>CM076580.1:1619510798-1620038959 GCA_034641835.2 Pinus albicaulis
ATGAAATTAATTTCATCTGCATTCAACAGTTGTCTCAAATATTCTAAAGCAAATGCCCTTGTTGTAACAAATCTTGGCAATTTATATGGGGCCAGGAGTGCACCATATACTCTGATCTCTGTGTAACTTTTGTATAAATACCAATCCTCTGTTTTACAGCTCTCAGATAGCTGTAGGATTCTCTTTGTTTCCTCATTGATTCTAGGGGTCTGTTCTTTGTTCAATAAATTCATAGCAGGCACTAAAAACAAGTCATTGAAATCTGCAAAGCTGTACTCTCTGTTCCATTTTCTTAGAATTGATGACCAAAACACAACTGAAAGAACATTTCCTTCTGGATCTACCTTCTGAAATTCAATAGGAAATTTGTCTGCTTGATAATACAAAAAGAGGTGAAGTAGATATGATGTATATCTGAAGACTCCTTCTTCTGACAATCTGGACAATTGATAATGCATGTTATCTGCAATGAATTTAGCAAAATTGTACATAATGGATGGTGATTGGCCAGGGTCCAGAGTTGACAAAAAACCTAAGATAGCCACATCAGTGAATTCATCACTGGTGTATCCCAGTATGAATGATAGCATTGAGACAATCTGTCTGGTTTCATTTGGAAAATCAAAGGTATCAAATGGAGGATTAAGCTTGGGGATATCAACTTGCTTCGGACAAAAAGTCTGGAAGACTTTGAACTTAGAAGCAAAATCAAGTTCTAGGTAATTCTGAGTTAAATCTTCTATTGACAATGAGGCAGCATTGGGGTCAGGGTTCAGTTGCATCATAGAATTTATGGATTCTGCATTGATGTAAAATAAAACCTCTCTGTCTTTATTCACAATGCACCTTTGGTCTGGAAGATAATAGGACTGACACAATCTGACAAAATCAGGGGCTGAATGAGTTTGAGGAACAATGTATTTTGGCAAATTGGAATCCCAGACTAGTATATCTTTGTCATCTTTCTCTACTGATTTACCAAAACACCAGTTATATACATCAAGCAAATTGAACTCTACTGAAGGGTCCATTATTTTGTAGTCAAGGTCAACCAAAGGGATATTTTCTTGAGAGATAACTGGAGGTTGAACAGGCCTGACAACTTCTGTGGAATCAGCAGTGAGTACAGGGGTCGGTTTGTCAATTTTAGAAGATTCAGGCCGAGGAATTTTAGCAGAGGGTTTCTTTTGAGGCTTTGGACCTCCTAATTTTGGGGTTACTTGTTTCTTTGTCATTTTTAATTGAAAAGAGCAAGCTTAGACTGTTTGTTGATTTCTTCTGTTTGAAACAAAGGAAGTTTGGAGTATTTCTCTGGTAAAATAGGATTATGAACAGGGTTTTGGATAGAAAGAGGGTTTTAATGCTCAGAAGGTAGGTTATGATCAATTCCAGCAGTGGAAAAGACCAGGGTATGGATAAAAGTTGCAAAAAAAGGCAATTAGGGATTCTGGGGAAAATTTGACAGAGTTTCCCATGTACTATGGATGTTTTTTGCAATTTCTATATGGGCAATTCAAACAATTATAAGAAATAGCAGGAAATTTGGTTCTTTTTCTTTAGAATTTGAAGTTCAGTGGATGAGTTTTGACGAAAAATACCTTAAAACAGGTATAATCGTGGTTGAAGACATTTGCAATTGCGCACAGTCTTCAATTCTGCAAAATTGGTCTTTCAGATGGTAATGTGGCACTTCATGGTTGAATCGCAGGGCAATTGACTCGAAAATGGTGTTGAAAGGTTTAAAAATAGTGAAAAAAGGGCTCTGCGGGCTTTCACAGTGTAATGGCTCACAATGGTGAAAATTCAATGAAAATAGGCTCTGCGGGGTTTGAAAGCTTATAAGCGCAAAATAGGTGAAAAACATAATGAAAACTATAATTTTTATGACTAAAACATAGTTAAACTATAGTCAAATCAATTGTAATCATAGGTTGGGCGGGAGTGGTTTTGGAATACCACTGGGTGGTATTCGCGCGGCTCAAAGGCTGTAAGTGGTAAATAGCTTTTCGAACGCGATCCAATAAGATTGTGACACGTCGACGCAGGGTGGTTTGGGAAAACCACCCATATCGCGCGACTTTTCTAAAATATCCATCGATTACTTTAGGGGCGCGAAAATACATTGTCGCCGTCGGATTCGGCTTTGGGAAGCGAACGATCGAGATTAAAAGGGAAGGTGCGGGGAAAGATCAGTGATCGGGTTCACTTTGGGCCGTAGATCTTGGAAATAAAAGAAGATCGGACGGTTGTTATCAAGCGCGATGGGGAGGGATAAAAATACATTTATCTGTGGCGTAGATTTCCATTCGTTGAATCAAACGAGATTTGGGGATCGGAGGGTTGAAAATTAATCCGATGGGAAAAGGGTTTTTGATGGGTTTTATTTATAAAACATGACTTTTTCCAATGGAAAAGGTGATTGGGAAGGTTATTCAGGACTTTAACCAAGGTTAGGGACTGATATAATGGAATATATATTGCGAGGAAGGGGTTAGGTTATGGATTTAACCTTAGGTTAAGGGAGTCGGGGGGGGGAATATACAAGGAAATGGTTTATTTTAGTTGAAGTTTTAGTTTAAATGAAACTTCGGGGAATTTTGTTTAAAACATATATAAGACATGTTTTCAGATTTTTCTCATATATTTTTATTATATGGTGAATTAAATCGGGTTGACTTAACTACCATAGGGGGCGGGATATTTATATATAGATAAACTAAGCCAAAGGGGTTATAAGGGGGGTTTTTATTTAAACATGTGGGAATAAATAACTTCGGCTAAAATTATAATAAGTGGGTTTTTGGGTTATTTATATACAAGGAGTTATATATAATAGGAATAGGTCATTGCTATAGGGAATTAATATATAAATTAGAGTTAATAGGAAAATAGGAAATGGTATACTCAAAACACATAAACATAACAAGTAAAGTGAATTACAAAAGATAATTTGCATTGATCTTATCACTTTACTTATGATATAATGTTATTTTGAGGGCTTTAATGTTTTCAAATGATGTAGGAAGTTAATCAAATGGGAATTATAATGCCTTTAAGTAAAAATGGAGTTTTACTTGGGATTTTTCAAGGGAATGAATGCATGAAAGAATAATGATGTGATTAAGGGATTAATATAGACATTCACACTTTCAACTGATCAGTCATAGAGCCTAGGGTCCGGTTCCAACAGAAGTCAAGGAAATGCCTTGAGCCTTTCTGACTGATAGTTTAGAATGTTTCATGACCATGGGAAGGGGAAGTTAGTTATTTTGCAGCCCATGATGAATGATATTTACATTGAGACTTTTTCACCTTCTTCTACCTACCCAGCTTACCATGCTAACATTTTTTCTTCCTTTGTAGTAAGGTGCATTTAGGCTAGCAACCTTCACAGCATTATTCTTTCTGAAAGCAAGTAAAACTATCTAATTCTACACTTATTTCATCCATGAATCCAGTTTAAACTGTTGGATTCATTTATTTCTCTACCTAACTACTGAATTGTCATGATTAAGCAGTATGACAACTCATTATTCTCTATCTACAACAAGTGAAATTGAAACAATGACAAGTTAAGATTAAACTGTTTAACTCATCATGGACTATGGCATTTATTGACACTCTGCCACAGTCAAAAAGTAAAAAGTAGTAGCATTTATGCTTGCACAATGTCATGTTTTATTCATTTTTCTTTTGGGGTCTTTTATTTTTTCTAAGTCCTTTGATTATTCTTTTAGGACTTTTTACCCTCTTTTTTATTTTTCTATTTTTTTGATTTTTTTACAAAATGTGTGAATACAACTTGCAGAAGGCAAAGTATGTACAGATTTACAAGATTATCAATAGTCAAGTCAAAATTATGACCCCTATATTATAGGTTGCTAACACCACATATGGAATTCAATTTGCCTTGGTGTCTCTCTCATCTCCACTTGGAACTCGACTTGCATTCTTCCTTGGGATTTGCTCCAATGTCATTTGTCATGTGCATTCTGCCTTGGGATTTGCTCCCAACTCTCTATATAATAGATGTTGATTTTTGTAACATTAGAAGGTGTTCCAAGTCTCAAAATTTGTAAGGAGGCTTAGACATCAATATTCCAAAGAACCTAGAAACCGTTTGTGGAAATTCCATTCGGTTCATGTTTTATTAAAATAATTAATTATTTTAATGTAGACCCTAAGTCTAAACTTAGAAAAATTAAATAATTAATGGGTATTAATAAAACAGAGTGTGAATCTTCTAGAGAATGAAGATCAAGTCAAGTTTTAATCTTGGCCATTGATTATACTTCTAATCAGGGTCGTTGATTCATCAATGAGAAGATTATAAAAGAAGGCTTGAGGGTCATTTGGAAAGCAAGTCGGGCATACACTCAATAACCCAAAGGAAGTTGATTCTGAAGGAATAGAATTTGATTTCAGAGTTAGAGTTGCAGGGCAGAGTTGCAGAGGCAGAAGAAGGAGAGGGAGACAACAGTGGCAAAGGTCGAGGAGAGAAGGACGCAGAGGGCCATAGAAGGCAGTCCAAGCAGTGAGCTCACGCAGAGCCCACACAGAGTGATGCAGTCTGACGCAGGGATTGTGCAAAGAGGCACGCAGAGGGAGGCAACTCCATCATGACGAATGACATCTGGGAAGTGGTTCCTAGGCCTCAGGACAGATCAGTTGTAGGTTCGAGATGGATCTACGAGATAAAATATGTTGCAGATGGCAGCATCGAGAAATTTAAAGCCAGGTTTGTGGCTAAAGGGTATGCTCAGAAGGAAGGGATAGATTATGAATAGACCTTCACCACGGTAGCCCGATATACTTCCATTAGATCCGTGATATCCCTTGTTGTGCAGATGGGATGGGAGATTCACCAAATGGACGTCAAGACTGCATTCTTGAATGGGGTGATAGAAGAAGAAGTATATATAGAACAACTAAAGGGCTTTGAGACGCATGAGCAAAAAACTCATGTGTGCAGACTCAAGAGGGCCTAGAATGGACTGAAGCAAACCCCTAGAGCTTGGTGTGGTCAAATTGACAGCTACTTGCAGAAAATGGGATTTGTCAAGAGTGACGCAGATCCCAATCTCTACTATCTGAGAGTAAGGGATGAGCCTCTTATACTAGTGTTGTATGTAGATGATCTATTCCTAATAGGATCATCTAAGTTCATCAAGGACTACAAGGAGAATTTAGCTGCAGAATTTGACATGAAGGATCTAAGGCTGATGCATTATTTTCTGGGGTTCGAAGTTAGGCAGCATAAGGGTGAGATCTTCCTTGGTCAAGGAAGATATACTATAGAAGTTCTGAAAAGATTTCAGATGGAGGACTGTAAATCCATGGCTACTCCAATGATTACCAACTCAAAGAAAATTAACACGTCCGAAGATGATGAGGTTGATCCTACATTGTATAGGCAACTCATAGGTTCTCTGATGAATCTGGTAAACAAGAGACCAGACATCTGTTATCCTGTCAATATTCTCAATCAGTTCATGGTGGAACCTAGGAGGGCTCATTGGGCAGCAACCAAACATGTTCTTAGGTATTTACAAGGAACAATCAACCTTGGACTGAAATACACCAGAGGCAATGACAATAGTTTGAGTGGGTTCACTGACGCAAATTAGGTTGGGAGCCCAGTAGATCGGAAAAGTACCAGTGGGTATTGTTTCAGTGTTGGATCGGGAATGACCTCCTGGTGCAGCAGGAAACAGAAACCTGTGCCCCTGAGCTTCGTAGAAGCTAAATATATGGCAGCAAGCACGACTTCCTATGAGGCCATATGGCTTCAAAAATTGCTAGTGAACCTACTCAAGGAGAAGATAGAGGCGACCAACATTCTATGTGATAATTAGAGTTGCATCAAGCTCTTTGAGAATCCTGTGTTTCATGATCGGTTGAAGTAGATTGACATCAAGTGTCATTTCATCAGACACTGTGTCCAAAGGGGAGCTCTACAATTGGAGTACACTCCTACAAGAGAATAAGTGGCAGATATCCTCACGAAAGCTCTGGGAAAGACTAAGTTTGTTTATTTTAGAGAAGATGGGGATGATCAAGAATCCATTTCAGTAGCAGGAATAGAGAGGTTCAGGATTCAGAGGGAGCTGCAATACAGATGAGGTAGTGACAGTGATAGTGTCATGGGCAGCAGTACAAAAGGAAGCAGCGCAGTAAATAAAGAAGCAGCGCAATACAGAAGGAAGCAGCGCAGCAGGTGACGGGCAGCAGCTAGGCATCAACAGTGCAAAGGATGCTTCATGACAGAGCATCATGCAGCAGGAATTTTGCTAGAACACTGTCCTCGCTAAGAGGGAATGTTGCTTTTTGTAGCATCAGAAACTATTCCAAGTCTCAAAATTTGTAACATCAGTATTCCAAAGAACCCAGAAATCGTTTGTGGAAATTCCACTTGGTTCATGTTTTATTAAAATAATTAATTATTAACCCTATGTCTAAACTTATGGAAATTAAATAATTAATGGGTATTAATAAAAAAGAGTGTGAATCTTCTAAAGAACGAAGATCAAGTCAAGTTTTATCTTGGCCATTGATTAGACTTCTCATCTAGGCCATTGATTCGTCAATGAGAAGATTATAAAAGAAGGCTTGAGGGTCATTTGGAAAGCAAGTCGGGCATACACTCAGTAACCCAAAGGAATTTGATTATGAAGGAATGGAATTCACTTTTAGAGATAGAGTTGCAGAGACAGAAGAAGGAGATGGAGCTAGCAGTGACAAAGGACGTGGAGAGAAGGACGCTGAGGGCCATAGAAGGCAGCGCAGTGAGCTCACACAAAAGCCAAGCAGAGTGATGCAGTCTGGCACAGGGACTGCACAGAGAGGCACGTAGAAGGACCACTGTTTTGAAAATCACAATTAAATCGTGATTTTTTTGGAAGGCCGATTTAATCGACGATTTTTTGGGAGATTTTTTGGATTTGAAAAAATCGCGATTTTTACCAAATCATGGGCCCATCAAATAGCAACACAATAAGTTCAAAAATCGATTTTTTTTTTGTCATTTTTGCAGACAAAGGGCAAGAAAGAGAGCTAAGGAGGAGGAGAAGTCATCTTGAGAGGACACAATCTGCCTAATGAACGGCCCAGATTGTCTAGAAATTACTATACTTTTACAAGGCAATTTTACATCTGTTTTTAGCTTCGGGGGCACTGCCCCCGAAACCCCCTGCCAGGGGGGGGCTCCATAAAGTTGTAGTCGCCCCCCCCCCCTAAACCCCCAGGCAACATTTAATTACGGGTGGCGTTGCTGCCCCATTAAGGTACAAGGGCCCAACGTTGTGATACAAAATAAACAAGATAATCAGGCTCCACACCTAACAGAGAGGCCTATCATGGAGTCAGCCCCTGATTGGATAGAGGAGGAGGTAGTGGAGGGGGAGGAGGAGGAGGAGGAGGAGCAACAGCAGGAGGAGGAGGTGACACCACCTACCCCTGCTACCAGTAGAGGACGTGGTCTGCCTCCTTTAGCTCCTGGTGCTTTAGGTTCTGGTGCTTCAAGTTCTAGAGCACAGCAGAGTACATTGCCAGCCCTGCCAGCTTCTTCGTCTAGAAGGAAAGTTGTTACATTTTCTCGCAAGAGGGGCAGAGGAAATCAGTAGTATAGGTTATTTGGTGCATTCCTTTGTATAAAAAATTATGACTCATGATATGAGATACATTATTATATTTTTTGTTGATATTTTGAGGTTGAGTTGAAACTTAGGACTTAGTATTTAGGACATGATTCACTATTATGTGTGATGTAGCAATAGACATGATATTACACATCTTATATATTAGTTTTTTTTCATATTTATGTGTCAATGCATTTATTTTATGTTGTGGGTGCTTTAGATATTAAAAAAATTAAAAAAAAAATGAATATTTTTGTATGTGCCGATTTTTTCTTGATTTTTACGATTTTTTCCGATTTTTTCCCCTCGCCGATTTAATCCCGATCGCAATTTTCAAAACATTGAGAAGGACGCAGAGGGAGGCAGTAGGTCTTTCGGGTGTCAGAAAATATCCAAAGGGTTTAGGATAATTTATCTCAGGTGTTTTCTAAAGAAGTCTGCCAGTGTTTTCCTTGTAAAGAATTTCATTACTGAAGAATAATATATAAACCCTCATCTGCTGTACCGGTTTTCCCGCATTGGGTTTTTCCGGGGACAATTGTCCAAAAATAAGTGTGTACATGTGATTGATTCTTATGCTTGTATTTCTTACTATTCCTTTCTCTGCATATACTTAAGTGAATGTTGCAGTTGTATTTCTTTCAAAATTTACTAGAAGAATTTTGTAAATAACTTATTGGAATAATAAGTAGAAGAAATAGATCTATCACTGCATAAATATTTTCTAGATTGAAATTTTCACAATAGAGCCTTGGGCTCTCATATTGTATCAAGAATACGAGTTATTGGGCTTAAGGATACGTTGTTGGATTGTACACTCATTTGCAATATAATACAACAGACTTTGGGGTTACTTGTGAGGTGTTCTTCTCCTTGTGTACGGTAAATTCTTGATGTATTTGTTCTTACATTTCTATTTCCTTCCTCATGTTATTATTTCCATTATGCTTTTCAAGTTATGTTGATATGCAACTATCTCATATTAGCATAAGAATTGTTTAATTACTCTAGGTAGAGAAATATTTTAGTTGATGTCAAATATATCTATAGAAATTCTCTCCATTGCATTTGATTAATTCCATGTGGATCTATTGGGTTTTGGTAAAGTTTTGTAGAAAATACCTCTTTGGTCAAGCTTTAAGCGTGAGGGGAACTTCTCGTAGGAACCAACCCACTCTTGAAATATTCAAGGAGAACCCGCATGTGTTTAATTTCCAAAGTCTCATCAATTTCGATTTGTCTTGCAAGGGTTTCTTTGAGTTTTAGGCTCTTATATCTTGCATAAAATCAATTAAAATTTATTTTTCAAGTATCGTGTTTTATTTGATTATATCTTGCTATTTCAAAGAGCTAAATCATGGCTAGTCAAAGAGGATAGTTTACTCATACTCTTTGGCCTAGCCTTTTGTAGATTATTTTGTAACATATTTTGTAATTTATTGAGCTAATACTTGTTGTGTTTTGTAGTCGATCTCTAACTTGTTTTCTTGCAGCAACTTGTGGGATTCATCTCCAAAACTACTTACAAGTTTGCATGCAAGACCTTGGGGCTCTAATTTAGAGATCATTCCTCTCTCTAGGCCGAGTTCTTCTTGGACAAGGCCGAGTTCCTCTTGCGCAAGGTTGAGTTCTTCTTGGGTTGCCCTCTCTCTCTCTTGGTCGTGGGCATTGAAGAGGCTTAGCTCTCTTCTCCTCCTATAAAATCTAAATTTTATCGAGTCGTCTTGGGCCTTAATTGCAGATTTTTTTCAGCAAGGAAAGGTCTATGGCTTAAAGCTCAATTGTGAAGACTTTCTTTGGGTTACAGAGGAAGCTTCATGGTCTTTTCCCTCTTGTAACAACTAATGAAAATTTTTATTTTGGGAATGTGGATTTTACCCATTGGTATCCCTATCTCTCCACCTTTGGGAGAGGACTTAAGGTTTGATTTTTTGATCTCTTTCACTAGCATTAATCTCATCTAATTGGGTAATTAACACAACCATGCATCACACTCATTTTGTATGCTCCTTAGTTTGATTTGCTACAAGTTTCAAGTTCATTTACTTTCATAGCAAGTTCAGATTTTTTGTATGCAAACACCTTTAACTTGATTTTATTTTGCTTGAATATTGTTCCAAGTCTCATCTTGGATGCCTCATCATATTTCATCCTGTTACATCTTGTCTCATAGAAGAAGAGTAATCTACAACCGATAGTAGGGGAGATTTATTAAATCCACCAAACCCTACTGGTCTCCAAGTCAAGTTCCATGACCTTCATCTCCGCTAAACAATGATGTCTCAATCTAAAGAAGAAGAACCATCATAGGGGAGATCAATCTACCACCCTATATCTAACGACAATAGGTAGGATACCACTTACAGTGAGAGGTAAGGATCACACATATCCTATTGATCATGACAATAGCAAAGATACCACTTACCATGAGAGGTAAGGATCGCACACATCCTATTGTCCATTG
This sequence comes from Pinus albicaulis, assembly GCA_034641835.2. Lineage (NCBI taxonomy): Eukaryota > Viridiplantae > Streptophyta > Pinopsida > Pinales > Pinaceae > Pinus > Pinus albicaulis. Next base: position 1,619,520,900 of record CM076580.1, read on the forward strand.
ATATTCCCACCTTGACCCTCAAGGATCAAGTGGTAGAACACCCCCATCCTGTCACTTGGGGAGGATACCACTTACCATAAATGGTGAGGATCGCACACACATCCAAGTCTCCTCACCCATTGGCCAAATGGGTGGCAATCCCAACAAACCCAACTTGTTGGTAGCATACATACTGGGGTATCCTCGACAATAGGGGAGATACCACTTACCATAGGTAAGGATCAGACACATCCTACTATGACAATAGGCAAGATACCACTTACCATGAGAGGTAAGGATCGCATGCATTATATCGTTAATGAGTTCCCTCAACTCTAGGAGCTCTTCGGCTCTATTCCCACCCTGGGAGCTCAGACAAGGGGGAGAGCATAGCTCAATTTTCTCATTCAGCTCTGACCTCTGACCCCTTCCTGGAAGGGTCTCATTCATCAGTCTAATCTACTCTCTGAATACCAAGAACTTCCCTTTCGGAATCACTGTCGAAGCCTCACTACTCCCTCTACACCATATCCCGGATATAGTGATATCTAATATCGATATGCTTGGACTGATCATAAAACATGGGATTCTCTGAAAGCCAAATCCTACTCATATTATCGCAGTATATCACAAGCCATGTCCAACACATGCTCAAACAGCTCTCCAAAGAGCTTTCTCAATCACACCGTCTCGCAGCTAGCCATGCTAGCAACAATTTTCTCTGCCTTAGTCGTACTCAAATTAACAGACTTTTGTTTCTTGCTTATCCAACAAAATCATGGCAAACCCCAAGATGCACCAGTACCCAGATGTGATTTTCCTATCAACAACATTTTCAATCTCAATTTGCATCGGTGTATCCACCAAGTTTCCCACAATGTGTCTCAGTGCATGAATGACTGCATCATCCAGGTATCTCAATACATGTTCAGGCTCTATCAAGCTCATAGTACATGATGCGAAGCAATGATCCATCTAACTGCTTGCTCAACATGGGATCCATCAAATCTAAATCTGAAGAGGAGTCTCTCTCAACTGCTTCGGTGTAAATCATCATGCCAGATCTTTGTCAATATACTTCTCTTGACAAGAAAGTCATCATCATCTCAATGATACACTTCTTAATAAGTGGATTTCTAAGGCTCAGAGGTCAACTCCCTCTGGTACTGATGTGATGATTTGATCCTATCAGAAATAAATTGTTATCATATGTAAAACCAAACATTGAGGACATAGCTTAAACCTTGAAGAGAGGTCGGGGTCTGCATTAGGTGTCCAATAATCCAAGCATGCCAAGTCCAAGGGACGACTTACTTGAGCCCATATGGGGCTTAATTCAATCTGAAATCATGAGTCTCTTCTTATGTGCCTCAAGTCCATAAGGTGGCTCTAAGTATGCTTCTTCCTTGAGTGCATCATGAAGGAAGCCAATTTCACATACATCTTGATAACAGAGCCTCTGGCAACAGGAGTTGCAATCCTCTCCCTTTGAAATCACATTCCTTACCACTAATGAATGTAACATAGCAGAGGCATTTGACACTACTACATCTTGTTGAGAAATCTATAAAGCTATAGTTAGGATGATTTCTCTTAAACTTGATAACTTCTTGTGATGTCTTTCTACTTTTTCTTACTTACTAGCTTCTTATCTTATTATTATGTTATTCTTATCATCAAACAACTACCAAAACAAGAATATCAACAGTACACATGAACATAGGATATAGGCTACAAGTGAGGGCCAAAAGATCTCCACTTGAGAGGAAAACCCACAAATCCCTTCTCTTCTTCTAGATTCTTCAAATAACGAATTCCAAGACCTCTAGACCAAGACCAATACCCTTCCCAGACCAAGTGTGACCTTCTTGACGATGAGCTTTCCTTGTCCAAGTCAAACCTAGTCAAATCTCTTCGATTAGCACAACTTCAACCCCCAACTATAGAATTTCAGCCTCTACTGCAAGTCTGAAATTTTTGGCCCTTGCAACAGCGGCTTCCTCCACAAGTATGAGCAAATCTAGGGCTTCCAAGGCTTCTTTTGACCTTCACTTGAGTTTCTCCTTCTTCTAGGGCTTGAGGATGACCCAGTAGACCTTCTTTCGACCTTCTTTCTGCAATTGTTCCAAGTTCGATCTTGCAGTAGCAAAACCCTAGCATCCTTCCTTCGCATTGTGAAAAAAAGAGAAAATAACCCAAACACTTGTCCTTCGTCCTTCTTCCTTCTTCGTTGGCCTTCTTCTTCTTCCCCTTCGCTTGAATGATGAGGATGAATGAAGTCCATAAGAGGTCGAGTTCCCTCCTATATATAGGCTTCCAAGGTGGACAAAATGCCCTAGTTTACGCTAACTTCTTAGCTACGAGGCCGACTTGGTCTTGGAGGGTATTTTGACACTTTTAAATACAATGTGCCCGATGGGGTCTTCTTCATATGAAAATGACTCTTTTGACTTCTTGACCCTATGACAAACCCTATAAGCACTCAATGGGTGCTTGACTTTTAAATAAAAGACCTTGAGCATGAAACCCATTCTATAAAAATAACAATAATAATTTTTCTTTCATTTACAACATACAAGAATCAAAAGTAAATTTCATATTTATGAAGACTGAGCCTAGTTACACATTTTTCGACACATCTTGTCATCTAGAATGATCCTTTCATAAAGGACATATTACTTCTCATCTTCTCCTTATATTAGAAAATTTGTATCGATACATGACAATTTGCTCCCTTTGAATAGGAAGCCTCTTCAATCATAAATATCAACCTGAGTGACAGGATCCTTTCTTCAATGTCTAAGCTCTTGTTCATTTATCAAGTGCCACTCTAATCATGGGATGGCTCGGCATTCTTCTCAATCTCGATATAGAGGACTTGGTCCTTTCATCCATCTGATGTACCTATTGGCCCCAGAATAAGAGAAAGAACAATAATAGCAATATTAAATAGACATAATGAAGGTGTACCTGATGATGATAAGGCAGGACTATCTTTCTTCTCTAAATATGAGATTGTTCATTTCCCTGCACCAGCGCTTTCTTAGAGCTAACTCTTCCTGCAATGCTTTACATCTTGATGATGCTTAAGAACGATCTACTTTCCTTGAACATATCCTCATCCAAGAATTTAGAAGAATTAAAAAAATCATGTAGGAAGAATAAAAAATAGTTTAAAACGATAAATATAAACAAGAGCAGTGTGACAAAGAAATAACATGATCTTTTGAAGGTACTTATCTTTAATGAGAATTGTAGGAAGCAATTAGCTCCTTCTCGATCCTGTCTCCATGAGTCACATTGTCCATCAACCATATGTCAAGGTCATCTTCAGAAGAAATGCAACCTCTTGAGCACCACCTGTATTCGTTCATCGACAGCCAAGCCCAACTTATCAATGTACAAAATGATCACTAGATCTATATCACATCATCTCCTATTGGGTAGGAGACAAGTCCATCTAGGGTTTCTCCAAATTTGTCATAGGTGCTTGAATAATTCAATGGCTTCTCACTGATCATTTTGTATCATAAAGAAATTCTAAATCATGTTAATTTTTCTTGACGTCCATTTGGTGAAATTCTAAATCATGTTAATAATTCAATGGCTAAGCATGAATTCTTTCTAAACTAAAGAAGATGGACAAACTATGAAGGTTTTCCCAAAATAGAGCATGAAAAATGTATTCTATTTATCAACTTAAAAACCAGCATATCATAGAAATGAAATGGATCATGAAACAAAACATTCATACATAATGAGACATAAGAAGAACAATGCTAAATTATCATACCACAGGTATCCCAAAGAAATAGCTGCAACCTTTTCATTAATTTCCTGCCAAAATGATTACACTAGAGTCTCTGATCAATGCATCAACATCCAACAATGACCAACCTCTGAAAATGAGTTAAAAAGTACAAGAGATAGACCTCAAACAACCTCTCCCAACCTCAAGGATCGAATTCCTAAGTTGAGTAGATGTTCCACCAAAAACTGAGTTGAATACCTAGAGTGTAGGGAGGTCAAACTGACTCATCCCTCACTTTCTGCAAACTGATTTACTTCATGTCATCAAACTTTTCACCTAATGTATTTACCCTAGGTAAGTGTAAAAAAACCATAATTACATTTACTTCCATCAATTACATAAGTAAAAACATGATTTCTCAAGGTGAAAATCAAAATTGCAAAGAAAACTCAAAAAAAGCAGACATTGGTCAGGTGCGCAACGCCATCTTGAAACCAAGTTTTGAGGGGGTTCCCGATGTCCAAACTGAGCTTAGGATAGCTCATTGGAAAGCTTATCCAGACTAATTTCCAAATCTGTGCTTGGTTTGCAGAGTTGACTTGTTTTGACCTCCCAAAAATTGATTCTCCCAAGACTGCTCTATGCGCAGCGTCAAGGTGAAAAAATAAGAAAAAATATGATTTTTCAAGCTTTTTTTACTTTTTCACCTGCCAGTTTGACCAAATAAGGCTAGCAAAGTGGTTTTCTTGCATGTTTCCTCTGTTTTGAATCCAATGGTGGTCTCCTTTTGACCAAAAGATGCCTCAAACAGGTGTGCAACGCCTTTGCTCTATGCGCAACGCCTGTCCTAGGTGAGAAACACTTTGTTCCAGGTGCGCAGCGCCAACTTGCAGGCCACCTTTGGAGGCCTTCCTGGTGTCCCAATTGAGCTCATGATAGCTCGTTGGAAAGATATCTCTCTTGGATACATAAAGGACCTATCAATCACTGAAAATGATCAAGTGTAACCCCTCAAAAATCAATTCTCCCAAGACTGGTCAAAAAGTGCAGAATGGGGGTGCAAAAATGTAGTGTGCTTTTGCAGGCAACTTTTGGAGGCCTTCCGGAACTCCAAATTCAGCTCATGATAGCTCATTGTAAAGCAATACTTGTAGCAATTGTATTTTTGACATTTCTCCAAAACCATGACACTCGTGTAAAAACTGAAGGAGGTTTTTCTTCCTTGAAATATGATGGACAAAAACCTCTTTCACTTTTGTAAAATTCATCACCATTTGGTCAGAAACATACTTTGAAGCAAAACTGGCCCTATATGTGGCAAATGATTTGTCCCTTGGAATGACATTTTGAAAAATGATGGAGACATGATTTTTATGAATTGGAATAATCTCTTACTCACTGATATGACCTCCCTTGTGCCTCCTCTGCTCAGATGTCTCTGATACCATAGCAAACCCTAGCTCAATGGGAGTGGAAATTAGGGTTTAGTGTAGGCAAAACAAGGGATTTGGGCAATTTACAAGAATGAAGGGAAATAAAGGGGATAGGGGGCTTCTAAATTCTTAGGAAAATATTTGGAGGTAGGGAGGGATGTTAGGAAGTAGGGTCAGTGGAATTTCAAGGATTGAGTGAGGGGAAGGGGTCCAAAACGACAAAACACAGGCCTAGTCTAGAAAAGTGTCAAATTGACTTCTTCGGGCTGAGGGAGTGCAAAGTCGACCTTTGGATATGCAAATGAGCTGAATGGGATGTCTTGGTGGTCTTATACTTCATGAAATTGATGATTTGGGCCTTGGGATGCTGCTTCCTTTATTATTCACTTAACCTTTTGAAACTTTACCTTTTACTTGACTCTTTCCTTTGACAATTTGATCTTCTGATGACCTTTGAGAACTCTTTGAATTTGACTTTTTGGTGGTTTGGCATCTTCGGAACATTGAGTTCCCAGCTTGGGATGGTGAAATTATTACATTTTGAAAAACATAAAATTACATAATGAAAATATAAAAAATTACATTTGAACTCAAAATTACATGATGAAATAAGCATTTCTCTTTACAAATCATCTTCACATGGTGAAGAGATGTTATTGGATCACCCTTTACTTGCTGGCCTTATGCAATGGAATGGAGTTTTATTGGACCATGAAAACCCTAATGACCTAATGGAACCTTGAAAAACCCTAAAAGACCTAATGAGACCTTGAAAGACTGAACATCAAGATGACATGATTTATATGATGACATGATGAGACTGACTTTATGAATGATGTACAGTCAGCAAGGTATGAAACTATGCCAACAAGTAATCAAATTTGAGGAAGAGTGATGTTTTTGGACTAGGGCTACCATCAATGACTAAATTTTTGCATGACCTAGTGGAATGATAAAAAATTCTGAGTGGGACTCCTAAAATGATATGAAAAGAGGATTTTGATCACTGATGGCAGGATGCAAATACTGACACTAACATTGGCCTTATTGGGGACGATAGCTCTGAAAGAGGTGTCAAGAACCACAGAACTCTGGATTTTGCAGATCAATGCCTTATCCATTGGGCCAATACGATCAAAAAACTCAAACTAATAAACATGACTGAAAACTGATAACTCAAATGAAATAGAATGACTCAAGACAAACTCAAATGACTGAAAATTGACTCAATACTGACTTACTGAAATAAAAAATTACAAACTTATTGATGGCAGCATATCACTAAGACTTGAGGGCTTCAAATCCTGATGACAACCACCTGCCTACCTAAGACATATGTATAATCATGTGAAGTGATCCTTCCAGTGTAACCAATCCAGCAGATGGCTACTTACTGAAATTTTGCTTTCATTTTCCTTGAGCAGGCAGAAAAAACAAAAACTAGGCCACTCCAAGTGTCCACTGAACATGTGCTTCTGGTCCATGAAAACAAGAAAATACATCTTCCCTGCTAACTGTAGCAAATAAGTAAAAGGATCTTCAAAAATATGAAATGTTACCTTGTCTTGAGATCCAACAAAAACACAAGCACACTCTTCATTCTGATCTAAAAGAACACTTGGTTGTTGATTCATAGGAAGGCATTGGGGAGTATGACTTTCTCCTATCTGAGTATTGGCTGTAAATTCCTCAAGCAGGGGAAACTCTGACTCTATCTCTTGCACGTTGTCTATCTTAGGTTCATACTCTTCAAATTCATATTCTAAATCATCCTTGAACAGAAAACATTCTTCAAGATTGTTAAACATGACAGCCCTATCCTCTTCATGAAAGACAACAGTCTCTGTTAACTGATCTCTTTGCAGGGAATTATCATCACAAATTGGCTCATTCATAACTACTTCCTGTATAGTTTCATCAATGTCATGACTATCATCATTTAAACTCAGATTTTCATTTTTAATGATGGAAGAAGTTTCACTAACACATTCTTGACTATGTGAACACTGCAAACCTGCATTAGCTTGGGATGTAACATGACTTTTCAGGAGTTGATCTATCTCATCTTCAGTCAAAGTAGGAAGTACTCTATGTTTTTTTGGATGAAACAGTAATTGTCTTCTTTCCCTCCTAAAGATTCACAAGGATGTTGAATATCTTCTTTAATCTCAAGAAAAGGAGCATATAAATTTTTATCAGACTGTTGATTTATTTCATGTGGTTTCATTTGATTGTCAAGATGCAAAATTCTTTCATCTTCAAGCAAAGAGGAAGCTACTATATGTTGAATATGATCTTGTGTATCAAAGTGACCAGCTTCTTCAGATTGTTGTTGAAGGGAAAAATCATAGAAGGCTTCAACAATCTCTTCATCATTCATGCATTCGATATCATCAATACTCTCAAGATATGCAATAAAACCTTCACTATAATAACAACAGCTTTGTAAGAGAGATAAAGAAAGATTGGACTTCACATAATGTTTGGAGAACATCTTATGGAAATCTTTAAGAGAACATAAACTTCCTTCTGGTAACCCTTCATACCATACCCTAGCTTTATCTTGAAGAGTAGCCATAAAAACCTTCATGAGACAATCTTCAGGGAACTCAACTCTTAGTCTACATACATGTACATGAAATTTTACTAAATGCAGATCAGTGTCATCTTTCTCTTCATCTTTGAATATGGGAAGATGTGTAAACCAATCAACATAAGGCATAGGATTTGGAAATCCGGGGATTTGAGATCGATCCATAGGAGCATACCTGGGATTTTTTCTTGCAGTAGAACTCATCTCAACAACAATGAAGTCACCAAGAAGTCTATTCAAATTACCAGTTCTTGAAAAGTGGAGTCGCCATGAAAATTCTGAACCTTTGGATTCTTCGACACTAGAGTCGCCAGGTGAATGATGCACAGCCTTCTTGTGCCTGATCGTTGTTCACCATCAACAATCAAATCTGATCTTTGTCGTTCTTTCCAAGGGAAGATTTGTCTTTTCGCCTCCCCAGCAACGACGCCAATATGTTATCACTTCGCCAGATCTCTAAGGCTGAAGAAGAAATCCCAACAGAGGTAACCACAGACCAATCTTTTGGCTTGGTATCTAGCCCTACCAAGCCAGAGAGGAATCTCTCCACAAATCACAGCCAAGAGGGCTGGATGAATTACGTTTTTAGGCTAGGTCAGGGCAAATAAGATTAGGGTTGCAGAGATTCAATGCGGCGAGGTAGGTAGAAAACCTAACACTTTAGGGTTTCTTGAGTGGGATGGATCAAACAGGTGAGGATCTAGAAAGAGCAAGGCTAAGCATGAATTCTTTCTGAACTGAAGAAGATGGAAAAACTATGAAGGTTTTCCCAAAATAGAGCATGAGAAATGTATTCTGTTTATCAACTTAAAAACCAACATATCATAGAAATGAAATAGATCATGAAACAAAACATTCATACATAATGAGACATAAAAATAACAATGCTAAATTCTCATACCACAGGTATCCCAAATAAATAGCTGCAACCTTTTCATTAATTTCCTGCCAAAATGATTACACTAGAGTCTCTGATCAATGCATCAACATCCAACAATGTCCAACCTCTGAAAATGAGTCAAAAAGTACAAGATATAGACCTCAAACAACCTCTCCCAACGTCAGGGGTCGAATTCCTAAGTTGAGGAGGTGTTCCACCAAAAACTGAGTTGAATACCTAGAGTGTAGGGAGGTCAAACTGACTCATCCCTCAGTTTTTGCAAACTGATTCATTACATGTCATCAAACTTTTCACCTAATGTATTTACCCCAGATAAGTGTAAAAACACCATAATTACATTTACTTCCATCAATTACATAAGTAAAAACATGATTTCTCAAGGTGAAAATCAAAATTGCAGAGAAAACTCAAAAAAATCATACACTGGTCAGGTGCGCAACGCCATCTTCAAGCCAAGTTTTGAGGGGGTTCTCAATGTCCAAACTGAGCTTAGGATAGCTCATTGGAAAGCTTATCCAGTCTACTTTCCAAATATATGCTTGGTTTGCAGAGTTGACTTGTTTTGACCTCCCAAAAAGTGATTCTCCCAATACTGCTCTATGCGCACCGCCAAGGTGAAAAAGGAGGCAGAACTATGATTTTTTTAAGGTTTTTTTATTTTTTCACCTGCCAGTTTGACCAAACAAAGCTAGAAAAGTGGTTTTATTGCATGTTTTCTCTTTTATGAATCCAATGGTAGTCTCCTTTTGACCAAAAGATGCCTCAAACAAGTGAGCTGTCTTTTCTCTATGCGCAGTGCCTGTCCCAGGTGAGCAGCACCTTGTTCCAAGTGCGCAGCGCCAACTTGCAAGCCATTAATGGCCTTCCCTATGTCCAAATTGAGCTCATGATAGCTCGTTGGAAAGATCTCTCTCTCTTGGCTACACAATGGACTTGTCAAGCGCTGAAAATGATAAATTATAGCCCCTCAAAAATCAATTCTCCCAAGACTAGTCAAAAAGTGCAGAATGAGGGTGCAAAAATGCAGTGTGCTTTTGCAGCGAACTTTTGGAAGCCTTCTTGAACTCCAAATTGAGCTCGTGATAGCTCATTGGAAAGCTCTCTTTGTCTAGTTATCATTTGACTTATCAAGAAAGTAATTTGGACACTCCATCAGGGAGAAAAATTGATTTTCCCAAGGTCACTCCAGCAATGCAGCAACTCACTTGTAGCAATTGTATTTTTGACATTTCTCCAAAACCATGACACCTGTGTAAAAATTGAAGGAGTTTTTTCTTTCTTGAACTATGATGGACAAAAAACTCTTTCACTTTTGTAAAATTCATCACCATTTGGTCAGAAACATACTTTGAAGCAAAACTGGCCCTATATGTGGCAAATGATTTGTCCCTTGGAATGACATTTTGAAAAATGATGGAGACATGATTTTTATGAATTGGAATAATCTCTTACTCACTGATATGACCTCCCTTGTGACTCCTCTGCTCAGATGTCTCTGATACCATAGCAAACCCTAGCTCAATGGGAGTGGAAATTAGGGTTTAGTGTAGGCAAAACAAGGGATTTGGGCAATTTACAAGAATGAAGGGAAATAAAGGGGATAGGGGGCTTCTAAATTCTTAGGAAAATATTTGGAGGTAGGGAGGGATGTTAGGAAGTAGGGTCAGTGGAATTTCAAGGATTGAGTGAGGGGAAGGGGTCCAAAACGACAAAACACAGGCCTAGTCTAGAAAAGTGTCAAATTGACTTCTTCGGGCTGAGGGAGTGCAAAGTCGACCTTTGGATATGCAAATGAGCTTGAATGGGATGTCTTGGTGGTCTTCTACTTCGTGAAATTGATGATTTGGGCCTTGGGACCCACATTCTTCCTTTGTTATTCACTTAACCTTTTGAAACTTTACCTTTTACTTGACTCTTTCCTTTGACAATTTGATCTTCTGATGACCTTTGAGAACTCTTTGAATTTGACTTTTTGGTGGTTTGGCATCTTCGGAACATTGAGTTCCCAGCTTGGGATGGTGAAATTATTACATTTTGAAAAACATAAAATTACATAATGAAAATATCAAAAATTACATTTGAACTCGAAATTACATGATGAAATAAGCATTTGTCTTTACAAATCATCTTCACATGGTGAAGAGATGTTATTGGATCGCCCTTTACTTGTTGGCCTTATGCAATGGAATGGAGTTTTATTGGACCATGAAAACCCTAATGACCTAATGGAACCTTGAAAAACCCTAAAAGACCTAATGAGACCTTGAAAGACTGAACATCAAGATGACATGACTGATATGATGACATGATGAGACTGATTTTATGAATGATGAACAGTCAGCAAGGTATGAAGCTATGCCAGCGAGTAATAAAATTGAAGAAGAGTGATGTTTTTGGACTAGGGCTACCATCAGTGACTAAATTTTTGCATGACCTAGTAGAATGATAAAATATTTCTGAGTGGGACTCCTAAAATGATATGAAAAGAGGACTTTGATCACTGATGGCAGGATGCAAATACTGACACTAACAGGGTTCATTGTAAAAACCCTGGCCATTTGATGCTTACGGTATGTTGATGTTAATTATGAAACCCTAGTCTACTTACGGTTTGTTGATATAGTCTAGAACATATGATGATATCCTACTCTCTTGATGTTTAGGGTTTGGTAATATTATGATAATACCCTAGCTTTTAGGGTTTATTATTGATGTCTAGGATATTTGATGAAACCCTAGATTTTCAAGCTTTGATGATTTAGGGCTTATAACAAAACCCTTGTAATTATGAAAGATCCTAGGAATGAAACCCAAAGGTGTATATGCTTTTGTTTGGTTGAAACCCTAGCTTGGTCGAGTTGTTATCTAACATTAAAGTTCTTATGTTTATATATAGGGTTTGCGATAAAACCCTAGTAGATATTGTTATAAGTTTCTAAGGTATGATAATGAAATCCTAGATATAAAATGCTCTTGCTATGATTGTAATGCTAACTTCATTTAGTTGGTGATATCTAAGGTTTCGTTTTGATGGAATCTAGGGTTTGTGACAAAACCCTAGCAAAGTTGTTGTAAGAAGTCTAGGGTGTGAAAGAAATAACCCTTGTTTAGGTTTTGGATGTCTAAAGTTTGATTTCTTAGATGCTCCCATTGTGATTGATAAAGTTAATTTCATGCTCCTATACATATATGTTTGTACTTGGTTGTACTTGTTGTTGAAGATTTGCAGGTACAGTCTTCAAGATGTTGAAGATGTTTATCTACCTCATAATGACTTGATGAGCATGATGGAAAGAGGGAGTTGTAAGTATCTTGTATAGATGACCTTGTTGCAATGTGAAGTTAGAAAGAATGGTGTTCCTGAATTCTCCGATGAAATAATGATGCAAAAGAAAGAGCCTGTGTGACTAGAAGAATAAGATAGTTGATGGACTTGTCCCCTAGTTGGGAAGGAACTTGGATAAAGGAAAGTGTTTATCTCCCTAATTGAGAGGGAGTTTGGAGAGAAATAAATCTCCTGCATAGTTGATGACATAATGAAAAGGCCATGAGGATGTTTGAGATCGAATAATAGCTGAAATCACTACTGATGGTTATTCGTATTGATAAACTTGACTTGAATATTTTTGGAAGAAGTGTTGAGGCTAAGTAGGGTGCTACTGGAGAAGTTACAGAAGAAAGCTTCCGTGGAGATGTGCTTGTATTATGTGATAAATTAAGCAGCATCAGAATAGTTGAAGATCCCGGAATTTTGTGCTAGAATACAAGAACATGTACATAGAAAGTTTGATATTGGATGGGGTTGTAAAGCTACTAGATGTTCTAATGGTTTAACAAGTAGTTGATGTGTGAATCTCTCCGTAAGAAGTTTTAAATTTTTGACAAGCATACTTGGATAGATGATTGAGAGGGAGAGATGAAGTACCATAAAACTGTCTGTATGATGGTACTTGGGAGGACATCTTGGTAGGCCCGTTGATGATGTCTAGATCTCGGTGAGGGAGGGTATCATTGGTCTTGTGGAGCTCTGACCTTGGATATAATACCTAGATCCCTGAGGGTTGGTGTTAGGGTTCAAGCCTGATGGTACCTATAGTGGCAGATGCCTAGATAACACCTTAAGTCCCGATTAGTGTCTTAGATCCTTGGATGAGTGTATGGCAGTGGAATCACAGAGTTGGATTCTTTGTATTAGTGTCATGACACTTGGATCTTTGATGTGTGGATACCTTGGCAGTGATGGTATCCCTAGCATTGCATATGTTGTTGTACTCTTTGTACTCTTCTTGAACACTTCAAATTGAGGTCATACTTCTACTGGTTGAACAATTATGAATACCTCCCTAGTTAAGAGGGAGTTTTGTAAAAATGTAACTAGAATCGGTTTTCATAATTGTATTTAACTCATGATGTAATGTATTTGTCAAAAAGAAAGAAAATGAAATTTTATTGTAAAAGAAAAATTATTTGAAGCATGGTTTTCGTGCTTTATTATTTTTGTTTCTAGGTCTAGCCTCCATTGAAGGCTTTTAGGATTGAGCCATGAGTCATTGTCCAAGTCATCATATTATAGACCCTCTTGGGCTCATTGAATCAAAGAAAGAAAAACATTTGTATGTATTTTTCGTCATCTTCTCCACCTCCATCAAGTCGGTTTATCCTTTGTTCATGGCAGCCTAAAAGAGGACACTCAAACTATTATTTATACACATGCATTCAACCCAGTTTGGAGAGAGCAAGGAAGCTTCGATCTGCAAATACTTAGCGAAGGAAAGCGATGCGAGGGAGCCTAAAGGTGAAGGAAAGTTCTATCGAAAGAGAAGGAACACTTGTCTAATCACAAGAAAACCAAAATTCTAGTTTTCTGCTACACATCTGGAGATACAAATTTGTTACAGGACCAAAAGTACAGGACTACATAAAGGGTCGAGACCCTAGTTCACACTTGATCATGTTGAATGGGGAAGAAATGATCCAAAAGTTGACTTGTCTTCTTGGGAAGCTGGCTTGATGGATGGAGAAAAGTTTTGGTCTTGGTTAAAGGGTCTTCATTGTCTCATTTAATTTGGTTCTTGAAGAAGAGAAGAGATTTTTAGGTCAGTAAAAAAGTCACAATGTTGGACCATCACATCATTTTGCATAGAGATGACATAAGGTTTAAATCATTGTTCGAGGGAACACATCTGTTGGATTCAAGCCAACCTGAGCATATGGCATCGCATTATGTATGCCCAACGAATTTAATTAATGTGTCTTTGGGAGCATAATTTATGCCAAATGAATCATCTAATGTATGCCAAACGAATCATGTAATGTATGCCCAACAAATGTAAGTAATGTGTAGTTTGTAATAAAGCGTAAGTAAGAATGTATGGTATGTATGTATGCTAATACTATATGGTTTTAATGCTTGTCATTACAAATACATACATAATTTGTAATTTGTAATGTGTTTTATTTTATTTGTTAAGGTTTTAACTTTTTATTATCTGGCAATACATTAAAATATTTTCGAGGTGTTATAGTATGCGAATAGGAATAGGAATACGGTTTAGAAATTTAGGGTTTTTTTTTAACAAATTTATTTAGGATTAAGGTAACAACAATGCTAGGGTTAGAGTTAGGGTTTCCATGAGACTAGGGTTTCGTCATCTACCTAGGGTTAGCACTTAGTATCCTAGAGTTTGATCATCTTCATACTCAGGATTTTCATCTTCAATAATGACGTCATTGTATTGACATCAATGACAACTTTGTCCAATAGGGGCCTAGCCATCTTAACTAGTACCAGGATACTAGAGGAGCATATTGACACCCACAGGTGAGGCGTTGAGAGGCATGGGACTCCAAGCAGCAACAAATCATCTTATACACCCTTGGGCACCTCTAGCACTGATAGTGTTTTGGCACTTTTCCTTGCATTTGATGATTTTCGAGATAATGCACCTATACCCAACGTTCCCCTAGTCGACCTTAGCAATTTGTGAGGGAAAGTAGTTGACCCAGGGCCCAGATGAGGATGATCTTACCCCTTGAGACATGGGAGGGCTAGCACCACCTTGGAATCCTGTAGAAATTTTTACCCAACCACAATTATCAGTTTCTCCTTATTACTCCCATGTAGTTAAATGCCCATTCCCATAACCATACATTCAACAAGCTGGAAATAGCAAATATTTTCTGAAAACACAAATTCTGGAAATTTCAAAGTGCTGGAAAATGCAGAAATAAAAACTCAGAAAATATATCAACCACACACACAGAAAATGACACGCTGACTTTTTGTCAATATGACCTTGGAAAAACCCCCTACAACTCTTGGGGAAAACCAGTTCGAAAGCTTCTCTTTATTTCTGAATATTGCTTTTACAATAAGACAGAAAATACAGTAAAAATATCAGCAACCAGTGTTTTACTTATCTCGAAAACCATGCACAAACTCTGCCTCGATTTTCGTGCCAAATACAAACAGAAAAATATCAACAAAAGTACAGCCTTAAATGTTGTACGGACAGCGCCAAAAACAGTGTCGGAACAGCTGTACGGCCTCCCTCAAAAACTGTGCCACTTGCTACCTTGATTTCTATGTTGTACAGCTATTGTACGAACCTCGTTTTTTGTGCTATTAACTGTTGTACGGATTCCAAAAAAATAGCTCTCTCTCTCTGTTGTACAGACCTCGATTTATGTGCCTCCTTGTTGTTGTACAGACCTCAAAAAACATGCTGCAACAAATGATGTTTTTCACTCCTTGAAATTCGTGCCACTTGCCTTGAACTTCGTGTTGTTGCTTGTTGTACGGATTTGCTGAATCTCCTTGTTGCTGCCCTCTTTCTTCTCACTACTCATAAATGTCTCCTTGCTTTCTCTCCTCCTCTCTCAATCTGCTCATGAAAGAATAAATGATCTTTTCTCTTCTTTTCCTCCTTTAACCTAACCCTAAGTGACTTTTGGGGAATCCCTAAATCCAATGGTTAAGATAGCTTTATATCTAGGGCTGAGATTAAATGTGCAATTAAATCTCACTTTCTATTTTTTAATTCACCCCACTTTAATAAAGACCCTCTTAGTCTTTTATTTCCAAAGTCACTTTTCACTTTCTAATTTCACGTTGACTTTATTAAAGTCACTTTAAAATTAGACTTAGTAACTTTATCACTTATAAAGTCACTTTTAAATTAGATTTGACTTTACCACATATCAAGTCACTTTAGGAGAAAAAGATCAAAGCCTTAAGGAACCACTTGTCCTTTGGTACCCAAATTTTAACACTCCCTCTTACCAAGGAAAGTGTTCCTCACCACACCCATCTTGTCTCTGAAGTAGACATGCTTACCCCGTGGTAAGGCTTTGGGGAATATATCTGCTACCTGCTCATCTGTGGGAATATACTCAAGCTTCACAGCTCCCTTCTGAACATAGTCTTTGATGAAATGATATTTGATCTCGATATGCTTTGACCTGTCATGAAATACTAGATTCTCCGTGAGTTTAATGCAACTCTGATTATCACAGTAAATCACTGAAGGTCTCAACGGTTGACCATTTAAGCCAAACAACATCTTGCGAAGCCATATGGCCTCACAACTAGCTAGACTGGCTGCCATGTACTCTGCTTCCGCTAAACTCAATGCTACTGACTGCTACTTTCGGCTGAACCACGACACAACTGCCGAACCCAACCCAAAACAACACCCTGAAGTGCTCTTCCTATCAAAAGCACAACCTGCCCGTCAAAATCAGTGTACCCTGCCAATCTCACTCCATCTCCCTGTTTATAATCCAGACCATAATCCACTATCCCCTGCAAGTATCGCAGAATGCGTTTTGCAGCAACCCAGTGCACTCTCCTGGGCTCACACATGAACTGGCTCTTCGTGTTGACTGCAAAACATATATATGATCAAGTGTTGACCAAATACATTAAGGAACCAATCATCTATCTATACAATGTGGGATCCACCAACTCGGAATCTGAAGCGTGAAGCTTCTTCCAGTTAGTGATCATAGGTGTCGACATGGGTCTACAATCCTCCATGTGGAATCTACTAAGGATGTCCACAATATACTTCCCCTGTCCCAGGAAGAAATGCCCCTCCTCCTGCCGCACCTCCAAACCCAAAAAGTAATGCATCAAGCCAATGTCCTTCATCTCGAACTCCAAAGCAAGATCTCTCTTACAGCCCTCTATGAGTCTCTCTGCACCCGTAATGACCAAGTCATCCACATACAGCACCAGAACGAGAGGCTCCTCACCTATCACAGTAAAGTATAGATTCGGATCTGCATCACTCTTTGTGAAACCCATCTCCTGCAAGTACGTATCAATCCTGGAGTACCAAGTTCTAGGAGCTTGCTTCAGGCCATAAAGTGCCTTATTCAGTCTGCATACATGGACTCCTTCCCATGCACCTCAAAGTCTTGTGGCTGCTCAATGTATACCTCCTCTTGTATGAAGCCATTGAGAAATGTGGTCTTCACATCCATCTGGTGGATCTTCCAACCCATCTCTACTGCTATCGATATAATGGAGCGAATGGAAGTATATCGAGCCACGGGAGCGAAGGTCTCCTCGTAATAAACTCCATCTACCTGGGAGAATCCTCTAGCCACAAATCTAGCCTTGAACTTCTCAATGTTGCCATCTACAGCATGCTTTACCTTGTAAAGCCATCTAGAAGTAACCACGGATTTGCCCTCAAGCCTCGACGCCACCTCCCAAACATCATTCTTCATGATAGAAGAATACTCCTCCTGCATGGCCTCTCTCCAGACCTGTTGGTTAGCTGCCCCCTCATAGCTAGAAGGCTCGGAGTCAACGATGCTGGCAACCATTGCCATATAGCTACAGAACCGCTCAGGTGGTCTACTCTCTCTGACTGGTCTCTTTGGCCCAGCAACAGATGTGGCCTCTCTCAAGGTATCTTGAAGCCACTTGGGCTTCCTCTTCCCTGAGCACACTTCTCCCACCAGAGAGTGAAACTCCTCATCTTCATCAGAAGCCTGAACTCCTGAATGTCTGTCTGTTGTCCTCCTGCTTGAACCTGTACCTGTAGATGTTGAAGTACCATGTGAACTGTCCATCAATGGACTACCTAGTGAACTGCTCTGTGGACTGCTTTGCATGCTGCCCGAAGCACCACCCCTCTGACTCTGTGAGCCACTGCTCACAAATGGACCTGACACTGTAATTGATGTACCTCCTGATCCCTGCCCATTGGATCCCTGTGACTGACTCAGCTGCTCCTGAGGGTCTATCCTATCCAGATACTCTAACTCCCGTGACCTCCTGAAAGCCCTGTCCTCCTCGAACTTCACATCCTGCCTGACAACAACACTCCTCTGTGCAGGAATATAAATCCGAAAGGCTTTCGAGGCCTCACTATAGCCCACAAAGATACCCTTCTCTGCGGTGGGCTCTAGCTTGGTTCTCTTCTCCTTGCGTACGTAGGAGTATGCAATACACCCAAAGATACGAAAATGACCAACATCAGGCTCTTCCTAGAAAAAGCCTCCCTTGGAGTCACATGCCCCAAGGCACGATGTGGACTCTTGTTCTGCAAATATTGAGTAGTGTTGCAGGCCTCTGCCCACAAAAACAACAGTAACCCCTAATCATGTAGCATGTCTTTGGCAGCCCCAACGACGGATCTGTTCTTCCTCTCCGCAACCCCGTTCTGTCGGGGGTTGTAAGGAATTGTGAACTCCCTCCTGATGCCTACCTCTGCATAATAATCAACAAACTCACCAAGGGTGCACTCCCCTCCATTGTCCGACCTGAGGGACTTGATCTTCTGACCTGTCTGAGTCTCCACAAGAGCTCTGAACTCCTGAAACTGCTTGAAGACCTCACTCTTGGTCTTCAAGAAATAAATCCAAGTCTTCCGGGAGTGATCATTATAACAGCGGAACTTGTAGATTTGGTTTATGTAGCAGCAAGACTTGTAGATTTGTTGGCTTAATAGCAAAAATGGTTTTAATTATAAAAATACACAAGAGGTATTTATAATAATAAATATTTATTGATATGATATAATAAGATTGATTGAAAGTTACAATGAGGCCCTGCTTTTATACCCATGCAGGTGCATTTTCATGAATGGGCATGTCTTTTAGACATGCCCTTTCATTAACCTAATGAATATTTTACATAATCCCTATTTATCTATTAATGACTATATTTATTACATTAGTTATGAATTAGATTCATAACATTGCCTTCTTCTCGAAAAGCTTTGTCCTCAAAGCTTAACTTTCGACAATTTTCTTCACTTGGGATTATCTGCTAGGCATGTCTTTTCATCACTGGTACCTTCATTGTATGATTCGCTTGTACATTGTCCATGTTTCGATTTTGCCTCAATTTTAAATAATATAGGACTACTTCTTCTTCTTCTTCTTTTTTAATAATATAGAACTACTTTCTTTCTTTCTTTTCTCTTATTTTCTATTTTAATCATAATAATAATAATATAAATTATTATTATATAGGTTGGTTTTTTTTTTTTTTTTGCCTTTTCATGAATGGGCATGTCTTTTAGACATGCCCTTTCATTAACCTAATGACTATTTTATATAATCCCTATTTATCTATTAATGACTATATTTATTACATTAGTTATGAATTAGATTCATAACATTGCCGCCTTCTCGAAAAGCTTTGTCCTCAAAGCTTAACTTTCGACAATTTTCTTCACTTGGGATTATCTGCTAGGCATGTCTTTTCATCACTGGTACCTTCATTGTATGATTCGCTTGTACATTGTCCATGTTTCGATTTTGCCTCAATTTTAAATAATATAGGACTACCTCTTCTTCTTCTTCTTTTTTAATAATATAGAACTACTTTCTTTCTTTCTTTTCTCTTTTTTTTTTTTAATCATAATAATAATAATAATTATTATTATTATATAGGTTGGTTTTTTTTTTTTTTAAATAAAATATATATATTATATAATTAAAATTTTATGGATGTATTGAATCAATGCCACCCTTTACGCAACATTATAACCTATCCCTCGTATCATTTGACCACACTTCCATGTTTAAATCCGCGTCAAAGATGCTGGATTAGGTTCATCACTTAGTGACTAGATCATCCTCCAAGCTTAGAGCTTCAACACGATGCAGGTCGATGGGATCAATGTTGAACCTCCTCTTCTTCCATTCCAGAAATTTTTTTCGCAGAACTTTTGTTGTTGTACGTTTATAACGCTTCAGAACCACATCATTACGGTTCCTAGTGCGATACATTATCAATATATCTAATCGACGTGTCACCAGGAAACACGTCGTATGGCCCAGCTTTTGACCGGGGCACACCCTTTTTACAGTGGTAACGACCCTTGTTATAATAGCGAATGCGTTTGAAATGTTTTGTAAAACCATACCTTTTCCAACTATTCGTTGTAAAAAAAAATTATTTGATACGACGGCTACATTGACTAGCGTCCAGCAATGCGGAGTCACGACTGCTGGCCTCGATTTGTGCACTACTGTTATCTGTTCACCATCCAGAACAGAGCCAACAATCCGAACAATATGCTCAATAACATGGCAGCTAACACGACATGTATTAGTGTAATAATCTTCTTCTAAGCAAGCTGTCACAACGTGAAGCAATTGCAAGTGTAATAAAACTACTAAATGCTCCTTGCTGCACAGATCTCGTCTTAGAAATGTCCCAAGTGCACTCATTTCCCGATGCCGAATCTCTGCTGCAACCTTTCCAATATGCCACACTGAACACAGAAACAGTAATCCACCAATGGTCTGTAACGCATGTGGTTGCCACCAAATGCCCAATTCATGCATCTCAATTAAGTTATCCAATAACTCCACAAAACATAATCGTAGTGTAGGATCATCCAGTATTTCAAGGCTATAATCAAAAAGATAGTTCGCCCCAAATTCAGCATTGACAAGAGCTTGAACAAAATCCGTCAGCGGGATCTTTGCCCATTGATAACACCTATCTTTCTCAGTTGACTTTGGTGAATATCTCCAAGGAAATCCATGCCTCAATCTACTTTCTTGGACTCTCTGACAACAGATATCTACGACAAATTTCTTCAAAATCTCCAATGTTGCTTCCATAGCGGGATTTACAATAGTTACCTGTAAATGTCCTAGATACATGTCAACGATATCCTCAAATATGTTGGGCTTATATGATTCGTGTGCCCAGAGACGCAAGGTTAAGTTTTCGAATTCTTCCTTCTTCTGAGAATTCGCTACGCCTTTTATAAGTACGCAGACCTCCATGACATGCCTGGGTTCCAGAGTCTCATGCCTTTTATTGACATCTACTTCTTGATACTCCCAGTGCATCGGTTTTGGGTTGTCAAGCCCTCCGAGTGCTTTAGATATTGGACGCGGTGTTGAAAGAATGGAATCGAGCGTAGCACCCGCCTTCTCGTATGGCTTTCTGTAAGTGATCTCCCAGAGTCTGGCAGTCTCATGGAGATCTTCCTCCGACATATTATTCGGACCTCGTGCTATTGCGGTTCCCCCAAATACTCCGTCTATCCATTCCACATCTCTCGCATACGCCACTGGCGAGTTCTGCTTAAAATGAAGAGCCTCTGACTGATTATATTGTTCGACAGATGTTGTGTTCCCAACACCATAGCTCTTAGTTGCACCACTTGTAGTTACATTCAATATACTTGCAGGCTCTTTAGTCTTCACACCTAAAGCATCTTGAAGTTTCTTGGTTGAGAGCCACGTTCTTGCAGCACTCTGTATATGTATAGCAACTGCTTTAATCTTAAAGAATCATCGTCTTTGAGTTAAAGCTCTATGCCAAGATTGAATCAAAATAACTGCCTTTTCTTGGGCTTCCGTACAAGATAATTGTTTTGTTACAAAAGCATGGTTATTTTCAACCAATGGTGGTGTGCAGCGATTAAGAGGGTTGGATACACGAGCATCTTTTTCTGTTTCCTTACTGTTGCTGGCAATGATATTTCTTGTATAAAAAGCACATTTATGTCCTGCGAAATATTTGTTTCTACACTTCCAACATTTCTCTTCCTTTTTTCCTTTATTACGCAATGGCGGGGGAATATATTTGCTTGAATTTTCCATGGATGTTCTACTTGATTTTCCCTTGGCATAACTAACTGCCTTCTCATTATTACATTGTTCATAACCTTCTCCTTGCTTCAGGATTTTCTTCAGCACTTTCTTATCGTCAGTAACTTCAATTTCCCTTTTATCACCATTATTAGAATCAACCATTTTCGCATCTTCATAATTATGGATTACTGCAGAAATTTTTTTACAACGTGCAGAAATTTTTTTATAACCGTTTGTGACTTCTACACATGAATTCTCTAATTGCTGAAGCTTTTCTAGAATTTTATTAATTTTTTCACTTCCTTCAGGATCTTCACATAATGGCACATTGTATGGTAAACAATGTTCTTTGGCTTGTATACTACGTTCATAAGATTGTGAGACGATGTTGTGCGACATGGCTTCAACTTGACTTCGATATGGCTCTAATAGCTTTGATATGGCTCCGATACCACTGTAACAGCGGAACTTGTAGATTTGGTTTCTGTAGCAGCAAGACTTGTAGATTTGTTGGCTTAATAACAAAAATGGTTTTAATTATAAAAATACACAAGAGGTATTTATAATAATAAATATTTATTGATATGATATAATAAGATTGATTGAAAGTTACAATGAGGCCCTGCTTTTATACCCATGCAGGTGCCTTTTCATGAATGGGCATGTCTTTTAGACATGCCCTTTCATTAACCTAATGACTATTTTACATAATCCCTATTTATCTATTAATGACTATATTTATTACATTAGTTATGAATTAGATTCATAACAATCATCAATGAATAAAACATAGTACTCATATCCACTCAAGGAAACATGAGACATCCGACCACTCACATCGATATGAATCAAATCAAGTATCCCAGTCGATCTGCTGTCACTACTGGGAAAAGGGGATTTGGCGAACTTCCCCATAGCACATCCTCTACATGTATCAATGTGATCAGCACTGAAATCTGGCACACCTGTAGTGATCTCCCGCAATGTCCTCAAGGCCCCATGATACATGTGCCCCATCCTACGGTTCCAAATCTCGCATAGCTCTGAACTGCTAGCTCTGCTGCCGGTACTACTGCTCAATGCCAAAAGGGGCTGAAACGCAAACTTGTACACCTTGGCATGGCGTACACCAATCACTCTAGCTGAATCAACTGGAGCGCCCCTGAGATATATAAGCACCTATCCTCTCTTGAACAATACCTCATACCCTCTGTCCTCCAATGTTGAGACGGATATAAGGTTCTTCCTCATCCCTGGCACATATAGAACATCCGACACTTTCATGGGAGGTTTGGGTTCCCTATCAAATGTCAATGTCCCCACACCGACTGCTCTAACAATGTTGTCATCTCCGAATACTACCTCTATATCAATGCCATCTCTGAAAGCTCTAAGAAGTACTCACGGACTCCTGTCATATGACGTGAAGCCCCACTGTCAACATACCAAATACCTAAAGATGGTCCGCTAGTGGAGGGAAATGCACACTCCCTCTCAACCTCAGTGGTAAGTGATCCTGCACTATTGGACTCACAAGCAATGAACCCAAACTCCGGTCAAAGCTCTCCGAAAAGTCCTGTATCTCTGTTGATGCTTCCATGGTCCTGTTCTTTCCCTTCTTCTTCTTCTCCGGACACACAACTTCATAGTGTCCCATATTCTAACAATTCCAACACTTAACCTTGGAATAGTCCTTCTGCGTGTTCACCTGTTGCATACCTTTACCTTTGCCTTTGCCCCCACCACCACTTGTGGAAGCTTGCTTCTTTCCCTTGCCTTTCTTGCCTCCTACTAATAATGCTACATTGCCATCCTCCTCAACTGGTTTGGCTGCCCCAAGCTAGTTCTTTCTGATTTCATTCTATATGCAATCATCCCACAACCTTTCCCAAGTGGGAAGGGTCTCTCATGCAACAATCCCATCAGCAAAATTCAGCCATATATTGGGAAGGCCATTCACTGTCATCCGCACCAACTCAGTGGGTGGAATGACCTCTTCAACTGTTGCCAACTCATCTCTCACACTAGTGATATTTGTAAAGTATGCAATAACATTATCAGTCTTTTCCATCTTAATGGCCTTCAGCTTCTCCCTTAAGACCATTTTCCTATTTTGATTGGTACTCTCGTAGAAATTGGTCAACGTTGTCCACATCTCAAGATCAAGTCTCTTTCCTCTCACATGCAGAATGACATGGTCTTTAACACCATCCAGAATCAGTGTCTTTCCCTTGTTATTCTTCTTATTAAAATCTACCAACTGAACAGCGTCAATAGGCACATTTACAGGGTGTTGTTGGTTATGCACCATTATACCCCAAACTTTTGTCTCCTCAAAGATGCTATGCATTCTCTCGTTCCATGTACTGTAGTTGTTATGTCCATCCAACCTATCCTCCACCCTCAAGCCCAAAGACATGCTTGTTGTCCTAACAAATTGAAAATTTCACTGTTGTGTGAAATATAAGCTTGCTGTAATTTTTCACTTGTTGTCCCAAACTGCACTTTTCAGCCACCCAATCTCTGATACCATGTAGAAATTTTTACCCAACCCCGGTTATCAGTTTCTCCTTATTACTCCCATGTAGTTAAATGCCCATTCCCATAACCATACATTCAACAAGCTGGAAATAACAAATATTTTCTGAAAACACAAATTCTAGAAATTTCAAAGTGCTAGAAAATGCAGAAATAAAAACTCATAAAACATATTAGCCACACACACAAAAAATGACACGCTAATTTTTGGTCAATATGACCCTGGAAAAACCCCCCTACAACTCTTGGGGAAACCAGTTCAAAAGTTTTTCTTTATTTATGAATATTGCTTTTACAGTGAGACAGAAAATACAATAAAAATATCAGCAACCAGTATTTTACTTATCTCGAAAACCGTGCACAAACTTCGCCTCGATTTTCCTGCCAAATACAAATAGAAAAATATTAGTAGAAAGTACGGCCTTAAATGTTGTACGGGCAGCACCGAAAACAGTGTCGGAACAGTTGTATGGCCTCCTTCGAAAACTATGCCACTTGTTGCCTCGATTTCCGTGCTATACGACTGTTGTACGGACCTCGTTTTCCGTGTTGTTAGCTACTGTACTGATTCCAGAAAAACATCTCTCTCTCTCTCTCTCTCTGTTGTACGAACCTCGATTTTCGCGCCTCCTTGCTGTTGTACGGACCTCGAAAAACATGCTGCAATAAATGTTGTTTTTCATTCCTCAAAATTCGTGCCGCTTGCCTTGAACTTCGTGTTGCTGCTTGCTGTATGGATTTGTTGAATCTCCTTGCTGTTTCCCTCTTTCTTCTCACTGCTCAGAAATGTCTCATTGCTTTCTCTCCTCTTCTCTCAATTTGCTCATGAAAGAATGAATGATCTTTTCTCTTCTTTCCCTCCTTTAACCTAACCCTGAGTGACTTTTGGCGAATCCCTAAATCCAATGGCTGAGATAGCTTAGATCTAGGGCTGAGATTAAATGTGCATTTAAATCTCACTTTCTATTTTTTAATTCACCCCACTTTAATAAAGACCCTCTTAGTCTTTTATTTCCAAAATCACTTTTCACTTTCTAATTTCACATTGACTTTATTAAAGTCACTTTAAAATTAGACTTAGTAACTTTATCACTTATAAAGTCACTTTTAAATTAGATTTGACTTTACCACTTATAAAGTCACTTTAGGAGAAAAAGTTAAATACATTTGGACACCTTTCCCTAGGCCAAAGATCAAAGCCTTAGGGAACCACTTGTCCTCTGGTACCCAAATTTTAACAACTCCCTCAACATTGGAGCAACGATAAGCATTATGGCCTTTTGGAGGCCCATGAGACCACACTTTGACCCCCAAGATGCAATTTGGGGGCCATTGTGTGATTTTGACTAGTACCTAAGGGCCAACCCTTAGGAGATGATTTTAGAGGGGTTCTACACATCACTTGGCACCCTAATCCCTCAATGCATGCCCTAGAGAGGCTCACACATGGATGACTTTAGCAAAGCAGCCCTATCGCTCAAACATGTGGGAAATCTTTTATGTTTTGTCTTGGCAAGTAGGTCGGCTTGTGACCTTACTTCATTATTGTGAAATAATTTAATCTTTAGAGGGCTTTTAGGCTAAATAGGCATTCAAACTCTTCATGTAAATATTGGAGAGATTCATTTTTATCTCATCATCACACACACTTCAATTTTCGACCTCTTGTATAATTTGACCTTCTTATCTTGTGAAGCAAATCGAATCTATAAATGCATTTTGATATTTGGAGCAAATTGTTTGTCTTTGGAGCTATTGTCTTGGATTAATGGATGGAATTTCATGGCATGTTATCTTGTAAGTGGGCTTATTGTTGAATAACTATTTTCCCTTATCTCTAATGTATGGAATATAGTGAATCTAGGGTTTGTTATTGTGCCCTAATTTATTGAAGATCTATTGAATGGTATCTATATGTCATTACTGCATGCATTACTCATGAATAACATGTGAATGAATATCCTAGTGGTGAACTTTACGTAGTTCTCGCATAAACCTCCTTGATCCAATGCATAGGTAATTTTTAGGGTTTTTGTTGCTAGGGCATCAAGAATTTTTCCTCTTTAGCAACCTTTTGGTCATCCAATCAAATCATAGACTCCATTCTCACAAGGAACAAGGCATTGGCCTCCTTGTTGGTGATCAAACTCATAACCTTCGTTTCCTTAACCTGATTCATCCCTTTCAAGGCCAAGCTCTCAAACTAGGGCTTAGTGTGAATTCCTAGGCAAGGTGAATTTTGGTGTTGGAAAGTCGAAATGCTAAGATGTTAATTTTGGGCAACTAGGTCCAAACTCCATGTTGTGATGCTCAGATGACGATGCCAATATTTTTATTGGATTCCTCTTTCGGAGAGGTGCAAGATTGATCTAAAGATCATCTTGATCGGATGATCAGAACATGTATATTAAATTTATTCCACATGTGCAAGGTCGGCCTGATTTATCCCACATGCAATAAAGATGTGTCACACACCCCCACAGATGCCTATATATTGGAGAGACTTGGAGTTCATTTTACACACACATCTTGTGGAGACATTCTCTTCTTTTTTGGATGGAGCTGGAGCAACGTTCTTGATTCTACGTTTAGGGCTTCTTGGTGCAGCATCTTGATGGAGCATTTCTATGAGCAGTCTTGGGGCTGTGTGACACATGTGGGAGGTTTACTTTATGAAGACTTTGTTGGTTGAAACATCCTACTGATCGTCGTAACGCCACCATTCTTTATCTCTGTTTTTGGCTTGTCCTCTATCGATCTATTGGCATGTTATATCTGCATCTTACTTTCATGTGATTGCCCTAGAAGTCTAAAGTAAATTTGCATCTAGCATAGAACATCTTCAGAAATTAACATGGTATCAGAGCCAAGTAGAAGACAAAGCCCAGAATATAGGGTAGCAAGATAAGGATTGTTTGATGCGGTCAAAATTCATGTGCCCTAACCTTCAGCGTGAAGGAGTCTATGTTGAGGGCCGAAGAGTTGTAAGTGACAGTGGGTTTGTTTTAAGGTCTGCACGGGGAGAAGGAAGGTGTTTTAAGCATGTTATGAGGAGGCCGCAGTGGACTATGGTAGGCCACAGGCCCAGCCACTCCAAACAATCCAGCGTGGATTCTTTAAAGGCTGCCACATGCGGTTACTTTTGCATATTCAATTGCAAATGGAAGTCGAAATTGTTTGGAGTATCCGAGTAGTCGAGATGGCAGCTTAGAAGAGGCTACATCCTTCTGTGTCAAGGGCCGCATATCTCACTGATTGTAGTTCCAAAACAATGGTGTTTTGGAGGGATAGACAGTGAAGAGGGAAAACGAGTTTCACCTTTCGGGTTGCTGAATGAGTCACTATTTTTTCTGGGTCGTATTATTTCACTTGCGCATGGATGAAATTGTGATTTCTACTCTCTCTTGCTAGCTGTGGAGACGTGTTGCATTTCTGGTGATTGACGACAGTGCATAGCAAGCCGTGTGCACTTATTGACTGAAGTGAGAATATCGAACATCGTAAACTGTTGCTTCTTTACTAAAGCAAAAATTTATAGTCTGGGCAAATTCATCGTAGGAGTCTCTCATGAAGGGATGCTATCATCGGCAAAGTAAATCCGAGGTGGAACATGTTGACAATGCTACACGCGATTGTGGCTGGCTGATGTTTCTCCAGGATAGACGTGTATGCAAAGCATTCAGACGTCATAGCTAGACCATCGAAGAAGACACAAATGTGTCGAACAAATAGCAAGCCAAATTTCTATCTTAAGACAAAACGCGTGAGCCAAGGAAGTCGAGGTGTAGAGGGTCGTTAATGCCATTGATTGCAGGGTCGATTTCCCCTCTTAAAACCCAGGCCAGACATATTTAAAATCTCTGTTCTCTGCGTTTGTGTCCAACATGCTTCGTGTGGCTGATTGGGCATGAAGTTTTTTATCTCCATTTCTCTGCGTTTGTGTCCAGCATGCTTCGTGTGGTTGACTGGGCGTGAAGTTTTTTATCTCCCTTTTTTTATGCGTTTGTGTCCAGTGTGCTTCTTGTGGCTGACTGGGCGTGGAAGTTTTTCTGGCTAAGTACAAGTTTTTAACCAGGGCCGAGTTTTATCAAAGAGGAAGTCGCTCAGCAAGGATTAAAGCATATTTATGTGTATGTGTTGTGTAGGTAAATCCCCTCTGCGGACAGAGGCGATCGCTCTAGCCCTAGGGTGGGTCTAGCAGCAAGAGGACATGCTAATGCGTCGATTCCTAGTTAACGAATGAAACTAAGTCGGGATAGATGTCCTACCTTTGTTCCAACGCAGTTGTCGTAGCTGTGGCAGTAGTCTCTTGATCTTCGTCCCAACACGTCGCAGTTCTTCAGCAACAGTACTCAGGTGCCTACACAAGGATCAAAGAACGATAGCAGCATACGAAACAATATTTGCATTCATAGCTATCTAATTGATCGAGGAGAATTAAACGTATTGCACAAGATTAATCATATCAAACGCGAGACGAGAACCAAAACATCAGTCATGTATTAATTAAGAGAAAGAAAAAGATTACAACCAAATGAGCCTTGACGTCGCAGCCTCCTTCAACGGGTCCAGTCGAAATGCGTCTCGAGCATTCATCGAAGAATTGGACTTGGCGAGGCAATAAGCCTAGGCTCTCTCTCAACAAAGGGTCTCTCTCTGCTCTATCTCACACCAGCTTATTCACACTGTTCAGCTATTATACAAAATGTTCAGCTAGCTGCATCTATGTGAGAGAGATGTATTTATAGGAGAGGAGGAGGAGGTTGGGATCCCTCAAATGGTGGAAGGGAGGCCTTATCCTTTGGGAGGTTGCTCAAAAGTAGGAAACAAGAAGCCAAAGGAAGATGTTCGATGTTATTCAGTCGAACAACTCATGCTGACTCCGCTCACAAAGTGGTTGGCAATGGAAACTTCGCTTCTATATTTAAAAAAATTTCCAAAAACAGCTCGACGCGAGCAGTCCACTGAGACAGAGCGTTAATGGGCGCAAGGCCCAATGTTAATTTCTCTATTGGTGCAAGGCCATAACTGCCTGCCAGCGCCAACCCAAAATCATGTGTTTTTGGTCTGTTCCAAGAATAGTCAACAGAGGAAATGTTCTTCTCATGGCAAGGAATGCAATGACACTTTTTGCAAGGCATGACACTACACAAAAGTCACAGGAATGGTCCTCCAATGTGCGGGATGGGGATTGCAGGGACGGTGACAAAATGTTGTGTAACAGATGCCTCCTAAAGCATGAGGTCCGAGAGAGAGGG
This sequence comes from Pinus albicaulis, assembly GCA_034641835.2. NCBI lineage: Eukaryota > Viridiplantae > Streptophyta > Pinopsida > Pinales > Pinaceae > Pinus > Pinus albicaulis. The sequence continues at coordinate 1,619,550,433 of CM076580.1, forward strand.
AGGAGTGAAATGCTTTACGAGAACGCGTTCAAACCAAACATCATCGTCGGAAGACCTGCAAGTACAAGTACAACTGATATCTCTGATACATGAACATGTGGCATGGGCGCAGCCATCCATAATAGAGTACATATATAAACAAGATTTGAGGTATCGAGGCAGCCATCCAACAGTAAGGATCAATAAATAGACTCGAGTATGGTCGCAGCCATCCAATCAAAAGAGTCATGCATATAGTCAAGATAAACCAAAATATCCCGCAGCCTGGATTTTATTAGACAAAACCCAGGGTCTTGCGCTCCATCTTGACTCGCACAAGTACAAATTCAAGCATGTGAATATCCGAGCTGAAGTCGAACATGCAAGAAATTCACCTGATTACCAGCCAATGATGTAGGTTGTTAATAGGCACGAGAGAAACCACCAATAATGACAATGGCTCTCAAGGTACAACTAGTAAAATCCACGGAATGTGAACAGTGATCTGGCATCGAACACCTGCGGAATCACTCGATCGAAGGCCAATGATGAGGACCTATCATCAAATGCGAAGAACTTGCCATTGAGGCATGCAAGCTCCAAGGTACCGGAAGGGAGTCTCTAGATCAACTTCCTGGATAATGAGTTGAAGTCGACAGGAAGTGACCTAGTCGAAGGAGGGCCATAATGTTTCCCACATCATCGACACGAGACAGAGGAATATGATGATAGTGAATCAAGACTTAACAGAAAGGATCAGAGGGAGGCTGAAAACTGCAAAAAGTAACTTCTCTTGAACATATCAGCGACACGACTCCGGATTTGGAAGTATTTGACATCAAGGGATCTGAGGTCATGGTGACGTGGTAAAGAGCAGATGAGCAGTCAAAATAGATTACCCAAACCCATGGAGGCAAAAATGATGAAATGAGATATCCCCAACCCGACACGAATGCAGATGAGTGTCATGTTCAAGAGCGACATACTGCCGACACAACTGAGAACTGTTTCCATTTCCCCCCACCATTGCTGGCGAGTACCCCAATTATTTTTGGAAAACAAGCTTGAAGGGGATAGCATATGCTTATCATGTAAGTTTGTCCTTCGGACAAATCCATCCTAGCACATTTTACGAGCCCTAGGAAGGAGGAACTCGATGACGTCATGGTGACGGTTTCCGATGTCATTTAGGTTTTATGAGTCTGACAAAGGAAGAACTCGACATCTTTTCATGTTTAGAGAGTTTGAAAAGAAGCGGAAAAGAAAACTCCAGCAGTCCCTTTTCGTAGGTAGTCTCACAGATCCGAAAAGGTAGAAAACTGTGTCTGAGAGAACCTCTTAGTCGCGATAGGCTAAGGTATTCCTTTTTCGTAAATAATCTATCCCAGCCCGAAAAAGGGGTAAATGTATATTGGGTAGATATCATTTCGCAGCCTTTTAACGAGTTCAAAACGACAAGAGTCTCGACAATCTTTTCAATTTTTGAGAGTCAGAAAAGAGCTGAAAGTTGACTCCTCCTGGAGGAACGAGTGGTATTAAGGGTAGCAACTAGTTCTGGTGATAGTGGAACTGCTCAGAACAAGTAAAGGTCAAGATGTTGGTTAACAAGACCACACATTGCAGATGTTTCTCATGAATGGGTAAAACAATCAAGTGAAGGCGTATGATCGGCCAAGCAGATGGTGACAATGGAATGAGAAAACCAAGGCTCATCTGACAAAACAGGCTGATAAAATGGAAATCATGAGAGAAAATAAGAATGGTTTTTTTACCGACTCGGCCAGCTCGGTAACAAACCGGCCGGCTCAGCCTAGTCCGACTTAACTCGGCCGAGTTGCTCCAGCCAGTCGGTGGGCCCAAAAACAAGTAAAAAAAAGACTTGAAAATGATATTTTATCTGCTGTTAGGTTTTTTTTAGGCTTTCTAACCCCTCCCCATCATATTTAACTAACCCAACCCCTCTCAATACCTCACATCTTTCTCATTCAATTTGCTTGAGCATTTGTGAGGGTTTTCTGAAGAGTTGTGGAGTTGGTTTTGGAGCAGCTTTGAGGAGTCTTTTGGGCAAGCTTTGGAGCAGCATTGAGCTAGAGGAGGCTAGAGGCTAGAGGTATTTATTTTTTCTCTTCTAAAATCTGCCTTTGTTTGTTTTATTTATTTAGCAAATCTGAAAATGGTAAACATAGTTTTTGGTGAAAGAAATGAACATAGAATGAATAGTTTTTTTTTGTTTTCATTTTCAGATTTAAACCTTTTCTTTCCAAGTCAAAAACTCAGTCCAAAATGGCCCCTAGAGCGAAAGATGTTGCTTGGGCATATGCTGAAATGGTTGGTGATCAAATGTATTGCAAATTTTGTAAGAAAAAAATTAAGGAGGGTGGAGGGGGCATTCATAGACTGAAACTACATTTGGCTGGTCTTAAAGGCCAAATTACTTCATGTGAAGCAGAAAACATTGGGGAAATTAGGAAGCAGTTGAAAGAACAATTTGAGAAGTTTGAGCAAGAGAAAAATAGGCAAAAAGAAATACAGGCTGAAATTGGGAGGAAGAGGAATCTACAACATATGATGGCTGCCAACTCAAGTTTTGAATCTTTTGATTATGAGGGTTCTTCATCTATCCCTTCCATTGATGCATCAAAAAACCCCTTTCGCTATGTTCCTCCCTCTATGGAGTCTATTTCTGAAAAGGGTAAGGGTGCAATGAGAAATAAGGGTACTATCAAAAGTTTTTTTGTGCCCTCATCTCCCTCCGATAGTGCAACTGCATATGGTCCTAGTCCTCCAACTGTGCAGCCCACTTTAGATGCTCATTGGAAAAAAGAATTAAGAGATGTTGCTTGTGATTACATTGCTAGATGGTGGTATGATGCTGATATTCCCTTCAATGCTACTCGTTCACCATATTATGAACCTATTTTTGATGCCATATATGCTGCTGGAAAGGGCTTCAAACCTCCTACTATGCATGAGTTAAGAGGATCTTTTTTGCAAAGAGATATTTCGAACATTGATGATTATTTGAAAGAGTTCAAAAACTCATGGGCACATATAGGATGTACCATCATGTCAGATGGATGGACTGATCAGAGGAACCGTACCATCATAAACTTTCTTTTCTTTTGCCCACAGGGAACCATGTTTCTAAAATCAGTTGATGCATCTAATAGGGTGAAAGATGCACAGTTGTTGTTACAGCTTTTGAATGAGGTTGTTCAAGAGGTGGGGGTGGCAAATATTGTTCAAATCATCACAGACAATGCCTCTAACTATGTTCTTGTTGGTAAATTGTTAGAGGAAAAACACCCAACCATCTTTTGGACCCCATGTGCTGCACATTGCATCGACCTCATGCTTGAGGATATTGGCAAAATAGACTGGATCAAGAACACTATAGAGCATGCCAAATGCATCACAAAATATATTTACAATCACTCATGGATTCTGAGTCTGATGAGGAAATACACAGGGGGCAAGGAACTTATTAGGCCTGCCATCACTAGATTTGCAACACATTTTTTGACATTGCAATCTATGCTTGCTCAACATAGAAACTTGCAAAAGATGTTTTCTAGTGATGAATGGAATGAATGTCAGTGGGCTCGCAAACAGGATGGAAAAGATGTGAAAAGGAAATTCAATGAAGAAGACATTTCGAGCCGTGAAGAATAACCAAACATATATCTTGATGAATTGAAGCTGGAGGTTGGAGCCTTATAGAGACAAGGTTAGTGCCTTAGAAGATAGGGTTGGAGCCCTAGAGGATAGGATTCCTCAAGAGACCAGCTTGGAACCTGTACGAGATATAGGGTTGGAGCCCTTGAGGTTGGTGCCTCAGAATTGACAGGGTTGGAGCCTTGGAAAGACCAAGTCGGTGCTTGGCACAATACAGGTTGGAGCCTGGAAAATTGGAGTCTTCATCTAGGGTTGGAGCCCTATAACATTATTGTACTTTACTAATTGTAAAGAAGAAATTAATAAAAGTATCTATTCCATCATTGTTCATTTTGTGTTCTAAATATAAGTGATCTAATTGGTAAAATTAACAATTGAGAAGAAATACTGATTCACCCCCCTCTCAGTATTTCCAACAAAATTCATCTGATGCACTCTGACTTATCCGATAAGTTGCCTATGAAATTCTTGGGAGGATGTTCTTATAGATGACTTTTTTCAAAGGAGCTGGCATTAAAAGGGAGCCCTCAACAGTATATGCTCCTGAGCAAATGGCGTCGCTGAAAGAATGAAGAAAAGACCCTCATGGCTTTGGGATTCTATCAAAAACGATGGGATATATATGGCCCCAAAGGGGGACATTCCGTGTAAAGCAAAAAAAAGCCGAATAGATACCAAGGGTATCTAGCATCCATCGTACAATCTGAGCCTAGATCATTCATAAAGCATAAAGTATGGAAGGATGCTATTATGATGAATGATGTCTGGGATGCGGTCCCGAGACTGGAGGATAAAGTTGTTGTCACCTCAAAATGGATCTATAAGATCAAGCATGGATCTGATGGTAGTGCTGAAAAGTTCAAGGCAAGATTCGTTGTCCGAGGCTTCTCTCAAAAGGACGGCATAGATTATGATGATATATTTGCACCTGTGATCTATTATTGCCCTTGTTGCCACGCAAGGATGGAATATCCATCAAATGGATGTGAAGATCGTTTTTTTCTGCATGATTCGATATAGGAAGAGGTGCATGAGGAGCAACCTCTGGGGTTCGAAGTTCAGGATAGAGACTCATGCATGCAGGTTCAAGAAAGCCCTCTATGGGTTGAAGCAAGCCCCCAGGGCTTGGTACGAGAGGATAGATAGCTACTTGATGAAGCTGGGCTTCACTCGAAGTAATGTTGATCCAAACCCTTACTTCAAGGTTGATACAGAAAAGCCTCTCATTCTGGTTCTTTATGACAGGTGCTGACCCTCTCATTCATCAGTGTAAGAGGGAGCTCGCTTCCGAGTTCGAGATGAAGGACCTAGGACTGATGCATTACTTCCTAAGCTTGGAGGTCTGATAGAGACCTGGAGAGATTTTCCTCTCTCAAGGAAAATATATTGTGAAGTTGCTGGAAAGATCTGGAATGGTGGACTGTATGTCTGTGTTGACACTGATGGAGCTCAACTTTAAGAAGTTGAGTGGAAGTGTTGTTGGGCCCGTGCTAGCAAATCCTACTGAGTATCGTCAACTCGTAGGGGCCCCGATGTTCTTAGGGAACATCCGTCCGGACGTACGGTGTGCAGTGAACACTTTGAGTCAACACATGGTTGATCCTCATAACATTCACTGGGTTGGTGCCAAGAAACTCTTGAGATATCTCTGGGGCACGATAGACCATGGGCTGAGATACACTGCCAGGAGTTTGAGACTCAGTGTATATGCTGATGTCGAATGGGCTGGTAGTGTTGTGGATCGCAAGAGCACATATGGATGCTGCTTCACACTTGGGTCTGCTTCGAGCAGGAAGCAGAAGTCGATAGCTTTGAGCACCGCTGAGGCCGAATACATTGCAGCGTATATGGCTTGTTGTGAAGCCACTTGGTTGCGAAAGATCTTCAGTGAGTTGTTTGAGCATGTGTTAGATGCCACCGTTATCCTTTGTGATAACCAGAGGGGGATTCGTTTGTCAGAGAATCCCGTGCTTCATGATCGATCCAAGCATGTTGATGTCTAGTACCATTTTATCTGGGATATGGTAGAGCGAGGCACCGTAAGGCTCGATCATATAGGAACTGATGAACAGGTCGTGGATATTCTCACAAAGCCCTTGAGGAAGGTCATGTTCCTAACCTTCCGTGAGAATCTTGGAATCGTGGAACAACCCTATTTGGAGGGTCCTGTTGGACGATGAGCTCTGGGAGCTCCAGGGAGGCTTTGGGGATAGCTTCTTGGAGCTATAAGCAACCACAGGGCTAGGCTTGCCAAACCTTCTTGGTGTGCTTCTGCCCCACCGTTGTGATATTGAGTTGGTTCACCTCTCTTTGATCTATGCCCCGTACGCATCCTACCCATGGAGTACCAGACTCATGGGAAGTACCTCTCATTTGGCCAATGAGGTGGGAAATGTGGATAGAGACCAAAAGCAAGACTGATGGACGCATCGGAGATTACCGTACTCTCTATGTCTAGGATGGCACGTGTCCAACCACTTGATCTGGGATCAATTCTAGTGAGGTTTCGGACGTCCAACTGACTTCCGGTCAGTTAAACCAACTTCGGGTTGGTATGTGGCTCCTTTGAGTCCTATAGAGGTTTCGGACCTCTGAGCTGACTTCGGGTTAGCCGGGAGTGATGTCTTTGTGACTCACCTTTTGTTCTGAAATAAAGAGCCAGCAAAGCAAGTTATGGCGGGATGACGCACGATGTTTGGATGGCACTGATAGATGGAGTTCTCCCTAGTTGAGAGGGAGTGTTAATTTTGGGCAACTAGGTCCAAACTCCATGTTGTGATGCTCAGATGACAATGCCAATATTTTTATTGGATTCCTCTTTCGGAGAGATGCAAGATAGATCTAAAGATCATCTTGATCGGATGAGCAGAACATGTATTTTGAATTTATTCCACATGTGCAAGGTCGGCCTGATTTATCCCACATGCATTAAAGATGTGTCACACACCCCCACATATGCCTATATATTGGAGAGACTTGGGGTTCATTTTACACACACATCTTGTGGAGACATTCTCTTCTTTCTTGGATGGAGCTGGAGCAACGTTCTTGATTCTGCGTTTAGGGCTTCTTGGTGCAGCATCTTGATGGAGCATTTCTATGAGCAGTCTTAGGGTTGTGTGACACACGTGGGAGGCTGACTTTATGAAGACTTTGTTGGTTGAAGCATCTTGCTAATCGCCGTAACGCCACCATTCTTTATATCTGTTTTTGGCTTGTCTTCTATCGATCTATTGGTATGTTCTATTTGCATCTTACTTTCATGTGATTGCCCTAGAAGTCTAAAGTAAATTTTCATCTAGCATAGAACATCTTCAGAAATTAACACAAGAGGATAGTGGTTTCCACAAAATCACTTATTTTGGTAGGCATTCACTTCAATTTCATCCATGAATTTATTTTCCCTAGGTCAAGCCCTAGTTTGGTGTTGCTTCAACTTAAGGGCTTATTTGAGGCTTGTTGACCACTCTGTGTCAACGACCCCATACAGTACACCCCCATTTTTGCAAATGGGATTCATCATGTTCGAGGTGTTCACGCCAGTAAGATTTCATCATCAGTCGACAATTTTTTAAACGATGTAAACCCATTTTGCATGTTTATGATGTAAATGATCTAAGTAAGACCATCATGTATGTAACAACCTAGGTAAGCCTAGTATTTTGGTGACGATTTCTATCCTAGGAGGTTTTTTGTCTCACTGATTCATTTGTGTTTCTCGACACAAGTGATCGACAGAGTTTTTCCCTCACACCTCACCCCAAAGCTAGGGTGGATTTTGTCATCAAGATGCTAAGTGAGTCCTAGTGTTTTCTATCGAGTCTTTGTCAAAGTAGTTTGGGAATAATCCTAGCTAGTTGGCTAGATTATTTTATTACAAGCTACTTGGTCTACTAGATCATGTTTTGAGTTGCAGAATTGAGTAGTTATTTGAGGGTCTATCACGAATGGGTTTTCCCCCTTCATGTGTCAAAATGTATTTATCTTATGTAAAGAGGGTTGGAAAAATAATTAAATCCCCTCTAAATCAATTAATTAAATTTTCTGGCCAAATTAAATAAAAATCCTAAGCCAGAAATTTAATTAATTTTAAGTCCTAAGTGATTTAAAAATCTTCAAAGGCAAAATTCGTGGGTCCCTAAAAAATAAATTTTTAAAAGTCCTAGGCCAAGGGAATATTGAGAATTTCGAGAAATTTTGGACCCTTAGGCCTTGGTGGTTAAATCAAAATCAAATTTTTGAGGTAATTAACAAAAAAAATAAAAAATTGAGTTAATTAAAAAGGAATTAAATAATAAATTCGAATTTCCTCAAAAATTTATAATTTCGACGAACGAGATTAAAAGATGATTAAATCTTTTTCAACGGTCGAGATTACTTAAACATGGATCAACTGAACTAGCCATGGGAGGTTTTTATCTTATAAATTAGAGGTCTTTGTCAGTCTTTCAGTCATCCGATCTTTTGATCGTGTACTTGCTCTGGAAGCTCTCCTGTAATCTTTTCTGGAATAATACAAAACAAAGTCTTTGGGGTTTTATTTTGATGGAGGTGTTCCTCTTCAGCATTTTATGGTAAACTTGTTCTTATATTTTGTTGGTGATCATTTTAACGAATCATTAATTAATGGCTTTTGTAGAGTAATCTATTGCCCAGGTATCTTGCTTAAGTTACTAGATTTAGGGTAAGAATATTAATTGGATTGAGTAAGTAGGTATCTCTAACTCTTGAAAAAAGTTTCTTTTATCTTGTTTCTCTATTGATTTGACAGTTTAACTTTAAGTGTGCAGAAATCTTTTGGATTTAGAATTGGGCGTTTGGGGAATTCCTCGGCTGGACTAGCTGACTCCCAAGGAGATAAGATCCGAAGAGCCCTCCGGATCTAATTCCCCGGGCTTACCTTAAATTCCATTTTTTGCAGGGTTCTTTTTAGGGCTTGTGCCTCTCTCTTAATTTCTTATTTTCTAAATTGTGTTGAATGGTTTGAATCAGGCCATCAGGGCCTTGATCTGTAAAATAGCATTGTAAATCCCGCTTATTTTTTTTTACTCATCGGGGTTTTAGGGTTTTTATTTTGTGAATATATTGGGTTTTTTGTTTCTTTGTTTCTAGTTTTTTGCAAGTTCTATTGGGAGATTCTTAGAAAAATTTTCAGATCTAAGCTAGATCTAGGCCCTGGAGGGTAAGATCTGGTCTCAGGATCGAATCTGGTTGTAGGTCTGGACTTGATCTTGCTTCAAAGTTTAAATGATTGCCGGTGTATCTATTTTAAATCAAATTCAGCTCTGCTGGGTGAAAGGAAAAGTTCTGAATTATTTTTGCACCAGTTGTGTCTGCGTCATCCTTCTCTGCGGCTGCCATCCTCACACTACTGTCTTCACACTATCTCAGCTCTCATTCATTCTCTGCATCCTCCTTCCCTCTGTCCTTGTTGCCATCGATCCACGCTCCTATACGTTGCCTTTCCAGCTTTCCCCTCAAGCTGGCATGTACGTCTCCCTCTCAATCACCCGAGGGTTTCCGTCTTAGGGCTACTGTTGAAGTGGAGAAACGGGTTCTCAACCTCTCATACAAGAAGAAATATCAAATTCAAGATGTCCTCTAATGGCCTCCTCCTCTTTTTATAGAACTTATGGACCCCTATAGATGCTCCTATTTTTTATTATTTTAATCATTGAGCACATTTCCCTTAATTAAAATATTCTTTTAAATGTGGGAAAATTGTCAATTGGCCACCATGCCTCCTCAGGTTACTGAAAATCACTTCTAGCCATCCCATCCTGAAGATTTTCTCGTTCCAGTTCCAACGAGCTATTACACTAAGTTGTTATGCTAAGAATCCCTCCTGAAATGCCACCTTAGACGTAATTAATTGAGTTAGGCCCATTAAGAACTTAGTTTTACGAAAGTTGTCAGAATGCAATGGAACGAAAGGAAAATTGTGCGAATGGTGGAATATACCAAGCGATTTCCATCGGACCTCATAAAAACTCCTCAAAGCCCCTCCAAAATCCCCCAGGGCCCGCTGATGACACCAACGTGCACCTGTGACCTGTCTGCCCCCCAACTCTGAAAGTCCATCTTAACCATGTCAAAAGGAATACCAGAAAAAGGAGCATTACACATAATTAGATGAAGAAGGGAAGTTTATTCTTGATCCAAAAAAGTTTTATCTTTTCATAATAGAACCATTGTGGAGTACCTACCTAAACAAGTGGAGGAATAGATCTCTAGAAGAAGCTACATGGAAAGATGAGTAATTCATGAAGAAACACCCTCAATACAAGCTTTGAGGGCAAAGCCTTTTTAAAAGGGGGGTTATGTTAAGGACCTAATACGCATTCACTATTAGTTTATTTGTTATATTAGTAGGTTGGCTAAAACATTTCATTGTACCCTTTCATTATAGTTATACCATTTGTCTCTTATATATTTACCAAGGAGACCTAGGCTTAGGATCATCATATCTTGTCTTATACATTGGAATAATTGTAAAAGGAGTTGTCCCACTCAAAGTGGATGTTATTCATTGACTTTTTATTATGTTAGGGTGCTTGGATCATAACAAAAATGCTTCGCATAAGGCCTTAATAAACCTACTCCAAGTATCAATGGGATGATCTTTTCTATAGAAAATGCCTGCTATATGATTCCCCAATTAACACAATGCTATAGGTGCAATATTTGGAGTAGCAAAGACAATTTCCTTCACATCCATGAAACAGTTATTAACAAATAAGTCTTTAATATTCTAAAACAAGTTCTCCAAGGTTTTTGAGTTGATCTTACCGTCATGTTGTGGAATATCTAGGTTGACTTAGACTTTAAAGGGTGAATGATATAAGCCACTACTAGACGCTGATGGAGGTGATTGAGGCATAAAAACCAGTATTCCACGAGGATGTGTCCCCCCACCTGGGAAATGCGTCCTCGTGCTTCCTTGCACTCTGGGGACGTGGGGACATCGGGGGGACGTTTCTACACGTCCCCAAAAAATGAAAACACGAGGAAACTCTAAGGGGGGACGATTCCTCCCCAAAAAGGAAATGTTTCCTACATTTCCAAAAGAAATTGAGGTCAAATCATTAAAAAAAGTCAAATCCCTAATTTTTTTTATAAATATTATAAATATACTATGAATTGATGGGAGTAAGGGTTTTGAAGGGACCAACAACACGATGGAATGTTGATCCAAAGGATGATGCATAGGTAGATATGGAGGAGGGACTTGATGAGACACAGATGGGGTTGATTGTGTTGAGATTTTGTGTATTTGGGGTAGCATCATTTGTGCTCTAGCTCCCAAATTTTGTGGAGGGACTAGAGTACAATTGATCTACAAGACCCAGAAAGGGATTTGGGAAATTTCATCTAGTTTGGGAGATATTTAATTAAATAATTATTTTAATGTATTTCCTAAGTCTAAACTTAGGAAAATTAAATAATTAAAGTTAATTAAATTAAACATGTGATGAAATTGTCTCAAGTCACACGGATCAAGCTTTCTTTTAATTTTAGCCATCGATTCAAGATCTAATCATGGCCATTGGTTTCCCAACGAGAAAAGTATAAAGGAAAGGCTTGGGGTCATTTGTAAAGACACACAAAGGCAGAGCACTGAAGCTAAGCTGAGATTCTAGGGCAAGTTTGCGAAGAATTCTCAGAAGTGTTTCAGCTGCAGAGAGGGGAGTTTAGACAAAGGGGATGATCTGATCCCAGTGTCTAGAATCAGCAAGAGACAGAGATCAGCTCAAAGAGGCAATGCAGAGAAGCAGGAGAAGCAGCAGTAGAGAGGGCAGCAGTTGCACAGCGTAGAGGCAACTTCAACTACACAAGTGTTGTGAAGTCCCTCCCAAGGCAGCGTAATTCAGTTGGAAACCCTCAGGGGTTACACAGAGACCCTTAGGGGCAGCGTAGGGACTGCGTCACCCAGTCTGGGGTAACGCAGCCCTTTCCAGGCCAGCATTAAGGGACGTAGGGGCTTCAGAGGCTGGCGCAAGGGCTTCAGGGGCAGTGCTGGGGTTTCTAGGGCCTAATTTTGGCTGAGTTCTGTAAATCTCGTTTGAAGATGTGAATCAATCATTATTTTGGCTTCAGAACAGCCGGTGAGTTGCAGATCTATTTTATCTCTGTGGAGTTTTCCAGATCTGGAACTCAGATTTGCTGTATTCAGAAAACTCTTAATAATAAAATCCTCCAGCAACCAGCAGACCGGTTTTCCCGCATTGGGTTTTTCCAAAGACTATTTGTCCAGAAAATCACTGTCACTTTGTCTATGTGTGCATGTAATTTTTCGAGATCTGAATTGGTGAAAGTCTATCATGTGTTTTGCTTCGATATTAATCTGAAATTTTCAGTTAATAACTTAATTAAGTAGGAGGAGCATAACCAAATCTGATAATAGATTTCTGCATAATAGTAACATTCAAAAATTTTCACATGGTATCAGAGCAATTGCAGATCTAGGAGGGTCACCAACAAAAGACTAAAGGTTCTTGCTACAGAAAGCAGCAGGAAGAGCAGCAGAAGGGCAGATCTGAAGGGACATCGCAGTTTTCAGAGAAGCAGAGTTACACAGAGGGCAGGGTGACGCAGTCCAACGCTGTCTCCCAGCAGGCCCACACACTTACTGCATAGAGGCAGCGCTGGGATTGTCTGAAGCCAGCCGGTGTGACACAAATCTGAAGCTGTCAGATCCAGAAGAGCCTGAAGCACAGCTGCAGAAATTCAGTAGGTACTCGTGGGGTTAAAATTCTGAAGTTTTCAAATTTTTAGCCTAAGCACTTGTGACAAAGAGCAGGAGAAGATCAGCTTCTCAGAGAGTTTCTAGCCAAAGAAACTTGCAAATTGATCAGAGGATCAAAGAGAGTTGAATAATTATTGATTTGGCATATTTCCAAGAAGAGAAATCAGTTGTCAGAGGGAGCAGAAGGTTTCTGTTTCGCCAAGGACCTTAGATCCAGTTCTCTAGCAAAAAGAAAGGAAGCTTCGGCACATTTCTGAGCAGATGGATCCTCATGGACTGCGTGATCAGGACAGATTGGATGGCCTTTCAACTTCTCAATTTGGAAGGCTAGGATCCTAATAGTCCTAGAGGCATATCATCTAAGAGACCATGCAAAACAAACTCTGGCCACACCGACTGATGCAGATCTCCTAAGGAAGCATAATGAAGCTGTTGGGCATGCCAAGCGGCTGATCATGGATGGAATTAAGGACCATATTGTCCCACATATAGCTAAAAAGAAGACAGCTAATGAGATGTGGAAGGCCTTAACTTCCCTATGTGAAGGAAAGTCTGTCGAAAGGAAGATGTAGTTGGAGAATCAGATGTGGTCATTCATGATGACCAAAGGTGAAGACATGGAACATTTCCTCTTCAGATTACAGTCGGTCAGAGATCAGTTGATTGCAACGGGTGCTAAGGTGGAAGATGAGCTGATGGTCAAGACTAATCTCAATGCAGTCACAGATGAGTGGGAAACCTTTGTCCAAAGTATCTTGGGCAGAGCAGACCTCCCAGATTGGGACAGCTTGTGGGCAATTCTGCATCAAGAAGAACTCCGCAGAATCACCAAGAAGCAGTACAGCTCTAGATCGAGCAAAGTGAAGAAAGAAGATGAAAAAGATGCAGCCTTGGCATCAAAGAGACAACAAGGAAAGAAGAAGAAGGATCTGTCAAAGATCAAGTGCTTCCCGTGTGGTGAATTAGGACACTTTGCCAGCAATTGTCCTCAGAAGAAAAAGGACAGGGAAGCTTCTTCTTCCAAGGCTGTTGTGGTGAATGATGGGTTGGAAGATGATGCAACCATGAGCGCTCATGAACCACGAGAGTGGGGCGACATGGATCTGTAGAGGAACTACAAAATGTGTGGCGGGATCCTTGAGCATCTCATCTCTTGGATCACATCCGAGCTAAGAGAGCCTTAAGACAGTAGCGGGACAAGTGCAGCAGTGGGTGCGTAGATCATGGATGAAGCAGAAGCATATCTGAAGGCTAGAAGGAGCATTGCAGTGCATATGCAGCAACAGCGTAGAGGCAACAACAACGTAGACGTGACTTCAGCAACACATAGCAAAGCTGCAGCAGCGTGGAGGCTTCAGGAGGATAGCGCAGCACAGCAGCAACGTGAGGGATTTCAACACAAGGGGTTGATGTGACTTCAACAGTGCAGAGGGAGACTTCTTACGCAGTGTAGAGTTGTTGCTGTTGATTTGAAAATGGAACTATTTGTAATGCTATGCAAAGTATCCATTCTGATATAATTTAGTGTGCAAAGTGTTCTCCATGACTTGCAGGCTAAACAAAGTAGTTTTGGTTTGTTTCTGAGTTTTATGTGTGAGGGTTTGTTAATTAAATTTATTGTTTACATATCACAGCAGAAATACACAGCAAGTAAAATTCACCATAACATAACACAGCAAATTGTTGAGGCAGTTCACCCCTCCTGGGCTACATCTGTCGATCCAAGGCTCCACAATGGCATGTCCTTGATCTATTAATTTGCTCAAAATGGTTACACAGTGAAAAATATGCCTAAATAGGAAAAACCAACAGTAAATTCGACTTCAAAAGATAGAAAATAGCTAGAAATGGCTTTTGTTTCACCTTAAACAGTGAAATACAACCCAATACAATGCCTTCTCCATGATGGCCCTGATGGCTCCTTCCTCTTCCCTGAAGCAAAAGTTGTTGTAGATCACCTCTGTTCGCTCTGAAACCTATTCCAAATTCTTCAGAATGCTGAAGAAACCCAAAATTGACTAAAATTTCATCTTGTTTGGTCGAAAATTGAGAAAGTTATGACCAAAACAAACTTTTGCCCACTGTCCCCCAAAATCCTCCTCCAAAACTAGAGGAACTCCAATTAGCAATGCTAAAATTGGGGAATCTCCAAATTTTTCAGACCGCGCCAAATCTGGTGGTAACCATTAAGTGGTGGCAATAAATGTTGGACAAGGTGGTCACATGACCCACCCCCACCGTAACCGTCGGAACAAACCGTCGTTTAAACCGTTGACTTAACCGCAACATTTAATTGCAGGTCTGCGCTGGCCACATGGTCTCGGTTCCGCCGCCATAATCGTTGCCGTCGAGAGCTAAGACCTTGGTCGTGAGCGCCAGGTTACATGGGGTCGGGGCTAGCCCTTAAACTTTCCGCCGGTTTTAAAATGCTAAAGCCATGGTTCTCAAGACTTGGTCATATGACGACGGGGCTGGCCCTGAGGGGCTAGCCCCCCAACCTTTTCTCCGCCCATTCCAACAAGCCGACTATATGTTCGGACCTTGCCCAACTCGTTCAAGAAATGCCACAAGCGGGCCAGTCGGGTCGGCCCTGCTCGAACTGTCGGGTCAGGGTTCGAATCCCATAAACTCCATTTTTGCCAAGCTTTCCAACCTTGGGCCTGGGGCCACATGGCACCCTCTGATAGGCCCTCTTAATACGATTTAAAAAAAAAACAAAAAACTTTGCCCCTTTATTTTTTTTCAAAAATAGCATAGTCAATTTAATCAAAAAGTCATGTTTTGGAGTTCATTAGACGATTTCAAACCTCAGTAACTTTCACATACGACCTCGGTTTTGAGAACCGTTTGCGGCACCAGAATCGCAGTGACGAGACCTTTTTGGTCGTTTAGATTGCAACCATTTCTGAGCACTTCCATTTTTGAGCAATTTTCTTAACTTGGACATGATCTCCTAATCAACTGTGCATCATCCTTCAGATGCCAGCACAGATCAACAGCCTATGGAGCTTCAGTGATGAGGATGGAGCCCAACTGACTTGTCTATCAAAGATTGGGCAGGAGATTCAATTGTTTCTCTTAACAACTGAAGTTGCAATGCAGCAGATCAGCAATGGCAGTGCTATGAGCAGCACACATGCAGCAAATTGAGAGGGAGCTGCAGTACAGATGTTGCAGTGGCAGTGGCAGCGTCATGGGCAGCAGTACAGAATGGCAGCAGCAGTGCAGAGTTGAGTGGCAGCAGGCCAAGCATCAGCAGCACAAAATCAATACCCAAAGTCTTGTAATGCATAGTGTGATGAATTGCTAGAGCACACTCCTGATGCTAAGAGGGAGTGTTGAGATTTTGTGTATTTGGGGTAGTATCAGTTGTGCTCTAGCTCCCAAATTTTGTGGAGGGACTAGAGTACACTTGATCTACAAGACCCAGAAAGGGATTTGGGAAATATCATCTAGTTTGGGAGATATTTAATTAATTAATTATTTTAATGTATTTCCTAAATCTAAACTTAGGAAAATTAAATAATTAAAGTTAATTAAATTAAACATGTGATGAAATTGTCTTAAGTCACACGGATCAAGCTTTCTTTTAATCTTAGCCATCGATTCAAGATCTAATCATGGTCGTTGGTTTCCCAACGAGAAAAATATAAAGGAAAGGCTTGGGGTCATTTGTAAAGACACACAGAGGCAGAGCACTGAAGCTAAGCTGAGATTCTAGGGCAGATTTGCTAAGAATTCTCATAAGTGTTTCAGCTGCAGAGAGGGGAGTTTAGAAAAAGGGGATGATCTGATCCCAGTGTCTAGAATCAGCGAGAGACAGAGATCAGCTCAGAAAGGTAGCGCAGAGAAGCAGGAGAAGCAACAGCAGAGAGGGCAGCAGCTGCGCAGCGCAGAGGCAGCTTCAGCTATGCAAGTGTTACGCAGTCCCTCCTAGGGTAGCATAATTCAGCTGGAAACCCTTAGGGGTTATGCAAAGACCCTTAGGGCAGCGTAAGGGTTGGCGTCACCCAATCTGGGATAACGCAACCCTTTCCAGACCAGCGCTGAGGGACGCAGGGGCTTCAGGGGCAGCGCTGGGGTTTCTAGGGCCTAATTTTGGCTGAGTTCTGTAAATCTCGTTTGAGGGTGTGGATCAGTCATTATTTTGGCTTCAAAACAGCCGGTGAGTTGCACATCTATTTTATCTATGTCGGGTTTTCCAGATCTGGAACCCAGATTTGTTGTATTCAGAAAACTCTTAATAATAAAACCCTCCAATAGCCAGCAGACCGGTTGTCCTGCATTGGGTTTTTCTGGGGACTATTTATCCAGAATATCACTATGTCACTTTGTCTATGTGTGCATCTACTTTTTCTAGATCTGAATTGGTGAAAGTCTGTCATGGGTTTTGCTTTGATATTAATCTGAAATTTTCAGTTAATAACTTAATTAAGTAGGAGGAGCATAACCAGACCTGACAGTAGATTTTTGCATAAAAGTAACATTCGAAAATTTTCACAGGTTGGTGTGCCATTTAGCATGTTTGAGAATGCAAGTGATACTGATTCAGATGGTGACTTGTTGATCCTAATTTATTCCGAGACTAGCGGGGCATTACCTTGAGCAATCATGCTCATTTGTCATTTGATATGTTCTTATGTTATCTACTTTTTTGTTTCAGACTTCAATTATAGACTTTAGTTTGTTTTGAATCTTGATATATGATATATTAGACTTGACTCTATAAAAATTTGAATCTTGATGTATCAGACTTGACTTTTATTTCAATATTCAGTATTCACAGTTGGAACTTCAATATGGTTTAAAGTTTAAACTTTTATTTTCATTATACAATGTTACAATTACATGTATGATTATATCATGTTTTTTGTTTTAAATTTGTTTTGGTTATATGATTCATCGATTTATTCTTCATGATGTAAGTGTTATATAATGATAAAGACAGTTAAATTATAAAATTTCAATGATATATTTATATTTTTTTAGTATTTTATTTTTTTTCGGGGTCCCTTGTGTTAAAGACCCCGACGTCCCCCCACGTTTCCTAAAAATTGGTGGGGAGCTTTTGCATAGGCCGCTCCTCTCTTTCCCCACTCCCCCAGAAACTTGGTGGAACATTGATAAAAACATATCACGAGTCATTCTTTATGGAATAAAATATGCTATATGCCAATTGTCAATGTGACCAAAGAGTTATCTTTATAAAATAGGCCAACTGCATAAGTTCTGAAATGATAATTTAACTACAGTATGATCGAAAGGTCCAAATGATCTGATTATGAATGTTAGTTTTGTTGTGCTAATTTCATTTTCAAATTTAAAATTTACTTGTTGATCTTATGCTTGATGTACATGTTTCCTTGTTGCGTATGTGTGTCAAACAGGGAATTTAACTGAGTTTTTATGAGTGTATTCAAGAACATAAAGTATGAAATTAAAATGTTGAATAGCAGCAACATAAAAAACAACAAACCATCACAATTGATCCATTAAAACAGAGAATGATGAAGGAGTTCACCCCTCCTGGGCTACATCTCCTTGGTCCAACTTCCATGGCTTGGGCCTCTGTATTAGCTCAATAGTGAAAAAATTGTTGTTTATATGCACCAAATGCTCCTGAAACATACTCCAATGAGTTCAAAATGTCGAAATCTATCAGAAATGACTATTCATTCACTCCATTTGGCCTTCAGCTGATCTAGGCATGGCCTTCCTTCCTGGTGACCCTAGGCTTCAAAATTCTTCAAAGTGACAAAAACCCCTGTAGAATTGCTCATCTGCCTCTGCAACCTGTTCCAATGTGTTCAAAGCATGCCAATCTGCTAGGAATGACTCTTCCTAAGCCAAAATTGGTCGAAAATTGCCCAAGATATGGCTAATTAAATTTTTCCCTAGATTCCTCCTCCAAATCTGGAAAAGACTCCACATCACTCCAACAATCTCGTGGTTTCTACCGAATTTGGTGGCGCCCGCCAAATCCGCCACTAATTAGGAACTGGATTAATTAATTTTAAACAACGGATTAAAGCAAATAATGACGAATTAATTGCGCACTAAGCGCGTTTTGTTTGGGCGCTTGGTGGGAGGTCATGTAGAAAGGTCATATGGGAGGAGGGCTAGCCCGCGGGCTGGCCCCCTCCATTCTGCCATCGGAGAACACATGCAGTTTAAATAAATGTTGGGCGCATAGATAATTAAGAACCATGTTAGTGGCCCATTGGTATGGGCGGAGAGTGGAGCGGGGGAGGTCATGGGGTCGAGCCCTGACCTCCGTCCATCATTGTAAAGTTTTGCCACTGTAATATCGCGCCCAAACTTTAGAACTATGCCACCGTTTAATACATCTCAGACTTTGGATATGGACTTTGCCAATGTATTAATATATACACCATATGTAAAACCTTTGGAATATAATATATTTTCCAGCCCATATAACATGTGCGCCTCCCATGGTATAAACCTTGGTTAAATAAATAATTCAGATTTCACATATGCGCTCCATAATAATTAAATATAACCCAAACTTTAGGTTAAACCAAAAATGCCCCCACCATAGTTCGGACATTAGGTCTAGGAATATGAAAAATTTAACATGCCACCAATGAAATTCGAACCAGACCTTGGAGAGGGGGTCCACCAGGTGGGACACGTGGCGACCCCTGGTTGGGTTGTCCTCCCACATAAAAAAAAAACAAATTCAACCTTAGGAGCAGATCCTTAAAAAATTTCACCTTCAAACCATTTTGGCAAACCCTGTTGTGACACTTGTCACAGTGCCATTGAGCAAAAACTGGAGAATATTCCCTCAATATACCTGGAGTGCTCACTGGGCTGCCATGTCATCAGCCTGTCACTCTTTTGCAATTTTTTTTTAAATTTGTATGTTCTAAACAGCGGTCAACAGGCTATAACTTCTTCATCCGAAGTCGGCTTTTGACGAAACGAGTTGCGTTGGATTCCTGGCGACGTGTCGGTCGCTGTCATTCAGTTTCCAATCAATTCTGAGCACTTTCATTTTTGAGCTAAAATACTAAGCCTTTGATCACCAAAACACTAAATTTGAAAAATTAGCCTTTTTCTTCATTTTCATAAGATCTTAGGGTGAGTGTGGCAAGAGCAAGATGAGCATCAAGAGAGTAAGAGGGAGCATGGGTAGCATGGCAAGGAGCATGGGGGACATGGAGCTCCCGATAGAAGCAACGAGAGTCCTAAGAGGCCCAATAGCATTTTGGGGAGCGCACTCTTGAGCTTCCTAGGACATCCCCAACCTCTATTGGGAGCTTCACCCTCCTACTCAAAATATAGTTCCAAATTTAGAGCATCCCTTAGTAGTACACTGCCAATATCATGCACACAAAATAGGAGCATTACATTTGACCGTGTCTCCCCTTTTATTTTAACATATGTTATAGTTAACTACTTGATCATTAATCAAGTTATACTATTTAGTATCATCCAAGTTCCCATGGTAGGTGTAGTTACAATGGCTGACGTCGAAAAACCCATTATATCTCTCTTATGGCTGGGAGGGTCAGTTGTTATTTTTCTTGTGCAGAAGCACATAGAAAGGATTTTGATGAAGCCCATTCCAGAAAGATTCAGGTTGAGGTGGAGGCAAGTGAGCAAAAGGGGGAGCAGATAAGAAAACAGTAAAATATTGATAGAAATGAAACTCCCTCTATCTTCCTCCCACCAAACGTCCAACATGCCAACGAATGTAGAGTTGTCTACCAACAGGCAGAGAGTTCTTTATGGTTAAATATATGATTTTGTGTTGATGAAGTCAAAGGAGGAGCCCTCTTAGGCAATTAAAGAAGATGAAAGGTGAGATACGATCATGGTGATTTTGTAACACTTAGATGGTGATAGTAAACAGCATGGATAGTGTGTGCACCAATTCCCTGAACTTGCGGCTGGTGCCTTCAGCTTAGAGTTATATCTCATAGTCCTGGAAAATATCTCAATGGACATCAACATTGTTGCTGATCACATACTCAAGCATCTTGGCATTGACAAGATGGACCACATTAATCTATCAAAAGTGTCTCAATGGACATCAACATTGTTGCTGATCACATACTCAAGCATCTTGGCATTGACAAGATGGACCATATTAATCTATCAAAAGTGTCTGCACAACCTTGGAGCATAGACGCCTACTAGCATGCAAACCCACATAACACTGATCCAATTCGAGAAGAGACTGAAGGAAATCTATGCTGATATGGACACTTCAGGTCCAAGGAGACTCCGGGCCAGGCTGAACTCTAGAATCTATGCCCCTTTTGGTGAATAATTTGCAAACGTGTCTAGTAAATTTGATTTATTTCATAGTACTATAGTTTACTCAGTCCACATTAAATCAGACATTAGTGTTAATGCAGGCCGCTCCTTTTTGGAAACTCGGTGCATGGAATGGAAACAAGAAATCGTACTATCCATAAAGCTCTGTAGAACTAATTTTGCTATTAGCTTTCCTTCACTGGGATATCATTGCAAAACTTATCAGAGGTCTGCAAAGTTAGCTAGAACTGAGTCTGGTATGAACATAGACCGTCATACTAAGCTCAAAGGGCTAAGTATACCTTTGATTCTGATATTGTATACTAGTTTTCCTCAGCATGTAATATAAACACAAATCATTTATTTACCCCCAAAAAATGTTAGACTAAATTAAATAACTTAGATTAAAGAATAGTTGTGTTTGGAAATCTATTAAATACCATATTTTATTTTGGTTTAAACTGGAATATCAGAAGTGACCCTAACTGCAATGATTAAACGAATTTAGTTCTGGATGTAGATACAATCGCGAAAGAAAAAGAAAGAGGCAATAACGAATGAAAAAGCGAGATTCCTATGATGTGAATGCAGAGGTGGCGCGGTCTGTGCTCTGATACAAATGATCAGGATCCGGGCAGGTCAAGCATACCAGGACTCTCAACCCACCGCATGGCCCAGTAAAGAGTCAAGACGGAAATCCACTGTACTGAATCCCATATTAGGAGAAATGGAATGCCCCTTGACCTTTGAATATCTTAAAACTATTAATGTTAAATCAACAGAAAATAGAGCTAGACAGTATTTTATATGCAATGCCTGGCTGCAGTATTTTGCAAATTAAACAGAAAGTACATTATTAACTGAAATTGATTGCAAAAGTTTACCTGACCTACAATTTTTTCCAGACTTTCCACCTCGGACCTTAAGGTTAACCAACGCCGTTCAAACTCTTCTTCGAACTTTTGCATTTCCTGCTTCTGAAGCTCATAATATTTGTGATTCCGGTTTCTTTCTTCCTCTGCCTCGTAAATCTCGATAGTTACTTCCCTGAATCGGAAAAGGATGACAAATTGGACGTATTATATATACTTGACATCGAAAAAACATATGTATGCAAGTTCTTTTCATAATCCAGAACAAATCGGCGTGTACTATTGCAGCATTTTGAAAACGTAAAAACATTTTGAAGATCTTTTCGGTCCTTCACACATTTCATTGTAATATTTTCGGGAAAAATAAACTGTTTAAACACACATTATGCGATTAAAATACACACCGGTCGATTTGAAGGACCTAAACTTTTATTGGAAGTATTATGTAGCTAATGGGCATGACAAACCATATTTATACACGTTCTTTTCAAAATGCGCAACAAAATGCCATCTATCATTGCATCATTTTCCGAAAATGATAAAAGCGTTTAAAAAGACTTTTAGTTCAGTTAACATGATTCAGGCATTATTAACATTTTCGGGAAGCAAGGTTAAAACATAATTATGCAAATTTGCAGTTCTTCAGAACTCATTCATGCCAGAAGTTACAATTTATGGCCAAATGTATGTAGTTTGACTTCAAGGGCATAACCTTTGAGGTTAGCCGCTCATTTTCCGCTTTGGTACTTCGTATTAATTTTTTTGATTTATCCTCTGGATAATTGACACGGAAATTCAGATTCTTTTCAGGATCCATAACAGAGATCCAATTATGGCGGGAATTTCGAAAAATTAAAGCATATGTGAAACCTTTCATTTCTTTGACACAATTTAAGCACATTCATATGAAAATTTTCAAAAAAAATAACAGGTGAAAACGCATTATGCGAAACATCCTGTTTTTCCTGACACGTTCTTGCCAGAAATTCTAAAACAAAACGACATGTGCTCCATCTGGGTTAAAGAACCTGAGTTTTGAGTTGAGCTGTTCATTTTTTGTTTCGATACTCCGTATTTCGTCTTCTTTCATCAAAATTTGCAAGGTCAATTCCGGGACTCGCTGCTCCAGCTTCAAGCAACGAAGTCGAATACGTCTTAAGTCCAGTGTTTTTTCCTTCAGAAGTGAAAGTTTGCTTGTTCGCAACTCCTCCTCATTCTGTCCATGGGCACATCGTAGAGATATTACATAATTTGCCTGATAATCCGTAAGCAGCGTTTATCAAATAAGAAAAAGAGAAAAGGTTATGGACTTGAAGATCTTGAATCCTTTGGTTTCTAGTGCATTCCATTTGAAGCAACCTAGAGTCGGATCCTTTTGGCAAAGTCATTGCGAAGACAACGGTGGATATTGTTTAGGGAATGTCGTTTTGATGTGTTTGATTGTCCTTTTACAAACTTCAGCGAGATATATATATATATATCACTAGTGTTCGATTGTCCTTTTACAAACTTCAGCTATATATATATATATAACTGTGGCTGCCCAAAAATAGCCCGTTCAAACCCTACTAATTTTTATTTGCTCTAGACTATCATTTTTATTTATTTTTAGTAGAGGATTTACAGTAGGTCCCATCCGCTTAAATTCTCAGAAGTATTCGAAATTGTTAAAAAATCCGGACTCTGTTGGTTTTAAGGCCGAGGTAACAATCATACGGATGTTTTGTTTAGTTTCTGACACATGGGAAAAGGGATTTATTAGTTTTGCAAGAGAATAAATTGGTGCTTTTAAAAAAACAAAAAACTATGTTGCATAAGGTTCTAGTTAATTGTGTATTTTCAGTTTGCCGAAATCAAAGCAATATATTGGGATTCATCAAAAGCAATAAGGGAATGGATTCATGACAAAGTCGTGTTTGGACGTGAAAAGAATTAGCAATTATTTATTGTGATATCATTTTAATGGTACGCTGGTTTGATGATTGTGAATGATAAGTTTGAGATTGTGGAAGTGATGCTAGTCTTAAGGTGTGTTGATGGTGTTTGAAGTTCATCAACATAAGACCTATATTATATAGTATATAACTTCGATCATAAGGATCAGTTTCCAGTCGCATAGCTTCATAATAATTTTGTAAAGCTTCCGCATATTCCCCTTCCGATTGAGCTGACATCCGTTACGGTCGTTCATTCCATTGAAATGATCTCCGCTTCAAAACCGTACATGAGATTCCCACCTCATACGGCTCCTCCTTTCTTTACAGTAGGTAATATGGGGAGTAATCCGTGGAATTGAAAAAAAAAAAGATTCTGACCCAATATTATGAATTAAAAGGGGCTAGTGTATTTCCAATAAATATCTAACCATCCTTCTTGCAAAGATTCTTTTCCAAATACCAAGGATCTTAGTACTAGGAATGGAACCTCTAACAATTTCTTTGTTCTTAACGCCCTGTATTCTCCGGGGATTAATCACTTCAACAATCTCCGATGGTTCCATTATAAGGGTATTCAAAGTACAAACGAGATGGATGTTTGTTGTCCCAACCATTCTCACTACCCTTCAGAAAAGGGTAATGCATATGGGCTATAACGAAGCTTTTGTGTTGTCGATTTCCATACGTAGTGCTTTCTCCCCTCATGTGCGCCTATCAAATAGGTTCAACTATACAAGCAAGGCCTACTGCATAGGTGTAACCTTTCGCTCGGTACTAAAATCCTCAGGAGATGAGAGCATCTAAAGGTGCATTGACCGGGGATACACGACAGAAGGAATTGTTCTATCTCCAGAACTCACCTTCACTGAGCGTAAGTTTTATTTTACTCAATTTTTATTCCCGAATACCTTTTCTTTCCAAAAAAAAAGAAGAACGGAAAACATATCAAATCACACCATCTCTGTAATAGGTAAATGCTTCTTTCTCCCCCGGAGCCATCGGGGTTTCCTGAGTATGATTAGATCTCACATTGTTTGGGATAGGAGCCTCATCCAGGAAATCAGTCTAATTGCCATTGTAATAATCTTAAAGATTTGTGTTCGTTGAGTCATCATAAAAACACATGCACATAACTTTTGAGATAAGAAAATAAGTTAGCTTTGTGAAACATACAGTTGCAATGTGTATAAAATCCTTTCACACATAAGAAGAGAGAGATTGAGCCTTTAGAAGAAAAGTAATAGTACCATCCCAAAAAAGACACACACATAGATAAAAATAATCGTTAGTTAATTTGTAAAATAGTTCGCAAAGTAGCAATGATCATGAAAGCAAGCAAGATGTACGTTTCAAATAAGAAGTATACCAAAGCCAACGAAATAGTTCATTTTATTTAGTACATATGAACACAAACATGAAAGAATAGTCTTACAACATCCATGATACATGTATGAAAATATGTTGGGCTCTAAGAGCTTTAAAATTAAGTGAAAGTTCCAAGAAACGCAATTACAATGATGCGTCACTAGCCCCAATAGCAGAATATGAAGCCACCACTTGCTCCTCAAAAGAATGATCTTCTCTCCTATGATAAGTTTGAGAAGCCAAGGCTAAAAGTCTAAAAGTCCTTTGCTTGAGTTATGAGGGCTTATTTATAAAAAATGAGGTGACCTTTCACCTTCCATGTGACTCTTGACCTCCATCATGACTCTTGAGCTCTAATATGACTTTTGAGCTCCTACATGACCCTTAGACTTCCTAGTGATCTTCACATTCCATGTGTGACCTTTGAGCTTCCACACATTTTACATTTTCTAGTTTTGGAAAATTACAAAATTACATTCCATCAAAATTGTGGCGAGAATACATGGAACAAGATAACACCCTTGTGTTCACATTTTGAGAAGCTACAATTTGGCGACTATGACATGAGACTTTATTGTAATTTTTCGATGCCAAGTTCTTTTATTTGTTTTTATGTCTTCAATTCTTCATGATAGATCCGGAATGTACTTCATCTTCACCCTCTAAAGGGTCTAGATATAGTATTAGTGTCTTCCAAGCCATCCTGGATGCCATCTATCTGTCATAGTTCAAAATTCCTTTATCTCTTGCATGATGGTATTTTTGTGTCTCATCTCCACAAGTGTCTTCTTAGAACCTCTCCTTGATGAACTCCTTGAACATCATCTACCATGTATTAAAATGATAATACCTGCAAATGAAATCCACTCATGGCAAGACAATACCAGTCACAAAATCACCTATTCTACCTTGTTGGCTCATGCAAGACATTGATTGTGATGGGATAGTGTCCTGACACTAAGAGAGAGGCTTTCTTGGGCGCAAAGCACAGGTTCAAAAGGCAATAGGTGTATTTTTGGGCACTAGAAGTGCGCAACTGCACTAGGGCAAGAGAGATGAACAAGCTTAGGCACAGAGAGCGGGTCTTGGAGGAAATCGCTAGAAGCTTTAGCCCTGAGGATGTGCAATGCGCTATGACTGAGAGGGAGTCCCTGGGTTGAGCATAAGTCACAACTGCAAGGTTCAAGGGGTGATCTTATTATCCACTGGGAGTGTGCAATGTGCTGAAGAAGGCAAGGCTCATCAAGGCTTGGCACAGAGCGCGGGTGCAAGCGGCAAGAGGTTGGATGACTATGCTCTAGAGATGCGCAATGCGCTTGTGAAGTGAGTTAACCTCGGGATGGGCACAGAGTGCAATTTTAGGAGACAAGAGTCTCACAACTGAGGCTTAGGCGTGCACATTGTGCTCATCACTTGGCTGAAAGTTTAATGTGTTCATAACTTGTACATGATGTGAATACAAGAAAGAACCCCAAAATTAACTAAGTACGAGGTCAGTAGAACGAGAGAGATAGAGAGAGAGTGAAAAAACATACAAATAGGTCTCGAACATGATCACACACACATACACAATCAAACGTATAACAAGAATATGCACAGTTCACAAAAACAACATTCATACATTGAAACGATAACAAAACGACACTAATCTCCATTTACAATAGTTAGGGCGCAAGTCAATGCAACATAAGTGTCGACTATAATAATAATAAAAAAGTGCACTATGTCTAATAATGTGAAGAGGCACTAAAAATGATGCAGGAGCATTAGCACTCAAATTAAATTTAATTGTTTGATTATCCCAAGGAGGGGTCAAGTGTAAATATTGTAAAATTCCCTTGTAAAATGTTTAACTTCTTAGAAAGCATAGGTAGGGAATATTCTAGTTGACTTTTGTAAACATATCCATAGAAAATTAGGATCTTTAGAAAAGATATTTGCTATTTATGCTCAGAGATCATATAGGTCATAAATTAGAGATAGGAAGGACTTTCTAAGAATAGAAATGTTTACAAATCTATAGGAGTTGAGTGGGGCTGGATAAACTTTGAAATTGTAATATAAATTCATTGTAAGCCTTGAAGGAGGAGAGACCAATTAAAATGATGAAAATCAGGTTAGAGAGAAGATGTTAATCTAAACAAATAAGATTAGGCAAGAGGGAAATCTAAACAAAGAAAATAGGCCAAGAGATAGAGTAGAGATAGAGAGTCCAAGAACATAGAGGGTTATGTAGAAGAGAGAAGGCCATGTAAAAGGCACATCTGGCCAAAGCTAGACTGTAAGCAGGTTTTTATTTGTATCTGTACAATTTATTAATTAATGAAAAAAGAGAATTCATTGTGATTGCATGTTTTTGTTTCTCTTTTACATGTTGAGTGATTCGTAAGAGAACAAATCTGATTCTGTGTAATAATTTATTGTCTAATGAATGTTGATGAATAAATGAGTCTTTTTGAGTGATAAAGGACTTAATGGCTGGTTAGAATCACGTATGATTCTAGTCTGGAGCAATTAAAATTGTGTGCAGTTCGAACGAGAAGTAAACTCGAATCCTAGATTCAGAGTTTTAAGACATAATGGTGGTTTGTATTCGGCATTGAAATAGTGTGAAAGGCATTTGAACAGTGAGAAAAGGTGTACAACAAGTGAGAAGACCATTGATCTGAGCGATTGAATAGAAGAAATCTTAAGAAGGAGTAGCGTGGAGGAGACAGAGTTGTAGGGCGATGGCAGTCGAAGAAACAGAAAATAAATTAAGGCAGAAAACCCTTAGAAGATTTCCAAAGGAAGAGATCGGAGTAAACGATCAAGGCAAAGATCAACGGTATAGATCTTAACGCACGTTAATTTGGGAATATTTCGAAGTGGGATAAGTTTAAGATCTACGCGATGCAATAAATATCGCACATCGCATGCGATAAGATATTGCAGCGATCGGAGGAATTGAAGATTGGCGAAGTGCAATAGGGAGAAACTCGCGAAGTGTGAAGTGCGATATGTTATAATCGCCGATGTGCGAAATGTAATATTTGTCGATTTGTGAAATTGGCATAACTGCGATATTGCGCTAAAGTATGGGAAATGCGCAGCAGTGTATGTGATAAGGGTTAAATGTGATATGGTTTAATGTTGCGATGCAATATGGTTCGGTGAGACCATATGCAATGCCACGAGTAATGTAAAGAAGGCGGCCACGATATAAAGGTAAAGCGTATTGTTGGTAATTTGAGTTTTACAAACCGAGAACCACTTTTTAAAGGAGCTTCCGCATATGCATAACAATGTTAATGTTAATATATGAAGTGGGTTATGTTGGTGTTTAAAGGGTTTTGTAATAAACTCACAGAGTTATTTGGGAAAACCCATATTACTTTGGGTGAATATGGAGACGCATGACTCCATAAGGTTATGTGGGTAATAAGTGGGGTTAATTTCGCAAACCTCGCTATCAATTTTGGTATCAGAGCGCAGGTTAAAGCTCTTTTGAAGGTTAAAGCAAGAGGTTGGTGAAAGCTCTTTTTAATGAAAGCAGAATTGTGGAGAATGCAAGTGTGATTGCGGAAGAAAGAGGAGATCAGTAAAGAAAATGTGTTTTGCAGAAAATTGACATAGATATTGCAAAGATGAGATCAGGTTATTTGAATCTGACAAGAAGGCATGGTAGAAGATGGGAGTAAGTGATACTTTTAAGAAGAAATTGCAGAAGCATAAAGAAAGCACAGCGATGGTTGTTTTCTTGTGAAGAAGGGAGATTCACTCGAATGTGAAGAGTGGATGGAGACTGCTTGTGAAATCATGCAGGTGTTGTTTTATTTATCTATGATTTGAGTTTTGTAGGATAAAAGATAGATTGAAGATTGATAGTTGCAACTAATGAAGTATCTCAGCAAAAGAAGATCAAGCCTTAAGAAGCAGTGATGAAGGAAGTCGGTAAGTGTTTCTGAAAGAAAGAAGAGTGTGGCCAAAACCTAGTATTTCATTGTGATTGAAATACAAAATGACAATTGTGTTCTCAAAAGTGCAGATGATTTGAAGCCTAGAAGGAGCAGATGAATTCTCAAAGAAAGTTCCAAAGAGGGGACTAGTGGCCAAGTACAGAAAAAAGCTTGGTGAGGTACGTTGTAGCAGGAAGGACTTGCTATTACAGAGGCTTAAGTAGAGCTCATAACGAGTGAGGAACTCATAAATATGGAGAAGAAGATGACTACTAATAGTCATAGCAGAGGTTCAGAGAGAGACCACAACAAAAGAAAAGTGAAGAAAGAAGATGTCAAAACAGTTGACATATGGAAGATGAGTGATGAAGAATATGATAGAGAAAAGGTTGAGATGTGAATGCAACTTAATTTGTTGATGAAGTTGTTTGAGAGAAGTAAAGAAAACCAGAGGAATGGCTATGTAATGAGAAAGAAGGTGAAGTGGCATAACCTACAGGAGAAGAGAGAACAACAGGTGAATATGCAGTTAATAGAGGAGCTGAGGAAGCTTGAGCAGATTATGGATGTTCAATTGAGGATGGAGAAGCTCAAAGGAGTCGGCAAAATGAAAATTCTGGAGAAGAACAAGTTTATTTTAAACTTGAAGATGGAGCAGTGATGTTTGAATCATCAGTTGAGGCAACTGAGCCTTATGATTTTGAAATTAATAATTTGTGTATGTTTGCAGGTAATGTCAAAGCAGAGAGACAGAATTTGAGTTTTGAGATAGTTAGATCTCATGAGGAAGCTCATACCCAATTGGACGAAAATATTATTTTTCAACATAATGCTAAAGTCGAAAACAAAGGAAGTTTGGCTCACGATGATGACCAAAAGAAAGAAGAAGAAGCAAAGGATACCAAGTACTCAAATGCTATGCTTAACGAATTTGAGAAGAATACCATTGAAGATCTTTTGAGTCATGTAGAATATTTGGAACAGAAAAAGAATTTGATGACAGAATCATCAAATAAGACTATTGGGTCGTGCGGTTTTAAAACTGAAAATTTGTGTGTGATTCCAGGTTTTGCAGGTGATAGACAGTCACTGGAAGCTGTTATACAGATGAAGGAAGAAAAAGAAATGTACAAACAAATTTCAAAGAGGAAATATCAAAATTGTATTATGATGGAGGATGAGGCTGTGTTATCTCATGAAGATAGCCACGGAAAAGCACATGTAAAATTGGTTAGTAAATGGGAGAAATAATTGGAGCTATTGGAGAATTGGTTGAAAGCACCAGTAGAGAAGAAAGAACCTGATGAAGGCTACAAAGGATCTGTAGCAGAGGAAGAAAATTTTGACAAAGGAAAAGAAAATTTCATGTAATGTAAGATTGTTGGGGTATGTGACAGTGCTAATTCTCATGGAAAAACAGAGAATAAGTCATTCCAATGTCTTATATGTCTTTGAAGGATGTAGAGAAGAAAAATAAGGCAACAAGAGTTTTGAAACTCATACACAAGGGAAAGGACAACAACAACAAAGTAATCTAAACAAAGAAATAGATAATTTGATGAAGCTTATAAGGAAGAAACACAAGGAAATAAGTTTCATAAGAATAAGACAAACATTTAGTTGTATGAAAGTTTGGATTGTAACAAATGTTGAAGGAAAGTTCAATGGAGTGTTACAATTGAAGGTATGGAAGTCAGGAGAAGTAAGAAAATACAGCGTAGCACATGGACAATGGTTGAAAGGAGCAAAGAAATCATTGAAGAACAAAGTATGGGATCCAAGAGGACAACAATTAGAGATACATTATCTAGATATCATGATTCTTTTTACTTTGGGAGTTTGATGCAGGAGCATTGGCACTTAAATTTAAATTAAATTTTTTGATTAGCCCAAGGAGGGGTCAAGTGAAAATATTGTAAAATTCCCTTGTAAAATGTTTAAATTCTTAGAAAGCATAGGTGGGGAATATTCTAGTTGACTTTTGTAAACATATCCATAGAAATTTGGGATATTTAGAGAAGATATTTTCTATTTATGCTCAGAGATCAGATAGGTCATAAATTAGAGATAGGAAGCATTTTCTGAGAATAGAAATGGTTACAAGTCTATAGGAGTTGAGTGAGGGTTGGATAAACTCTGAAATTGTAATATAAATTCATTGTAAGCCTCGAAGGAGGAGAGACCAATTAAAATGATGGAAATCAGGTCAGAGAGGAGGCCAATCTAAACAAAGAAGATTATGCAAGAGGCCAATATAAACGAAGAAAATAGGCCAAGAGATAGAGTAGAGATAGAGAGTCTGAGAACAGAGAGGGTTCTGTAGAAGAGAGAAGGCCATGTAAAAGGCGCATCAGGCCAAAGCCAAACTGTAAGAAGGTTTTTATTTGTATATGTACAATTTATTGATTAATTAAAAATATAATTCATTCTGACTATGTGTTTTTGTTTCTCTTTATGTGTTGAGTGATCCGTATGAGAACAAATCTGATTATGTGTAATAATTTACTGTCGAATGAATGTTAATGAATGAATGAGTCTTTCTGAGTGATAAAGGACTTAATGGCTGGGTAGAATCACGTATGAATCTAGTCTAGAGAAATTAAAATTGTGTGCGGGTCGAACGAGAAGTAAACTCGAATCCTAGATTCAGAGTTTTAATAGAGAATGGTGGTTTGTATTTGGCGTTGAAACAGTGTGTAAGGAATTTGAACAGTGAGAAAAGGTGTACAGCAAGCGAGAAGACCATTGATATGAACGATTGAATAGAAGAAAGCTCAGGAAGGAGTAGCGTGGAGGAGACGAAGTTGCAGAGCGGTGGCAGTTGAAGAAACAGAAAATCAATTAAGGCAGAAAACTCTTAGAAGATTTCCAAAGGAAGAGATCGGAGGCAAGGATCAAGGCAAAGATCAACAGTATAGATATCATCGCACGTTAATTTGGGAATATGCCGAAGTGCGATAATTTTAAGATCTGCGCGATGTGATAAATATCGCACATTGCATGCGATAAGATATTGCGGCGATCGGAGGAATTGAAGATTGGTGAAGTGCGAAAGGGAGAAACTCGCAAAGTGCAAAATGTAATATTTGCCAATTTGCGAAATTGGCATAATTGAGATATTGCACTAAAGTTTGGGAATTACGCAGCAGTGTATGTGATAAGGGTTAAATGTGATATTGTTTAATGTTGTGATGTGATATGGTTCGGTGATACCATATGCAATGCCACGGGTAATGTAAAGAAGGCAGCCACGTTATAAAGGTAAAGTGTATTGTTGGTAATTTGAGCTTTTAAAACCGAGAACCACTTTTTAAAGGAGCTTCCGCATATGCATAAACAATGTTAATGTTAATATATAAAGTGGGTTTTGTTGGTGTTTAAAGGGTTTTGTAATAAACTCACAGAGTTATTTGGGAAAACCCATATTAATTTGGGTGAATATAAAGAAGCATGACTCCATAAGGTTATGTGGGTAATAAGTGGGGTTAATTCCGCAAACCTCGTTATCAAAAAATGACACTTTCAAGAGCAAAGAGACAGATGTAAGAGGAAAATAAGCAAAAGTGACACATGCAAAAGCGAAAGCAAGCAAAGGCGACAATTGAGAAACTTACTCGGAATATGGCGCACTTGCAACCAAGAATGAGAGAGTGATCCTTGTGCTCCAAAAATGCGCAAAGCTCCAAGGTGAAAGAAGAATGAGCTCTAGGCTAGAATTTTTATATAGGGAGAGAAAACATGAAATTAAGGTTAGGGCTTGCAAGTGCACTTAGTGCATGTTAGAATTTTAGGAGATGAAAGTGTGATGATCGCCACTAAGAAGTGTGACGGCGCTGACTTGGGAAAGTGCACTCCCTTTGCTAATAATAAGTGTGTTGACAATGTTTGTAGGAAATGCGCTTTCATTGCCTTTAAGGAGTGCGCTTATCCACAAGAAATGTGCTCATGCTACCAACAGGAAATGCACTCTGCTAGACCTATCTTGGGAGAATGTGCTATCAAGGAAAAATGAGGTAAGAACGTGAAAGAAAGTAGCTTCAACACTTAGGTTTTTAGGAATAATACATGAATACTTGGAGAAATGTGACCACACATGACTTTGGTGACTCAAAATGGCGATTCACATGAAATTACGAGGGCTCCAAAATTTAAAATAAAGAAATTTTTTGGAAGGGGTTGTAGTAGCTGCAACAAGGTGGTATTGACTTTAGAATCTAAGAGATAATTTATATTATAGAAATACTAAAAAAAACGTTATGAATAGAATTATTTTATATATACGTTCTTATACAATTTTTGTTTTTTCTATTAAAGTTGAAGGGTCATAAAGAGGAAGGTTTATATTTATAAAGGCTAGAAAGAGAAAGGTTTATCCTTGGAAAGGTTTGAATCATAAAGGTTTATCCTTGAAATCAGTTGAGAAATCAGTTGTAAGAGCTATGAAACAATGCTTGCGAATACATAAAATTGGTGCTTGGAGTGAATATTTTCTCAAAAAGGAAAATACATTCTTAGAAAAAAAGGGTAGATTAGGATAAGGCATAGTGCCTTTATAACCATACTTAGAGTCTTAAGGGAGAGTGTTAACTCTATATAAATTCTAGACTTAGGTATATCAAAAAGATGGATAGTATATTTTTCTCATAATTATTCCTTGAAATTGGTTTTAATTTTGTTCTAAAGAAAAGTGATAGCTTTAATATTGTATTTAATGGTGTTATGTTAGCATGTGAAAACAAATGTTAGGTTGATGTAAGATCGAGGAGACTAATGGAAATTGTGTGATATGTTGATTAGCTTATTTATTTTGTTATATGTTTTTCTTAAGTGTTAAAAAATATAAGTCTTACATCAACTTACCATGTGTTAATTAAATAGCCCCCAATGATAGTTCGATGTTTTTAGTTTATAAATGGTCATGGGATAAAATATTGTTTCACTTTCTGTATCCTTTATTATTCATATGTTTTTAATAATGAATAATACAAAACTAAAGGTTCCTTCAATATTTCTCAGTTATATTGCAATTACATGGTTCATTTATTTGTCTCCCTTCTAAGTAGTTGATATCAAACACTCTTTATTTGCTTAACATCATATGTGTAACCACCCCTTCTACATTTACCCACTTTCACCAGCCTGGTAGGGTAAACATGAGCTGAGGGCTACTATGACATGAATCGACCTCTTAGGTCCCATTAAGGAAGTGGGGTTGACTACTCACCACAAATTGATCTTTCACAGCATCTTACAGGAGCTACATGACACTCAAGGGTTTAAAAACCATCCCAGGTGGCCAAACCCTGAGTTGGACCCCTCCTTCTTTGCCCTGGGCCCTCAACCGCACCCACAACAAGGCCTCCAACTGCATGCACAAGCTTACATCCATGTAGTTGCAACCCAAACTTTCAAGTTAGGAGCATGCGATCTCAAATTCTAAGCCTAAATTCCAGGTCAGCCTCTAGACCACAGCCCAAAGCTTTTAGTAACTTCTCAGATCCAATAATGAAATGAAAACAATGCTAGAGATACAAATTTGAAGGTAGAACGTGAACTATATTGCCTAGAACATGACAGACATTTCGTCAAACATATTGAGAACATGCAATCTATAGGTCATGAATGCATATATTAACATAGGGATCTGATACTTATTTGAGAACCGTCGATAAGGTCTAATGCCCTCTCACGATAGCTGCAATAACATTTGTTAACTTATGCATTCATTAACCATTCATCAACTAATCAAAACATATAAATATTCATTGCTAGAACCTGTTATGAAACCATGTTTATAACCAAAATAATAACCATAATCGAACAACCATCAAAGCCACATAATAACAAGTACAAGTACTCATGAAATATAAGAGGAAAATAGCTCTTATTAACATATAAAAAATTCAACCACATACCACCCGACCATAGATTGTGTTGAACCAAAATTTTCTTTTAGCAAATCACCCTCGTGCCATATTACAAGCATGAATGTGGGACTCAAGACAAAAACAGCGAGGGCATCCTAGAGATTAAACCACCTCAATCCTCAGGATTTACCACAATCCTGCCAAAATAGGTTAATGGATCACTAGGCCCAAAACAAGAACACAAACAACCAGGTCTTTCCATAGATTAAACTACCTCCACCCTTAGGGTTTATCGTAATCCTGCCAAAACTGTTCAAGGGATTACTAGGCCTAAAACAATCTTGGATGCCTCAAAATTTATTCAACAATACCTTGAGGAATTTTCCTGTCTCCACCCTCAGGCTTTACTACAATCCCACCAAAACCAGTCAAGGGATTCCTAGGCCCTTGGGAATTTTCCTGAGACCACCTCACCCTGTTCCAAAACCATCTAGCAATCCAAAGCTCAACCAAATGAAAAAACCCCATCACACCATGGTTATCCAGAAATGGCAAGGCAAGGTTAAAACCACTGTCACGCCTAGCAAAATCCATGCCCATGACAACAAGATAACTAATACACACATGCATGTACCATGCATTCACAAACCAACTAGGAAATCACACATGCAACTTGTTACCTGCAAGTATTCTTGTTGACGCTGCTTGATCCAACCCTCCTTGCTTGTCCTTTGCTTTCCTTTGCTTCCTTTTTCTTTCCTTTCTCCAATGCTAGAGTGCTCCAAGAACGCTCTAAGTGTGCATTAGTATGAGAGAATAGAGAGAATAGAGAGAGAGCTCCAAAATTGAACTGAAAAAAAGCTGTGAATTGATCCTCATAAGCATTTTTATTATTGAGACCTTTATTTTCTTCATTTTCCTCTATTTTTCCTTCAATTTACTCTCATGCAATTTTGTGACCTTTCATCTCCCTTTTATCCTAATTTCCTTTATTTTCATAAATAAAATGTCAATTAATGCCTCTTTTCCTTTTCAATTCCTTTTCCAATTTCCTTAGACATAATAAACTGAAATGAACACCCACTATGATGTTTTTCCCAACATTCAGCTTGGAATATGTGTCCCATGATCTTGGTCTTATTTTGCCTTTATTAAATTTATTACACGAACTTTTAACCCAGGGCTATTACAAACCCCTCCCCATTAGGGGAACACCGTCCTCGATGTTCTATGACACCTTTGACCAACAAACCGTTGAAAACCAAAACATACTACCCATGGAGCTTTATAACTTAGCTCGATGCAATATTTATAATGAACACCCTATTGAAAATCAAAACCAAACATGAAAACCACACTGCTTATTGGAGCTTTATAACACAACTCATTACAAAATTTATAATAAAAATCATACATAAATATGTACATATACCAAAAATCCTTTTCCTCAACTGAAAAACAATGAATGATACATAGCCCACATATGATCATCCATCTCCCATGTCACTTCATCACCCCCAGAGTGCTTCCACTACACTTTAACTTGCTCAATTGCTCAGTTTCGAAGCATGAATGGTTTCTGCTGCAATATGCACTGAGGTTTCGACTGGAATTCTCCTTTTAGCTCCACCTGCAATAAAAATTAGTCAATGACATGATAAACATCTTTCACATACTTCTTAAGCAATGACACATTGAAAACAACACGAAATTTCACTATCAACGACAGTGCAAGTATGTAGGCCATTGGTCCAATCCTCAAGAAGATCCTCTTGGGTTTGGTGCACAAGTAAAAATGCTCCCCAACCTTAAACTCCTTAAATTCCCTGTGTATATCTACATAACTCTTTTGTTTATCTTGTGTTTCCTTTAGATTCTTCTTAATAACCTGCATTTCATGTTCCATCTCTTCCAACATGTCTGATCTAATTAGTACCATGTTCACTGAATCACTCTAGTTAATAGGGGTATTACAACTCTACCCATAAAGTGCCTCAAATGGACTCATCCTCAGTGACTCGTGATACCCATTATTGTATGCAAACTCTACCAGTGTAAGATACTCCTCCCACCTCCTTTGTTGATGCATGACATATATTCTCAACATGTCCTCCAAAATCCTATTGACCCTCTCTGTCTGTCCATTTTTCTGCAGATGATAAGTTGTATAGAAGGCTAACTATGTACCCAAACCTGCAAATAACTCCTTCCAAAACCTAGAAGTGAACTTAGCATCTCTATCAGATATAATCTTCTTAGGAATACCATTCAATCTCACTATCTCTCTGACGAAGACCTGATCTACCTCACTCATTGAATAAGTAGACTTAACAGCTATGGAGTGAGTTACCTTTTTCAACCTATGAACCACAATCATGATGGAATCATGGTTTCTAGATGTCTTAAAAAAAAATGTAATGAAATCCATTTAAATGACCTACAATTTCCACTATGGAATCGGGATCTCCTGCAATAGACCAAATATATGCTTGCACTTTGCTTTTACCTATTTCTTTAGATTCGGCTAATAATATAACTTCTTCACAGCTGTTAGAGTCTTATGATATTCTGGGTGACCTGAATATCACTTAGCATGAAATTCCCTCAAGATAAGTTTATTGAGCACACTGTTGTCTGACAAATAGATCCTGCCCCTAAATCTCACCAAACCATATGTCGTGAGATAACAATCCACATCTTGATCACCTGTAGCCTATTGTTGTAACATGTGCTTAATTTTTTTATACCTATCATCTTTTTGTCTAGCCTATAGGATATGATCTTATAAATTAGTCCCATATGAAATCATAGTCGCTATGTGATTTACCTGCACTCTTTTGCTAAGAGCATCTGCAGTCTTGTTCTTCTTTCCCTTAATGTACCTAACCTCAACGTCAAACTCACTGAGCATGGAAAACCATCTATATTGTGTGGAATTCATATTAGGTTGGTCAAATAAGTACCTCAATCCACTGTTATCACTCATCAACACAAACCTTTGCCAAGAAGATAGTTCCTCCACATCTTCAATGCATGAATGATGGCTTCCAAATAAAGATCATGCATCACATAGTTCTACTCATGCTCACTTAATTTCCTTGACTTGTAACGTACCACATGTCCCTCCTTCATCAACACTCCACCAAGCCCCCTCTTGCAAGCATCTTTACACACCACAAACTCTTTATCTAGATTTGCAATATTTAGAACTAGAGTGTTTGTAAGAAACTATTTCAACAGCTCAAAAATGGATGCACATTCTTCTGTCCATTAAAATTTCTTTCTTTTTATATGTATTGATGTAATAGGATGTGCAATCCATGAGAAGTTCTTGATGAACCTCCTATAACAACCTGGTAACCCGAGGAATGATCTGACCTCATCCACATTCCTAGGAGATGCCCATTCCATGATAGCTCTGACCTTTTATGGATTCGTTGTTATACCTTCCTTGGAACAACATGTCCTAATTGATGTATCTCTGTCTGAATGAAACCGCATTTAGTTAGCTTGGCATACAACTCCTTCTCTCTTAGTAATCTAAACCCTATTTCTAAGTGTTCAACATGTTCTTCTTCACTCTTAGAATATATCAATATATCATCAATGAATACTATCACAAACTTCTCCAGATAAGGACACAACATACTATTCATCAAACACATGAAAGTAGTTGGGGCATTAATCAAACCAAAGGAACCATAACAAACTCATAATTCCCATACCTGGTCCAGAAAGTTGTCTTGTAGATGTCCTCTTATTTCATGTGTACCTGATGATATCCTGATCTCAAATCAATATTCGAGAACATTGTTTCTCCCTTCAACTAATCAAACAAGTTGTCGATCCTCAGTAATGGCTATCTGTTCTTAATTGTCACCTTGTTCAACTTAATGTAAAAAATACACAATTTGGGAGTACCATCCTTCTTCTTCACAAACAACACTCGTGCACCCCAAGGCGACACACTTGGCCTAATGTATCCCTTTTCAAGCATTTCCTTCAACTGCAAATTCAGTTCCACCAACTCTGGAGTGCTCTTCCTGTAAGGTGCCTTTGATGTTGGTGTTGCTTCTAGTACCAACTCAATAAAAAAAATCCACTTCCCTATGAGGCAAAAACTCTAAAATCTATGTTGGAAATACATTCTGAAATTGTTGCAAAACTAGATACCTATTCAATACTTCCGCATCCTCAACATCCTTACCTTTATCACTAGAAACATGCACTGCAAATAATACACACCCTTTCCTACAACAATTTTCCTATATAGTTGTAACCATTCTCATTGAAGTAGCCTTATTCTTACCCTGCAATATTCTCTTCTCTCCATCATCATCCAAACACTCAATATCCTTCTCATAAAAATCAACCTTAGTGCTATGAAGGTACAACTAATTCATACCCAAAATCATATTGTATGAACCCAACGAAAGCACAT
The DNA here is from genome assembly GCA_034641835.2 of Pinus albicaulis. Taxonomy (NCBI): domain Eukaryota; kingdom Viridiplantae; phylum Streptophyta; class Pinopsida; order Pinales; family Pinaceae; genus Pinus; species Pinus albicaulis. The sequence continues at coordinate 1,619,589,539 of CM076580.1, forward strand.
TTAGATGTGTTTATTTAGGCCTGCTATTTAGCTCAAATGCACAAGCTCTTACCCAATGATGAACTCTTTTATTAGTACATGTAGCCAATTGCACCAACCAGGACTTTGCATTTATTTTTTCAAACCACACTTATCCACCAGGTCAAGATTATCTTAACTATAATTAGATCATGGTCAATCAAAATAGAAACAACTCGATCACAGAGCTTACCTTCCATCTCAATAATAAATTCCTAGTGATCTGTCTGCCTGTTATCCAATGTTGCATAAATTTGAGGAATGATTTGTCCAATATCCCCAACTTTGTGCCTCATGAGCACTGTAGATATGAGGCCTACAACCCTAATATGACAGACAATCCTTCTTGAGATGATCCTTGCCACATATCCAACACTACAACTGTCTCCTATCATCACCTCTATTTTGTTGCTCTCAAGGCTGCGACCCATATCCCTTCTCAAATACATTAAAATTCTTGTAAGGAGAAACATTCTCTTTTTCACCTACATCCTGGGGTCTTTTTCGCTTCAGTGGCCATCTTTAAAATACTTTAAATATGTAAATGTCCATTGTAAGACATATAATTGTATATTGAATATTGTATATAAGAATTGATGTGAGATGATTACAAATGAGAATGATGGTTTGCTTATATACCCTAGGTAAGTGCCCTTTCATGAATGGTCATGTCTCTAAGACATGCCTCTTCATTACTAACTAACTAACCATTAGTTAATTAATTATTTATTATTATTATTATTAGTATTATTATTATTTTTATTTTTATATGAATTATATTCATAACATTGCCTCTCTCTTCAAGAAGCTTTGTCCTCAAAGCTTTTTGAGAATATCTTCTCGTCACTAAACTTTTATCTTTGTTGATACAAGATGATATGATGCTCTGAGTGATAGACAAAATTGTCGTGCTGAGAATGGATTAGACCATCCTAGATTAATCTTTTGTGGAATATTTTGATCTCTAAAAATTTGTGATGAATAGTTATCGTAGGACTGAATTCTGCAACCTTCAGTATTCTTGGGAACATAAATTTGTCATTTATGTTATAAGTGATACTCGTACGTAGATTTATTGGAAAGTTTACCCTTGTGATTCTAATGTCAATAAATATTTCTTATGGTAGGATTTCCCCTTATCATGTTAGTGATTGTTTCCTTATTTCCTTCAGGTGTTGTTGTTTTTGAGTTGGCTAGTGAATCATCATTTGAACTGCAACTTCTATACGTGTCTTAACTTCAGTAGGTTTATCCTTTGCTTGAGTTACGATTTTGACTGGATCAATATCTGTTTCTTTATCTTCAACATGGAATGTAACGAATGGAGACTTCGATACTACTTCTTGAAGTTGTTCTAAATTGTCATTTATTGATTTCTTGTCTCTTTTAAGCTTCTTTATTTGCATAAGTAAAACTTGGTTATGATTCCTTAGACATGAAAGTTCGCCATTTTCAGAATCGTTGACTTTGTCCTTAATGTCTTTCTCTTTATTTTAAAAATATTTTATTTGCTCTAATATTATTTTATTAAGGGTTTTTAGGCACAAATTTTGTTTTTCCTTTTTTGATAGATTTTACTTTAGTTCCTTATCAAAACTTTCATTTTCCTGTTTTAGTCTTTGTTTCTTAACCTTGGAATTTTGTATTTGTGAAAGTAATTTCTCATTGTGGTCTCTTAGACACCAAATTTCTTCGTTGCTTTCTACTGATTTTTCATGAAACTGTTATTGGAGATCTTTATATTTCTTTTCTGATGCCTTGTTCTTTTGTTGAAGCTTTGTGATTTCTTTTTTCAATCTCTTAATTTGTGTATGGGCATTATCTTGATATTTTTCTAAAGTAAACAATCTTCGACATTTTGGACAAGGTATTGTGCAATTTTTAAAAATCGATAAATACTTATCTTTTGTTCGACAAAATGAACATCTAATCCAAAATGTAGAGTTATGTATGGAATCCATAGTTTCTTTATTCATCTTCAAATTAGACTATATTTGTTTTTTTTATTCAAAAATGCACTGCTTTTGTGTTCATCTTTGAGCTTGGGGTTTAATGATAACCCTATTTCTTTGGTGAATTTCAACACCTTTATGGATTCTTAAAAAATATATATATCTTTTTAAAAAATTTGTATATATATATATATATATTCTCTTTCTTTTTCCTTTTTAACTTTATTTTTATTTTTTTTATTATTTTTTTCTTTATATATTTATAGTTTTTTTCTTTTTGAAAAGTTACAACCCTAGTGAAACTTGGTTATTCACCTTTTTGGGGTATAATATAAAATATATGTCCTTCTAAACCACTTAATGAAGAATCAAGATAATCTTATCTACTCTTCCTTCTCTTAAGTGTAATTTTTAAGATATTTGGAAAGATTATATTTTGAATTTATAATGCACTTTTTATCAATAATGTAGAACCTTTTATATATATGAATGTTGTCTTTCAAAATTTACATCACACTTTTTTTTTTTACTATTTTGATTTTTATTTATTTATATAATAACACTTTTTTTTTTTAATTCATTTTTTATATATTCTTTTTCTTTTATTTTTTATTTAATTTTTTGGGGCCAAAGGCTTAAATTGTGATATGGAGAATCTCCAAACTTTGAGCAAAACACTTCAACTACACGACAACAAGGTTGCTGGGAGGTTGATGGCCAAAGGCCTAGTGATCAACCAACGTGGCTTTGATACCAACGTAACGACCAAAAACTGTATACGCTGTGGAAATATTCAAAATAATTTAAATATGTTAATTTCCATTATAAGACATGTAACTGTATATTGAATATTGTATATAAAAATTGACGTGAGATGATTACAAATGAGAATGAGTGTCTGCTTATATACCCTAGGCAGGTGCCCTTCTATGAATGGTCATGTCTCTAAGACATGTATCTTCATTACTAACTAACTAACCACTATTTACTTAGTTATTAGTTATTATTATTATATTTATATTTGTATTTATTATTTTTATATGAATTATATTCATAACATCTTGTCACTCCCTTTCCAACCTTGCTTAGATTCGGTTTTATGCTTTGATTGGTCATAACAATATTTCAACTTTCCAATGACTGAGGGTCATCATACTCAATCTGATCCTTAAATGCTAATGACAATCCACTAATAAATATATGAGCTTTTGTCTTCTCATCCTTAAGATATGACACATACCTCAACAACTCCAGGAACTTAGTCATGTACTCCTCATCTGTCATCGATCCCATCTTCAGTTCATAGAACTCCTTGGATTTTCTATCACAGTACTTCTTGATCCAGGTGGTATTGGTGGCCACCCGCCTATTCCACCTAGGCCTTTTGTCAGTTTCATCGGTTTCTTTGATTATAACAACATTTACTATTTTTAACTAATTTTCAGGTCATGAACTTTTGGAGTTGTTTTGACCCCTTAAACAACATTTTTTTGAGGTCCACAATAGGCTCATAGCCATAGGCAAGGGCCTATCACAAATCCTGTATTACTTGGAGATATATTTACAATGAGGTATCGTACGTGCCAAATAGAGAACATATGACCAAGTTACAACCCTGAGAAGTCGGTTGGCCAACTAACCCCAACGGGCCCCACAAACTCTTAGTGTTTCATCTCCTGGGGTTAGGATTTTGGTTATTTAGGATTTCCCTTTGTTGTTCAATAACAAAAATTCCCTTGATCCTAATTGTAACATAGTTCAAAGGCAGGTATCCACCTAGTTTATTTCCATTCTGCTTATAAGGATCTTTCATTTCTTCGATATTAATGAAATGAAGATTTTTTCCACTGCATATTTGTGTTTATGTTTATATATGTATTTTGTTGCATTCTTGCATAAGTCTAGATCAGTGGTCAAGGTATAAGGAGTTAGGGCTCGAACTAGTTGAACGTTTTCTAGACCAGCCTCGCAAACCTGACGACATCCCATGGTGGAAGCCAATAAATACGAGAGAGTAGGAGATCCTTTCAAAATATTGCTCAAGGAAGCCCTCGAGTGACAAAGGAAGCGATGATGGATAACTTTGTCCAGATGCTTCGACGACTACCCGCAAGCTATGCATCTTCATCCAACAACCACTTTGGAGGCACCACTCCCTCTAAGGTACAAGTAAACTTTTACATTCCCATATTTGAAGGCTAGATAGATGTCAATGTCATAGATAGATGGTTAAATCTGTTGGAAGGATATTTTTTGGTTCATGACTTTTCCAATCGAGAAAATATTACTTTTTCACTCCTCAAAGTCGCCCCCCATGTCAAGGACTAGTGGGTAACCTACTGTGAACAGAAGGACGAGAGGGAACCCTCATTGTTTTCAGCTGAACCCACTTGGAATTATTTTTGAGATGCCATCAAGGAACAATAATACCATGTTTGGAGCTATAAATATAAATAAATAAAGTGGACCATGTTGCAGAAGGGAAGGGACTAAGACGTGCTAAAGTTCTTAAATATTTTTCATACCCTTCGCACGAAGTTGGTTATCAATTATTCTGAGTAGAATTTGGAACTCAAGTACCGTGGTTGTCTACACAAGTACATCCAGAATGAGATGGAGTTCCTATACATCTCCTCGCTTGGCGCCACCTATCGATATGTTGTCAATATCGAGAAGAAGTTTAAAGAGAAGAAGCAAGACTTTGGATATGTGAATCTGAAATAAGACTTTGGATATGTAAATCTGAAGGAAGGGAAAGGCATCCCAAAACTACAGAAAAAAGGACAAATCCAAGGCGTGGAAATCTAGGACAACACATCAAAGCCACAAGTAAAGAACAACACCATGAAGATAAAGAAGGACACAGGGAAATGGTGTGAGTTCGAGAAGAGCACCACTCACAATACAAATTAGTGTCGATTTAAACAATCACTGGTGGTCGAGCTAAAGGCTTACAAAACAGATGTATGTTCCAACTCCGAGTCAGAACCTGATATGGGGAATGACAAAGGGAAGCAGATTATTGATGCGGAGACCAATGCCATTGTTTCCACCATCAAGATCTAGAAGATTGATCCTGAAGATCCATAGGAGGGGGAGTGATTCTTCCACTCACATATGTGAGTGAAGGGTTCTTAGTTGCAGTTCATTATCGACAGTGGAAGCAAAAAAAGCCTCATTTCAGCAGAGGTCGTCAAACGATTAGGCCTACCGACCACACCACACCCACAATTGTACACCATCCAGTGGCTTCACCAAGGATGAGATCTTCGCGTCATCCATGAGTGTCGTCTTCCATACAACATCAAGCCCTTCTTAGATGAGGTACTATATGATGTTGTTACTCTTGAAGTTTGTAATGTATTATTATGACAACCATACTTGTGGAAGCGTAATGTTTTGTATGAGTCTAGGCCTCGCATTGTTATTATTTATTTGGAAAATAAGTTATACAACATACTAGAGGTAGCATCGCCTACCTCCATATCTTTGATCTCTGCAAAGCAATGCAGTAAGATCACTTCCCATACTGAGAAATTTGTCTTCCTTAAGATTCACCCTAAGGGCAAGAAGAATATTGTTTCCACATCCAAAGCCTCCATACAGGGCTCCTCCACATGACAATAGTAGATGGGCAAGGTCATGGAGTAGTACAGGGACATCTTGACATCACCCACAGGGGTACCCCTGCACTGTCAAGTCAAGCACTCCATCGATCTAACCCTGGGCGCACTGCTACCCAACGAACCGATCTACCAACACTCTATTATGGAGAATGATGAAATTAAGAGGTATATTCAGGAGTTGTTGCAGAAATGACACATCAAGCCAATTTCATCACCCTGTGGGAGCCTGATCATGTTGGTACAGAAGATAAAAAACACCTGGAGACCCTGTATTGACTATCAAGCACTGAATAAGATCAATGTCCGGAATAGGTATCCAATCCCACATATTAATGAACTTCTGGACCGGCTTAAAGGGGGAAAATATTTCAGCGAGATTGATTTGAAGTCCGATTATCACTAGGTGTCAATCGAACCCTCTGATGTGTGGAAGACTGCCTTCAAATCCAAGGAGGGCCTTTTGGAATGGTTGGTCATGCCTTTTGGGTTGATGAATGCCCCACAACCTTCATGAGGCTAATGGACTACATCTTACGACCCTTCACCAACTCATTTGTGGTAGTGTATTTGGATGAAATATTGATCTATAGCCAGAGTTGGGAAGATAACCTACACCATATTCAGTAGGTACTCCAAACCCTACGACAACATAACTTGTGTGCCAATTTGGAGAAATGCATTTTTGGTATGACCTGTTGACACCTAATCCTATGGATGGGTGTGCATTTGTATTTTTGTATATTATTTAATATTAGGAAATAAGGAAGGCCACGAGTCATTGGGAGATGAATCCCAATAGCCTCACCTCCCATCTATAAAAGCATGTACATTCTTCAGCTAATACATATTCTGATTTAAGGAGTTACCTCCTGGTTTGACATGGTATCAGAGCCAGCCCCACAATTGGCATTTCTGCCCTGTGGTGTAACTCCCTATCCTTTGCTCAGTCAATATTTTTTAATAGTTTTCTGCTGCTCTTAATTGCTAGACTGTTATTCTGCATTTTTTCTCCCTATATAGTACTGACATTTGCAGCTCCAGCTCCTGCAGCTCCTGAAGACTGCAGGCTCTGTCAATCTGCAAATTGCAGGCTCTGCCATTCTGCAATTCCAGCAGTCCTGCAACTCTGTCATTCTGCAGATTCAATTTCAAATTTTTTTTTTGCAACAGCCCTTTGGGCCTCCTACCTACCCAACGCCTCTCCACACTCCGCCCTCACTGCTTATCTCTCCATTCTCCATCGACTCCCTACATTCCACATTCTTCTCCCTCACCTCTCCATACAGCGCTTTGCCTCTCCCCTCATTTCAACATACACCTCCCATCCCTCACACAACCTGCGCCCTCTTCATATCACAGTTTATTATACAGCTCTGGCGGTATTTTTAATAATCTATACAGCTCCAACATTTCCAAACGCATCATTGTCTATACATATGGCTGTCTATACATTTCCAGTCTTTACAGTCGACTCCAGCTTTTAATACGCTCCCACTGTCACCGTTTAAACATTCATTACAGGCGGTCTGAATATATTCAATACGCCTCCAACGCCCTGCCCCTCACAACGTTCTTTGCTATACCGCCTCTCCGCCCACCATATACAAATCCCACACAGATTTGAATCCCATCATAATACATTGCACCATCGACTCCCCTTCAACACAGCTATACATTGCACCATAATACCGCGCTATCATATACCACGCTGTTTGGATTTCCACGCTGTTTGTATACAGTCCGCTCCATTTACAATACGTTGTCCATTTTTTAATACGGCTTCCACACTTTATACAGCGCCTTGTATTATATTATAACACCGCTTTTGACCATACCGCCCACGCACAGTCAATACCGCCCTCCCTTACATATAACGCTGTCATTATAACGCTGGGTGTATTGTGATGGTTTAAACGCTGGTTGTATTATTATTATATTTAAACGCTGTCATGATATGCATTGTATTATAATACACCGCCCCTCCATAATATAACAACGCCCCTCCCATTGTGTTATATTTGTTTATATATATGTGGTCCGCCAGCGCTTTCCCTATCGACTTCTCCTCTCCCCTTTCATAATTCCGCCCCCTCCCATTCATACCATTCCGCCCTTCATACATTACATACCCCCTTTCACCCTCCCATTTCATAATACAACCCTCCCATACCACTTTTTATTTTCACAATATCGCCCTCCCTACCATTTCATAAATTTTTTATTCCCCAAACAAAAAAAAATATACATATATTTTTTTTATGCAGAATTCAGTTTATAGCAAAGAGTATTTTTTAAATTCAGTCTTCAGCAAGAGTTTTTGAGCAGAATTAGTTTCCAGCAAAGAGTTTTTTAAACTCATAATATTTTTCCAGCAAGATTTTTTGTCCCCTCTAATTGAGCAGATTTCAAGAATTGAAAGTTTGTATAGCAGAAATTTTTCCTCTTCAGATTTTTTTTCCAGCAAAGTTTTGGTTTTTCTCTCCTCCTTCAAAAGAAGATGACGGTCCCTTCATCTTATAAAGAGGCTGCCTACTTGGCACATAGAGAAAAGAGACATGCTTCAGGTCCATCCAGAGAAAGAGAAGGCAGAAGACGAAGAAGAAACTTCAGAGAAAAGGGGGGCAGACAATCTAAAGCTTAGCAGCAAACAAATCAAGACAGAGGTAAAATTGATGACAAAGACAAAGGTAAACCAGCTGAATCAGCTCATTCTGTTCTAGCACATTGTAACAATGGAGTAACTGAAAACCTATTTGATGTTTCATTTACTTCATGGAGAGATGATTGGTTGCTAGATTTAGGAGCAACATGTCACATGACATTTAGAAAATATTTTTTTGAAGAATTCACTGACAAAGTTGATGGAGCAGTATATTTCGCAGATAAATCCAAACTCAAGCCATCGGGGCTTGGCACAGTCAGGCTTAAACTGCCTGGTCTTCCTGATCATATCCTACATGAGGTTCTATACCTCCCGGAGTTGAAGAGAAACTTGCTGGCCCTGATCGAAATCCGGCAGCAAGGACACTCAGTTCACTTGTTTGATGGCAAGGCAGAGGTCAGATCAGCATCAGATCACTCACTTGTCATGGAGGGAATAGAAGAAGGGAGACTTTTGAAGCTGAAAGGTTCATCTGCCCATGCTCAAAACTTTGCATTCAGTTCATATCATGATGAAGGTACATTTCCATCAAGTATTTTATGGCATGCTAGATTTGGACACTTAAATTATGACAGCCTTCGTTTGTTGAAGAAAAATGGTGTTGATGGACTGCCTACAATTCCTAGAAAACCTAAGGAATGTGATGCTTGTATTCTAGGGAAGCATAGCAAACAGCCATTTCATGATTCACACTCAAGAGCACATAGGAAACTTGAACTTGTTCATTCAGATTTATGTGGCCCTATGCCTATTGCTTTTGCAAATGGAAAAAAATACATGATGACATTTATTGATGACTACACCAGAATGTGTTGGATTTACTTACTAAAGAATAAGTCTGATGCTTTTCAAACTTTCAAGAATTTTCATACATGGATTGAAAATGATGCACAAACACATATTGGCTCTCTACGTACTGATAATGGAAAAGAATACACTTCAAACGAATTTGAAAAGTATCTTCGTCAACATGGAATCAAACATCAAACCACTGTGCCATATAATCCACAACAGAACGGTGTAGCTGAAAGAATGAACAGAACCATTTTAAATATGGTCAGCTCCATGTTATTTTTCAAGAATGTAAAATTGATGTTTTGGGCTGATGCAGTTCTATGTGCTGTTTACATAAAGAATAGGTGTCCTTCAAGTTCAATTAGAAACAAAACTCCTTTTGAAATGTGGCATGGCCACATTCCTTCGGTAAAGCATTTCAAGGTCTTTGGGTCCACTTGTTATGCCTTGATACCCAAGGGTCAAAGGAACAAACTTGGTGCTAGAAGTAGAAAATGTATCTTCTTGGGGTACTCCAATACCTCCAAAGGATATCGTCTCTATGATGAAACAAATAAGAAGTTTGTGATAGCAAGAGATGTCATATTTCTTGAATCTTCCAAGAGTGACAAGGTTGTTGAGCGGCAACTTGATCGCCTGGATAGATTCACACATGCAAAGTCTTTCCAAGAATTTGATAATGTGATTCCACACCTTGAAGGGGGAATTCTGATATTGAATCAAACTGTGGAATCATATCCTGAAGCACTCTCTCCCCCACATGAAGAAACAACCACGGATGACACATTGGATGATGTGATTGACAGAATTTGGAGATTGAATCTTGAATCAATCCCAACTCAGTCAAGTGACCAGCCTGGGCCATCTCAGAAAGGTCCCCCCAAATGGCTGACAAAGACACTGGAGGATGTTCATCCTGATGAGGTTGGAAAAACAGGAACAAGAAGTTCCACTCAAGAAATTGAAGGTGATGTAGATAATTTTGATTCCCCTGTTGATATGGATATTGCTTATAACTGTGAAATGAGTTTGTCTACAGATCATGAACCAACTTCCTTCAAAGAAGCCGCTTCTCATGATGAATGGAAAGAGGCGATGCAGAAGGAGTATGATGCCTTGATAAAGAATGGCACTTGGAAGCTGGTTGATCCACCTTTGGGAACAAAACCAATTGGCTGCAAGTGGGTCTACAAGAACAAGTACAAAGCAGACGGCTCACTTGACAAGCACAAGGCCAGGCTTGTGGAAAAAGGATTCGCACAGAAAGAAGGAGTCGATTATGAAGAAACTTTTGCTCCCAAAGCAAAATGGACCACCATCCGGACTCTCTTTGCCTTAGCAGCTCAGAGTGGATGGAAAGTCCATCAGATGGATGTAAAAACAACGTTCTTGAATGGAGATCTGAAGGAGAAAGTTTATATTGTTGAACCCTTAGTTAAACTGAGAGGGGGGGGTGAATCAGTTTAACACATACATGGACTTTTAATACTTTTCTTTTAAATCTTATTTACACCTTCATTTCATGGTCAACTTAATATGTGAGCAATCTTAATCTGTGAGCAACAAGTATTACTATCAAACAAATTTGTTAATGTAATAGAAGATTGAATATGAGAGCAGCAAGTATTAAGCAGATGAGATAAACCACATCAACACATAAACATCATGCACAGAGACACCAGATATAAGTGGAAACCCATAAAGGGAGAAAACCACATTTTATTATTGTTGTGATGCAAAGGCAAGCTCCAACTCCCTCTCACCACTGTTTTTTGCAGGCACCAACCTACAGGAGGCTCTATCCTCAATTCTGCAAGCTACAACTTGCAAGGAAGCTCCAACTCCCATCAATTTTCTGCAGGCACCAACCTACAGGAGGCTTCAACCTCAGTCAGCTACAACTGACATTTTATCAAGCTACAACTTGATGTGGAAGCACCAAATCCCATCTATTTTCTGCAGGCACCAACCTACAGGAGGCTCCTACCTCAGTCAGCTACAACTGACATCTATCAAGCTACAACTTGATAGGGAAGCTCCAACTTCCTTACTTTTTCAAAAGAAAAACACTTGCTGATTTACCTTGGATATCAGCTCTGTTCTGTACCTTCTTCTCTGTTGTTCATCAACTCTTATATCAGACCTACATCATCTCTGCTCAGCCCCTTCTTCTTCTTTGCTCAGCTCCTCCTTATTCACATTCTTCTTGCAGCTTGCTTATTTTCTTCAACTCTCTTTAATTCTGCTGCATACTCTCTTCTTCTCTCACTCCTTTTTCGTCAACCTCTCTCCCCTTGGATATTACCCTGTTTTATACAAAAATAGCTTCATGGTTGTTTGTATTCCACTGGGAATTCGAAATGGACAGCCATGTTTCTTTGCCTTCTGCATTCTCATCTCTTTTCAGCTCACTCAGAAAAATGTAACTGTAGGTGCTTATTTTAATATTACAGTGGGATATTTGCTCTCTTCGGGAGACTTGCAAATGCATCACAACAAAATAAAAAATTTACATTCAAATTTGAATGAGAACTCCAGCTCACTCGTTTTGTCTCTTGGCTTGCTGCGCACTTGTCTTTTCTCTAACTGTGTCTTTGTCTTTTCTGTCCTCTACTGTGGTGTAACTGTTGCATGCATGTAACTGTTCCTTTTATATCTGCTGACTGTAAATCTGGAGGAACTCCAATCCCTTTTATGCTATTAGTGTCTTGTTGATGTGGAACATTCCGCAAGCGGAACGGACATATATCACAGTCGTATATTAATAATCGCCCTCCCATTAAGCCGAGGCCCGTGGGTCTACAGACCACGCGACATATTTTAATACAATCGCCCTTTATATATATAACAACGCCTTTTGATACAACTTAAATCAACTCTCGACATCCTTATATAAGGTTTTAACAAAAAACTGCTACTTCTACTAAATAAACTTGATAATACTTAACAAATGCCCTTTCGGGCCCACCTGACATGTTTTCCGATGAATTGGTTCTCCTCCGATTGCGATTGATCGCTCCTGCTCCGATTGCGATTAGAACACGGATGCGATTTGCACATATTAACTCCCGCATATAATAGGATCGGGTCCGCCACTTCAATCGCAGCATATTACAAACATCGTGCGATCAATCAGACGCGATTGAACCGATTAAATCCATCTTATAACGCCATCGGGTCCGCCACTTGATCGGAGCATATTACAAAGGACTTGCGATGAATCGGAAAGTTCCGATGCGATTAGCCGGAATTCAAATATATATAAACCATCGTTAAAACACCCATCGGGTCCGAACTCTTAATCGCAATCGCAAGTCTTTTAATATGTGTTGCGATTGACCACTGTTCATTGTATTTTGCCGATGTGATTGGGAAAGGACTTCAAACATGTTTGAATTACAATTCATACCTCCATCGGGTCCGGACTTCCAATCCCAATCGCAACTCACATGTTCTCCGATGCGATTGACCAATGCCGATGCGATTGGGAACTCGGATGCGATTAGCAATAAATTGTGGCATATAGCTCGATCGGGTCCGGCCTTTAATCGGAGCACATAACAAAACTCCGCTGATTGAACCTTTTCTCCGATTGCGATTGGGGAGGGGTCCCACCATATAAAGCTTGGTTCTTATAATAAAGCGCTCCACTTATATACCTGATATATATGTATACTTTGCCAATGGGTTATGCGATTCCCAGAATACGTTTTGTATATATATATATATATATATATATATATATATATATATATATATATATATATATACTTTTACGCCGGGGTTACTATTCCTCGGAATAATATTTGTGTGGCTTTAAATGTAACACCGTTGAAGTGTGCATTCCTAATAATATTTGTGTTATATTAAATGTATAACACTCGCTGGAGTGTGCGATTCCCGGAATTTTATAACTGCTCTCTGCCTCTGTCTCTGCTTCTGTCGCTCTGCCTCTGTCTCTGTCTTCCAATAACGGTTCTTCACTGTGCTTCTATGACTGTTACTTTTTGACATTCTTCTTGCTGCCTCATTGCTTTCACTGTGCTTCTTTTGCCTTCCTTTGCTTCAGCGCTGCCTTCTTTGCCTGAGTGTTGCCTCCTTTGCTACCTCTGTTACTTCTTTGTCTCTTCCTTTCTGCTATATCTGCTGTCTTAGTTTCTTTGTGCTCCTTCCTCTGTTGCATCTATAGAATCCACTCCACCTGTTATACTTGTAGCAAATCCTATGAGGCTCCGATCTTCTATGCCTTCTCAATTCAATAACTTCTTTCTCAACTTCTAACTCTCCTCAACTTCTAACTTTGCTACATTCTGCCGTAATGAATTGATGTATTCTCCTAACAAGCTTCATAGACTTCCCACTTGAATAATTGTAAAACACAATTAGTTTCTACTAGATTGTCTACACAATCTTCCAACTTGAATAATTGTTCTCATCACTCTGTCTCATTCCTCAGCTATTAAATGGCCCTCTTCTACTGTCCTCACTACTTTGCAGCACCTCATCTGACTCCTGATGCCTTTGTTTCTTCTATGCTCTACTTGTCTTATGCTCTCTTTGTTTCATCTGCTCCTAGACTGATGCTAATCCTTAATTCTCCTTTTGCTGCCTCTGCTTCTTTAAATGACCGTGTCTCTGCTGCTTGACCCTCTCTACATCTTGCTGCTATGCTGCTCTCTTTGTATTGTTGTTGCCTCAGATGTTCTTCCTTTGCCATTTCCTTTGCCTTGTTGCTGCCTCAGGTGTTCTTACTTTGCCATCTCCTTTGCCATCAATGACAACATTTCCAACAGTCTCCCCCTTTGGCATTGATGGCAACACATCCACCAATAATCCAATTCTTCCTCCAAGTCTTCCTCTGTCTAGCTTCTTTTAGAAGACCCTTTCTTCTATTACCTGCTTTTCCTCCCCCTTTGACATCAATGGCAAAGGGTTGCTCATTTCTTAGTGTAGATTCTATCTTTTCATTTTCTCTCTCTGAGATGTGTTTAGGCATTCTTCTTCTGACTTTGTACCATGCTGCTCTATACTGGTGTACAATATTTGTTGAGAGAACACTTTTGAGAATATTGAACTTGAATAAACATACAATCTCTTTCTGATGTAGTGTGCCAATACATTTCTGTTGAGGAATATTGTAGATGGAATATGTCTTCTTCTACAATACTCATCTGCAGTCTAGCATTTGTTCAATTATGATGAAGCCAATATATCCTTTATTCCTGCGGTACACCTTTCCTGCCTGTTCGTGATGATATGAGCTAGGATGTTGACATTATCCTTAATAGCTGAAGGTTCTTGTTACAGATGTGATCAATGAATTAACCATAATTTGATCTAAGAGATCAAATGCCTTTACTACTTGCATAATGAACTTTCAAAACAAAACCTTGAGGTAGGATGCATTCAATGTATTGGTCGATCTCACTTATCAACCATGCACTTTTCTTTATGACATAAGGGGGTATGTATGTCAATGATCAATCTCTCTTTAAAGGTGGATTACCAGTAAATCCTTTGTGCTGAAGTAGGATTTAGATGATTTTAAAACTTTTGGGCTTCAGATGGTAATCACTGCTAGTCCTTTATTCTTCAGATACTTTGATTCAAGTGTAAACACATTACTGATCCTTTAGCTCTGCTACTGACCTTCTCAAACTGAATGCAGAATCCAGATAACGCTGGGAATACTACCTTGATGTACGTTTGCCATAATACTTTTGATCCTGAGGACCTGTTTTATCCTTACCTAGCTGGCTGATCTCCCCCTGGAATGATATTCTATTGATAGATATGCTACCTGTACCTAGTACCAATTGATATTACCTTGATAAACCATGCAGAGATTTCATTTTAGCTTGCACATGAACCCATAGTTTCCACTATTGATCTTTCCACTGTTCACACCAACAATCATCAATATACTAAATCTGATCTTGGCATCATTAACCTGCTACTTATTCTGTCATCCTGATTTGAAAGAATGTCACTGCATTTTATTTTCTATGACAGCTCCAGAATCACTGCTGCTTTATACACTGCTTTATATACCAATTCAACTGTTATCATGGCTTCTTGATGCCTTTTTAATAATCGCAACCAGACCTCATAACAAACCTTTGAAGATTTGAATATACCGCTCG
The DNA here is from genome assembly GCA_034641835.2 of Pinus albicaulis. Taxonomy (NCBI): domain Eukaryota; kingdom Viridiplantae; phylum Streptophyta; class Pinopsida; order Pinales; family Pinaceae; genus Pinus; species Pinus albicaulis. The sequence goes on from CM076580.1 coordinate 1,619,604,735, forward strand.
CTTTATAGTTCGCCGCCCGACCTTGTATTAATACTCCATGCTTTGAAAAACAAACTTTATAATAAGACTTTCGGACTGGCCCACCTATGCACCGTACCTCCTCTATCTTCCGCGCACTTTTATTAAACTTCGCGTATCTTCATCGAATAGTCACCGCCGGTTGTCCCCTTTTCAAATCAACGGTCCTGAGAAATTCCGCTCGGTGTCCCGGTACTGACGTTAACTTGCGAAATCACAGGTTAAACGGTGGCTTCCAATACCACCTATGCCACGTGTCAACAATCTTATGGAATCGCTAGCCCTCTAGATAATACTGCCTCCGTACCAAAAGTGGTGCGAAATAATCCGGAAACCATAAGTGGTTTTGCTACAGTGTTTCACCAAGGTTTCGGTCTTCTTTATTAAATAGTCGTTTTTCAGTATATTATAATGATTCGAACCCGCTCACGAATGGTTTCGCTCCACTATTGACATTGCGCATTTGACTATCGTTCCGCTCCACCATTCACAACCTTTGCACCTTACATAACCTTTGCAGAGTTCCACATTATCAAACATTCTTCTTTCTGAATATACAGGCAGATTCTTGGCTTGATTTACTGGGTTCGACTTCACAGGGTTTTAGTCTTCAATCAAATCCTATGCCACTCAATTAATGAATAATTGCTCAATAATTCATCTATAAACTGCATTACACCCCTAATTCATGAATAAACCTATTCTGCTTCAATTCTTCTGTTTCTTCTGCAGAGTGCACACACAGACACTCATTCACAGAGAGTATGGTTGATTAGTCTTCTGAGTGGAACAGGAAATTCGCACAAACCGATGCTACAAGGTTCTTCACCACAGAATTGCCACACAATCACTCTAATTTCCATACCCTGCTTATTGGACTCGGCTCAATTACATAGGATCATTCATCAAGAACTCATGTGTTCACACAGGATTTAAATAGTCAAATGCCTTTGCTGCCTTTGTTCTCCTTCTAACAATTTTGCTGGCTATTGTGAGTTTTATATGGTCTTCTTCCTCCATAGATCTATGTTAGAGGAACTTCCTTTCCCTTACTGATCTCATAGTTGTTATCATTCCAAGGAGCTCTTCTTAGACTACTTTCATGGGGTATATATATGAACTGCTCTCCCCGTGGGATGTTGCTTCATATCTATAACTGGTTAGATATTTGCTTTGTTTCGCAGAGCAGCTCCCCCTGAGACTATGCTAGATTCATTATGTAGAGGAGATAGTAGGCTCCCCCTTTCTCTTTTCCTTCCAAACTTTATTGAGGTTCTTCATAATGTCTGCACTTCTTTTAAATTCATAGTTTTGTTTGATTTTCTTTGATCCCATCATCTGTCTAGAGTTCTTTAATGTATATGGCAGATTACAGTCTTTAGCTTTGTGACCACGCTTGAGGCATACATAACATCTTATTTGACCAAGGTGCATTTGAGCTCATGTATAATATTTCATTCCCCTTTTTGAACATAATTTACAATCAACATATTTATGTCCAAATTCATTGCATGCATAACAGTAGCCATAGAAATTATTTGTGTACCTGGTGGAAGATTGTCTTTTCCCTTTGCTTGCTTGAGGGGTTCTTCTCTTTCGCTGCATCCTTTGCTGGTTGGACTGGATTGGCTTTGTCTTACAATATGCTGCATTATGTCCTGGTTTATGACAAGATAAACATGTGCTAATTTTCATAGGAGGGAGGAACCTCCTTTGACATCTTCCGAATTTGTTCAATTCATCCCTAGGAGCATATGAGCCTTTAGTAGCTGATTGTTTCATCCTCTCATTCTCTGTTCTTTCATGTTGCCGCTTGATTATGTTTGTTTCTTTACAACTCATGTTCCTGTTGGTTTTTGCTTCTGTAGGAATTTGCTGAGCTGTTTCACAATTCTTTACAACTTTTACAAAAATGATTTTCTTGTTATCTTCAACCTTGGACTTACTGGTTTCACCTTCATATCCTATCCCAGCCTTTATGAGAGGTGACCTTTGAGCCTTTAGAATCTGGTCCAACTGTCCGGAGCTTTTCATTTGAGGAGTATTCATTAATAAATCTCTTTGGGCCTTTTCTAATTTCTTTCTTAGGTTCACTACTTCTTCTTCCAATTTTTCACATTCCATATTTTTCTCTCTCATTTGTTGCAGCAAAGTGTCTTCTATTTTCCTTGCTTCTTCAAGGTGTGTCTTCAGGCCAACAATTTCTTTCTTATCTTCATATTCTCTCTCATCACATATTTGCACCACTGTCTTAAGGTCTTTGTTTTCAATTTTCAATTTTTCTCTTTCAGTCAAAGCAGTGTCAAGCTTGGCTTTTTCTTCAGCTGTAATTTCTTCATGGTTCTTATCTCCATTCACACTAGCAGGTACTTCATTTGATTGAATATTTTCCTGTTGACATGAATTTTTCTTCTCCTTAATTCTCTTATCCTTCTTGTCAGTGCCGTCCTTAGTGTTTACTCCATGCATGAAGTGCAATCTATCCCAGATTTCTTTTGCAGACGTTAAATCCTTTATCAACTCAAGGTCCTTGTTATGAAGACTGTTATATATTGCACTTTTTGCCTTGGCATTCCTCTGTTGTTCTTTCACCGTGGGGGAGTCTGTGCAGTAACCATCACATACAAGCTTCCATACTTCAGGTTCATAAGCCAATAATCCTGTTTTAACCTTATCTCTCCATTCAAGAAAGTTTGTTGTATTTAACACAGATACATTTTGATAGTCCATGACTCAACCAGATCTCCTTCAAGTTATTAAGCTTACACCAAAGGAACCTGGATCCGATACCAATTGTTGAACCCTTAGTTAAACTGAGAAGGGGGGGGGGTGAATCAGTTTAACACATACATGGACTTTTAATACTTTTCTTTTAAATCTTATTTACACCTTCATTTCATGGTCAACTTAATATGTGAGCAATCTTAATCTGTGAGCAACAAGTATTACTATCAAACAGATTTGTTAATGTAATAGCAGATTGAATATGAGAGCAACAAGTATTAAGCAAATGAGATAAATCACATCAACACATAAACATCATGCACAGAGACACCAGATATAAGTGGAAACCCATAAAGGGAGAAAACCACATCTTATTATTGTTGTGATGCAAAGGCAAGCTCCAACTCCCTCTCACTACTGTTTTCTGCAGGCACCAACCAAAAGGAGGCTCTATCCTCAATTCTGCAAGCTACAACTTGCAAGGAAGCTCCAACTCCCATCAATTTTCTGCAGGCACCAACCTACAGGAGGCTCCAACCTCAGTCAGCTACAACTGACATTTTATCAAGCTACAACTTGATGTGGAAGCACCAACTCCCATCTATTTTCTGCAGGCACCAACCTACAGGAGGCTCCTACCTCAGTCAGCTACAACTGACATCTATCAAGCTACAACTTGATAGGGAAGCTCCAACCTCCTTACTCTTTCAAAAGAAAAACACTTGCTGATTTACCTTGGATATCAGCTCTGTTTTGTACCTTCTTCTCTGCTGTTCATCAACTCTTATATCAGACCTGCATCATCTCTGCTCAGCCCCTTCTTCTTCTTTGCTTAGCTCCTCCTTATTCACATTCTTCTTGCAGCTTGCTTATTTTCTTCAACTCTCTTTAATTCTGCTGCATACTCTCTTCTTCTCTCACTCCATTTTCGTCAACCTTCTCCCCTTGGATATTACCCTGTTTTATACAAAAATAGTTTCATGACTGTTTGTATTCCACTGGGAATTCGAAATGGACAACCATGTCTCTTTGCCTTCTGCCTTCTCATCTCTTTTCAGCTCACTCAGAAAAATGTAACTGTAGGTGCTTATTTTAATATTACAGTGGGATATTTGCTCTCTTCGGGAGACTTGCCAATGCATCACAACAAAATAAAACATTTACATTCAAATTTGAATGAGAACTCCAGCTCACTCGTTTTGTCTCTTGGCTCGCTGCGCACTTGTCTTTTCTCTGACTGTGTCTTTGTCTTTTCTGTCCTCTGCTGTGGTGTAACTGTTGCATGCGTGTAACTGTTCCTTTTATATCTGCTGACTATAAATCTGGAGGAACTTCAATCCCTTTTATGCTATTAGTGTCTTGTTGATGTGGAACATTCTGCAAGCGGAACGGACATATATCACAGTCGTATATTAATAATCGCCCTCCCGTTAAGCTGAGGCATATACATACAACCCACAGACCACGCAGCACATCTTTAATACATTCACCTTTTATATATATAACAGTGCCTTTTAACTTAAATCAACTCTCGGCATCCTTATATAAGGTTTTAACAAGAAACTGCCGCTTCTACTATAATCAATGAATAATCTTGATAAAACTTAACAAATGCCCTTTCGGGCCCACCTGACATGCTTTTTGATGCATTGATTCTCCTCCGATTGCGATTGATCGCTCCTGCTCCGATTGCGATTAGAACACGGATGCGATTTGCACATATTAACTCCTGCATATAATAGGATCGGGTCCACCACTTCAATCGTAGCATATTACAAACATCGTGCGATCAATCGGACGTGATTGAACTGATTAACTCCATCTTATAACGCTATCGGGTCCGCCACTTGATCAGAGCATATTACAAATGACTTGCGATCAATTGGAAAGTTCCGATGCGATTAGCCGGAATTCAAATATATATAAACCATCGTTAATACACCCATCAGGTCTGAACTCTTAATCGCAATTGCAAGTCTTTTAATATGTGTTGCGATTGACCACTGTTCATTGTATTTTGCTGATGCGATTGGGAAAGGACTCCAAACATGTTTGAATTATAATTCATACCTCCATCGGGTCCGGACCTCCAATCGTAATCGCAACTCACATGTTCTCCAATGTGATTGACCAATGCCGATGCGATTGGGAACTCGGATGCGATTAGCAATAAACTGTGGCATATAGCTCGATCGGGTCCGGCCTTTAATCAGAGCACATAACAAAACTCCGCCGATTGAACCTTTTCTCCGATTGCGATTGGGGAGGGGTCCCACTGTATAAAGCTTGGTTCTTATAATAAAGCGCTCCACTTATATACCTGATATATATATATATATACTTTGCCAATTGGTTATGCGATTCCCGGAATACATTTTGTATATGTACATATATATATATACTTTGCCGCTGGGGTTAAGCGATTCCCGGAATAATATTTGTGTTATATTAAATGTATAACACCATTTGGAGTGTGCGATTCCTAGAATATGGTTTTGTATTATATGTGTAACGCCCAGCTGGAGTCTGTGATTCCCGGAATAAGATTTGTGTTATATTATATGTAAAACGCTCGCTGGAGTGTGCGATTCCCGGAATTTTATAACTGCTCTCTGCCTCTGTCTCTGCTTCTGTCACTCTGCCTCTATCTCTGTCTTCCGATAACGGTTCTTCACTATGCTTCTATGAGTGTTACTTTTTGACATTCTTCTTGCTGCCTCTATTGCTTTCACTGTGCTTCTTTTGCTTTCCTTTGCTTCAGCGCTGCCTTCTTTGCCTGAGTGCTGCCTCCTTTGCTGCCTCTGTTACTTCTTTGTCTCTTCCTTTCTGCTATATCTGCTATCTTAGTTTCTTTGTGCTCCTTCCTCTGTTGCATCTATAGAATCCACTCCACCTGTTATACTTGTAGCAAATCCTATGAGGCTCCGATCTTCTATGCCTTCAATTCAATAGTTCTTTTCCTCAACTTCGAACTTTGCTACATTCTGCAGAATGAATTGATGTATTCTCCCCAACAGTGCTTCACAGACTTCCCACTTGAATAATTGTGAAAAACACAAATTAGCTTCTACTAGATTGTCTACACAATCTTCCCACTTGAATAATTGTTCTCACTACCCCACCATTCCTACCATTAAAATAAATTTCTTTCACTGTTCTCATTACTAATAAAGACCTCATCCGACTTTGGCTATTTTTGCTTTTCTGTGGAGGTTTCATACTGTCTTGTTCTTTGTTTATCTGCTGACCTGATGGGCATTTTAATTTTCCTTTTTTGTCACTGCTTTTAAATGACCCTGTCTCTGCTACTTGACCCTCTCTACATCTTGCTGCTATGCTGCTCTCTTTGTCTTGTTGCTGCCTCAGGTGTTCTTCCTTTGCCATCTCCCTACATCAATGACAACATTCAACACATATACTGTTCAAGGATTTGTGATAAAGGGTCAAGAACATAAAGTTTGCAAACTTGTAAAATCCTTTTATGGCCTCAAGCAAGCACCACGAGCCTGGTATGAGAAATTGACCGAGCATCTTCTGAAACTTGATTTCAAACACTTTGATCTTGATGATGCAACTTTGTTTGTTAAGAAAGTTGGAAAAACAGTTGTATATCTTGTGGTATATGTAGATGATCTTTTGATAATAGGAAACAATGAGAGCTATATTGCATCCATGAAGAAAGAGTTAAAGAAAGGTTTTGAAATGACTGATTTGGGTCATGTTCATTACTATTTGGGTATTGAAGTAATTCAACATCCTAAATTCATATTTCTTTCTCAAAAGAAGTACATTGGAGATCTCTTGAACAAATTTGGCATGGATGACTGTAATCCCTTAACCACTCCAATGGAACAAAACTGGAAGCTCACATCTATTGAAGGGAAGGAATTTTGAGATGCACCTAAGTATAGCAACTGGGAAGAAATGACTATCCGACCACCACCACCCGACATTTCATTTGCTGTTGAATCCTTCTTTTTCATGCAAACTCAGAAGGATATTCATCAAGCAAAGAGTACTAAGGTACTTGAAGGGGACTCAAGACTTTGGACCCAAATATACACAGGTAGGCGACTTCATCTTGACCGGATACTCTGATTCAGACTTTGATGGCGACAAAGAAACAGGGGTGTCTACTACAGGTTACACCATGAGTCTTGGATCAGGAGCTGTCTCATGGAGATCACGCAAATAGTCAGTTCCAACAGATTCCACGACCGAGGCAGAATATGTGGCAGCAGCTGAAGCAACAAAGGAAATTGTGTGGCTTCGGAAAATCCTGGAAGATTTGCAGATGAAACAAATGTATTCCACTCCACTCATGATCGACAACACTTCTGCAATAAATTTGGTCAAGAACCCAAAGTTCCATGATCGAACAAAGCACATCAATACAAAGTACCATCTAATTCGACATCATGTTCAGGCCAAAACCATCCATCTACATCATTGTTCCACAACTGAGCAAACTAGTGACATCTTCACCAAAGCACTTGGAAGAGAAAAGATTGAAAAGTTCAGATCGATGCTTGGACTCACCAACATCCCTTCGGATTAAAGGGGGGAATGTTGACACCTAATTCTATGGATGGGTGTGCATTTGTATTTTTGTATATTATTTAATATTAGGAAATAAGGAAGGCCAAGAGTCATTGGGAGATGAATCCCAATAGCCTCACCTTCCATCTATAAAAGCATGTACATTCTTCAGCTAATACATATTCTGATTTGAGGAGTTACCTCCTGGTTTGACATGACCTAGGCTCAATATCTAGGGTGCATCATTGATGAGCAGGGTGTGCATGTTGACCCAAACAAGATACAATTTATTTGATAGTGGCTAGCCCCAACCACTCTGACAGAGCTACACAACTTTTTGGGTCTTGCTAATTTCTACTGCAGGTTCATGTTGGGTCTCTCTCATATCACTTGGACTTTGATTCAAGTCACTAGGGAGGAGCGGAAGAAAATTTCTTATGGTATAAATCCAAATAGAAGGTATTTGTCAGGTTGAAGCATCACCGCTAATATACACCAATGCTCACATTACTAGACCTGCATCAACCATTTAAGATTGAGACAGATGCCTCCAAATATCATAGCGGGGCAGTTCTTATTTAGCAGGGGCATCCAATGGCATATCACAGTGAGACAATTTCAAACACAGTCTGAAAGTAGCCCACTTATGATAAAGATATGTGTTTGGTCAATTTAGTGTGTCCTAAATTGCTACATTAATTTGTCAATCCGGGATTCGTAAGCTGACGAAGTGTGGCGCACTATATGTGCAAGATAACCTATCTCTTACTTTTTGTCGTTTTTGGTTTTTTTCTTTTTATCTTGGTTGGTTTCCTAATGTGAGATGGAAATTCTAAAAGACAAGTATGGATATAAATTTTCAAGGCAATGATGTCATTTATAATGATTTCCCAAACTTCAAACTTCAAAAGGGTTTTAAAACATGCAATGACAAAATTAATTCCTAAAAGAAAATGAAAATATGCCACTATACTAGTCAAACAAACAGTGAACTATTGATCATGAAACCCATCACCCTTGCTGCTGTCTAAATACAAAAGAAACTGTGCTCAAAGAAATCCAAGAATTGCAAGCAAAGTAAAGCTAAAATCAAATTACATCAACTCATATTCTGACCCCTCACCATTAGTCTCGATATGGCTTTCGGAGGTAATCATAAACAACTTGAGCAATCTGATATCTAATTTGCAGAAAAATAAACTAATATCAAATTACACACTCATACTTCAATCCCTCACCATTAGTCTCGCTATGGCTTTCGGAGGTAACTGATAATGACACGAGAAATTTAATATCTATCTTGCAGAAAAGTAAACCAATATCAAACTATACACTCATACTTCAATCCCTCACCATTAGTCTCGCTATGGCTTTCGGAAGTAACTGAAAATGACATGAACAGTTTAATATCTAACTTGCAGAAAAGTAAACTAATATCAAACTACACATTCATACTTCAATCCCTCACCATTAATCTCGCTATGGCTTTCGGAGGTAACTGAAAATGACATGAACAGTTTAATATCTAATCTAACTACTAAAGCAAATGTGCAAGATTGAAATAAACAAAACAGTGCTAGAATTAAACAAAAACTAAGAAAAAGAAATCACCAGAAGGACAGTATTGATTCCATGTCATTAGTCATTATAAAAAGATGTGCAAATGCCCGGGATATCTATTGTAATCTGAAACAAGAACACTGATCAGTTAACAACAATATAATACATAAAAGATTATGGACAAAAGTAAAATATAAAACATGAAAGATTATGGACAAAGATGAAATGTAAATACCATGAAAGATGTAATCTATATACACGTGAATGACTATAGCACAATGAACATAAAGAAATGAAGCATGAAACTATATAGTAATACACAAAACCTCAGCGAGTGTAGGGGCCCTCTGCACAGACCTCGGGAAGCAGCTTTCAAATACGAATTACGCTTTTGAACAAAGTCTTCTCATATATTAAAATGCGGTCATAACAGAGAAACAATGTCACAGCACAATGGCGACGCAATTACATTACAGAGCTAAAGAAGATCTAACTATTATGCGTATGAGAACGCATTATTTATAACAGAGGGAGATATAACTAATTCCCTAAAGTCTGCGCTGATAGAAGACACGTGAACCATCACGTCCAGAGATCTAGCGTTATGGCCGCCGTGAGGATTAAATCTATGGAGAGTGGCTGTTGGATTCAGCTTATGGAGCCGTTTACAGGTGTTGATGTGTCTCCCGTGATCTAGAAACGGCCACACAAATCTCCACGTGATGAGAAACAGAGTTTTGTCACCATGAGACTCTTGGGTTGACCAACACTTGGCCACCTTTGACCATAGCCTTCTTAGGTGAATTCAACTGAGCCAATAGGACACGATCCATGTCCATGTCATTTCTAACTTGCCTATGTGGCTCGATTTGCCTGAAGATACCTGCAACATAGACTTTAACAAAATGGCTGCGGAAAGTTGCAGCAGCTACGGAAAGTGACAAGATTCCGTAGCTAAATGAGCAAAAATCTAAATCAAACAACAGACACAAAACATAGTTAAAAACCATTTTAGATGCTCTTTTACAATTAATATGCAATGATATTGATGACTTAGAAGGTCCAGGTGAATAAAAAAGGTCTAGAAAGGTGTATAAGAAAGGTGCATATTTGAGACTCAACAATATGTATTCCAATGTGTAGGTCTTTCGACAATGGAATCATTACATTATGGGGAAGGAAATTGTCATCCACACAGACCACCGACCCTTGTAGTTCATACAGACACAAGGAAAGTTACAGAATGTTCGCCATCATAAATGGTCCACATATATGCAATAGTTCCATTGAACATTAAGTACAAGAAAGGAAGCACCAATAATGTTGCAAATTGTCTCATCTAACTACTATTCTTGACTCTTCTCAACACGATACTTAAGGGTGACTTCATCTTTACAAGAGCAATCCAGAACTCAACAACACATACCAAATGCTCCTAGAAGACAAGAAAGTTTTATATTTTCACCTCCAGGGCACACTGTTATGCCATCTGGGACACCTCTATTTTCCTTAAAGCGAGTGTGCCAAGATGACTTGGGAGGCTCATTGTAGTCGGTTCGCTAGACATTTTGGAGTAGAGAAAATAGAGGCAATGTTGCAGAATTATTTTTATTGGTCGAACCTTCAACAGGATTTTGGGAAGTACATCAGATCCCACACTGCATGTTCCATTACCAAATCGAAAATCAAGAAGCAAAACCTATATACTCATCTCCTACTCAGCCTTGGGAATCCATCTCTATGGATTACGTGTCGGGCCTTCCTTCTACTAAACATGGAAATGACTAAGTTTTTGTGGTCATCGACAGATTCTCTAAGATGGCCATTCTGGCGGCCCACAAGAAGAGTATCAAAACATAAGACACTATTAAGCTCTTCTTTGAACGAGTATGGGTACACTTTGAGATCCAACAATTCATTATCTTAGATAAGGACAACAAGTTCCTGAGTACATTTTGGTCAAGCCTCTGGTCGATGTTGGATACCAAGATCACTAATTCCACGAACTTCCACCCCTAAACTGGTGGCCAAAAAAAGTTTCCCAACATGATGATCATGCACATGTGTACAACTCGAAGCATCCACACATATGGGATGAAATCCTCCCCTATGTCCAACACAACTACAATAGAGCTCTCCATAGCTCAACTAGCCACAACTCCTTTCGGGTGGGGTTGGGATTCCAACCACTATGTCCTATTGATGTGACCATACCATTTGCCACTACTCAAGGAGATTCGCCTCATGTCCAGTCTGGATATGACAAGGATAACAACTTCATTGAGCGCATTCAAAACATCTTCCAGTAGGTCGATGACATATTGGACAGATCCAATACTAAGTACAATCAGTGTCATAATCAACATCGGGTGCTAGACAAGTTCTAGGTGGGAAACAAAGTTTGGTTACATTTGCAAATGGAGCCCCTCAATGGGGCACCTGCGCAAGAATCACCCGCTCTGATATGGGTCGTACACCATCACTAAGGTTGTAGGGGAAAATTCCTTTGAGCTTAGCATTCCATCGTTCCTTGGCTTGCACCCAGTATTTAATATGGATCGACTGTGACCATACTTTTCCCCATTGTTGGACACATCCAATGTTGCTAAGCATATGACACCAACAAAGCTCAACCCAAGATGCATCGAACAAGCCACAACTAGCATGATCATGGACATAGATCAATAACACTTGCCAATAGAGGATCTAGCTATATTGAGTTGTCAAAGTAGGCCAACTCCTTCACCAGGGACTTGGTTTAACAAAAATTTACATACCTAATGGAGGATCTAAACGTAATAGAGAATTTATTCCTAATGGGGGAGGACATATCTAGGTGGATAATTATGTCCAATTGCCTATTCCACCTATAACTCCAGTCGATTTCATTAGTTTCCTTGATTATAGCAACATTTACTATTTTCAGCAATTTTTCAGGTCGTGAACTTCCAGAGCTATTTTACTTGGTGAACTTCGTAGCCATAGGAAAGGATTTGCCACAAATCCTATAGTACTTGGAGATATATTTCCGATGAGGTATCGTACATGCCAAATGGAGATCATATGACCAAGTTACGACCCTGGGAAGTCGGCTGCCCAAATAACCCCAACGAGGCCCACAAACTCTTGGTGTTCCATCTCTTGGGGTTAGGGTCTTGGTTGCTTAGGACTTACTTTTTTTGTTCAATACTAAAAATTCTCATGATCCTCATTGTAACATAGTTCAAAGGTAGTAGTCACCAAATCTATTCTCAAAGATAAGCTACCATCTCCTGAGCTAGTTTATTTCCATTCTGCTTGTAAGTATCTTTTAGTTCTTTTATATTAATGAAATGAAGATTTTTTTATGCTGCATCTTTGTGTTCATTTTTATTTTTATATTTTTATTTTGTTGCATTCCTACATAAGGTGAGATCACCTCTCTAACAACTAATTCTTCCTGAAGAGTCTCTTGAATTCATGCCAACTTAACTCATTTGTCCTTATGTCTCTGACATGCTTCACATATTCCCACCAAATGTCTTCTTTCCCCTTCAGCTTGAAAATATTTATCCTGAACTTCATGTTCTCTATGTAGTCTTGCAACTCAAAGAAATTATTCATCCCAAGTAACCATGCCTTTCCAACTTCTGACTTCTTCAACTCTCCATAAAATGTAGGTGGCTTGGATTTCTTGAACTCATCCGAAAAATATCACCGGTCAGTCCTCCTGTAAGGATGATAGCGATGATGACCATGATCCCTGTCTAAACCAAAACTAGAGTAGAACCCATATCCACTGCCTCTCCTATCTGGTGTATCAAAAAATGTTTCATCTATGACTGTGTCATCTATGTCTGACCTATGCCCACCATGAGACCTACTACCACATCATCCATTAGTCATGTCCTCCTATCTGTTAGCCCCCTATAAATTTTTTGACAAGCAAAGTAAGGGGCTAAATTGTTTCTAAGCCTTCAATGAATGCATCTCCCCTGGAGACACATCATCCTTGAAATATCCTGTGCCTTTGCCCTGTGATGAAATCCCCTCTGCTGATTCTCATTATGAAGCCTCTCTGATTGCAAAAAATTGTGCTCCTGAAGGCCTTCATTTGCCCCTGGTACCCCTGCAGAATTGTCCATTTCATCCCTTTTTCCCTTTTCAAAGTTTCCCTTTTACCCCAAATTCCCCCCTAATCCTTCTAAAACCTCCCCAAAATTCCCCCTAAACCATGCACACACCCCTGGTGTAGTTTTATTTCCCTTTATTTCCCCTATCGTTACCCTTGGTTGGCTTGAAAATGCACTTAAAATGGGCCACAAATCCATTTTCTACCCTATAATGGTCTTAGCCCCCTTCGGCCAGCCCCAGAACCGTATTTCTCCCCATGTAGCCTGGTGCTATAATCACCCGCCAGCCCACAAGAGCGCTTAACGCAGATATGTATCGGGAAAAATTTGAACCGTCGATCTGCACCGATCGGACGGTTATCACGAGCCCCACAGCGCCCATTACCCAACCTTTCACCACCAGTTCGTCACATTGTCAACCGTCCGATCAACCAGGAGATCTGACAGTCCGTACTTCACCCTTAGCGTGGTGGTCCCCGCAACCGCGCCAATACTGTTCAAAACCATCCAGTTTCTATCGCACCGCTTTTCAGAGGTGGGCGGTATTTCTATTTTCGCAGCGATTCCACTCATCAAATGACGCGTGGCAGCGGCACTGTTTGAAAACCACCGTCTCATTGCGCGTTATCGTTCGGCGTTTGCCGCGGCGCGATATTGTTGTGCACCGTCAGATCTGCAATCACCCATCCAACGGTTGTCGCTCCACGAATTTGCGCGCGGGTTAATCAGAGTCATCCATACCCCTGGCCCACTGTCCATCGCCCTCCGACGTGTTTTCCACCATCGATCTCCTCTCGAGATCGGATAGCCCAGATTTATTCTCAATCCCACTGTAACCCCGTCCCGCCACGTCATCTGTCCACGCGTTTTTGTCACATTGTCGCCCGTCCTTTTATATATTCCATTCCAAGGTCGATATTTAAGGTTTTTCACTGGATTTTCCATCCGCGCCACCTCCCAACTGTATTTCCCTCTATTTCCACCACACTACAAGTCCTCCACAACATTTTCTGCCATCTCACCAGTCTGCATGGCCACTCTTGTCATCCCCGTCGCATCCACCACCTCCATACGTGTTTTTCTCAACGGGTTTTCGCGTTTTACAGGGTTTCGAACGACCATAAGCCGCCATGATTTCACAGTCTGTATTACAGCGGCCAAAACACAGGAAAAGACCATTTGCAGGAGTTGGAATTATGAAGAAAGGGCCTGGGAAGGAACCATGACACGACTTGCATTGAAAGAACAAGGTTTGAATTCTGTGAGACCCCCTAGAGCCATTAAAAGCGCAGTTTTCACCGACAGAGAAAGTACGAGAGCAGCAAAAAGCCCAAGGCACGTAATAGAAGATTTTGAGCCTTAATCTAGTGTTTAAAGGACAAAGGTACCATTTCGAAGACAACATGGAGCGCACAAAAGGTACAACACGCAGAAATTTATGTATATCATGGTTTGCACACTAGCAGAATGTTTTCCCCATAAAGGACAAAATGCCTGTGCAGCTGTAATTCTATACCGTGTTCCTAGAGGATATTCCCACCCTGACAACAATCCTACAATAGTAGAAGCATTAGTTGCACAGCATGGCAGACTTGAATCATTGATTTATTTTTGTTCAGTTCACCAGAAGTACTACAAAATGCTACAGCAGAGTACATCAGAGTCATACCTGGAGTAAATGGAAACCTGACGAAGACCACTCTTTCACCCAAGAATGCTACAGATTAATGCACAGAATTTATACAGAGTGGGCTTCGGCCTTCTTCCTCTTCTGACTTTTTAATTATGCATTTAGTTTTTCACCTACCTTCTTCACTCCACTGGAGCTATAAATTCATGAAGAAACTCATTGTAAAGGTTGTTGATCAGTTATCAGAGAATTGCAAGTAGTTTCTTTTGAGACGTAGTCTCTGTGTAAAGTTGTAAGATAGGCTGAGGAAGATGTTTTCAGACTGAGTATTCAGCTATTGGCAATGTTGTACTTGACTGGTATTGCTATTTAATATGACAAGCACATTTATTTGGATCCTGATCTAAAGCAGCGGTGATGTTTCCTATCTATGTGTTTTAATTCATTTCATTTCGTTTCTACCGGCTTGCATCAGAATATTGGCATAGGATTTACCCTTGTTAGGTACCCTATGTTTCTGCTCTCCTTTCCTTTGACGTTTTCTACTGAATGTGTTATCTAAGAATTGATTTCAGTTGATTTAACCAGTGTAGTGGATGTTATTGCCCGCTTTCTGATGTATGAATTAAAATGTATCAGTTCTTAGATGCTCTTGTTAAGATTTAGCCGGAAGATTTGGGAACACTGGGGATTGAAGTTAGCCCTGTCCACTAGGATCCTTGTGCGACCAGCTGGTCTTTAACTTTGTGTTCTAATCTGTGTTGTTTCCTCCTCCCCTACCATTCCATACCACACTATCATCTTTAAGATCCAATGTTTTAGATGACTAGCCCAATTGAAAGCCTGCATATTGATTAGCAAACAAATCCTTTTCTAACTCCATTGCCCAATGGTTTTGAATGCTCCCTGGAATTTTTCACCTCTGCCTAAACCCTCTTTTCTCATCCTTGTCTTACATTGAACCCCTCTTTCCTGATAACCAGCAACCAAACAAACAAACCTTGTGCCTATAACTAGCCTAACATCATAAACCTTTGAGCTTCAAAGACATATACCTTTAACAAACATAGAGAGATCCCTCTCTGGACCCAGGAGGGCTAGATCCTATGGTCTGAAAGTGGTTTTATGTTGTCTCTTATTTTGGTATTTCCAACCTTGCCAAAACATGGGAACCCCAACACTATCCATAATTTATTTGTGGTTGTCCCTATCTCTATAAGTCAAACAAACTCTGAAGGATAACTACATTGACCTCTGCTTGTTTCTCATGTGCCCTGGCAAGTCTTTCTTGTGCCTGAATGATTATGTCAGTACCTACTTTGAAACTTTTGATTTATGCCTTTAAACTTCTCAAAGTGTCTGATATGCCTGAAGAGTACCCATCTCTTGGTTGCTCATATGATCTATAAGGAGAAATTCGTGAACTGTAATCCACCATATTGCTAGTCACATTTGATATTATTCTTACTGCAAACATATCATGTCAGATAAACCAAATATAAACATAATCAACATACCTCAATGAAGTTAATGCAAGGCTATCTCGTCTACAAAACCAATCTAGAATAGCACGATACACATATATACATAATCATATCAATATACCGACATCATGCATGATAACGCCAACTACATACCAGGACCTCATGCACAATAATCATAACCATGACAATGCATGCATAACAACCATATAAACACTGACATGCATGCATGAAAATCACATTCTTTCCATTCAATCCAAGTATTTGAAACATGCTCTAATACCAACCTATAACTACCCTTCCCACATTTACCCACTTTCCTCAGCCTATCGGGGTAAACATGAGCTAAGGGCTACTATGACATGACCCGACCTCCTAGGTCCCATTAAGGAAGTGGGGATGACTACTGATGACAAGCTGACCTTCCACAACATCCTATAGGGGTTGAGGAACCATCCCAGGTGACCAAACTTTGAGTTGGACCCCTCCTTTTATGCCCTAGACCCTAAATCGCACCCAAAACAAGGCCTCCATGCAGTTGGAAGTCTCCAACCACATGCACAAGCTTGCATCCATGCAGTTGTAACCCAAAATTTCCAGTTAGGAGCATGTGGTCCTAGATTCTAAGCCTAAATTCTAGCTTAGCTTCCAGACCATTGCCCAAACTTCCTGTAGCTTCTCAGATTTAATAATGACACGACAACAATGCTAGAGATACAAATTTGAAGGCATAACTTGACCTAGATTTCTTAAAACATTACGGGAATTTCGTCAAACATATTGAGAACATGTAATCTACAGGTCATGAATGCATATCTGAACATAAGGGTCTGATACTTATCTTAGAATCATCAAAAAGGTCTAATTCCCTCTCATAATAGATGCAATAACATTTTTTAGCTCATGCATTCATTAGCCATTCATCAACTAATAAAAACATATCAAAATCCATAATTATAACCTTTATGAAACCATGCTTATAACCATAACAATAACCATAATAGAATAGCCATAAAAGTCACATAATAACAAGTATAAGTACTTACGAAATACAAAAGGAAAATAACTCTGATTAACATATGCAAAAGCTAATTAAGTCAGGGACTTCCACATACCACCTGACCATAGATTGGGTTGACCCAAAACTTAATTTCATCTAATCACCCTCGTGCCATTCTCCAAGCATGAATGTGGGACTTAAGGAAAAACAACCATGACATCCCAAAGATTAAACCACCTCCACTCTCAGGCTTTATTGCAATCCTGCCAAAACTGGTCAAGGGATCACTAAGCCCAAAAAAATAATATAAACAACTAGGGATTTCCGAAGATTAAACCATCTCCACCCTCAGGATTTACCGCAATCCTGCCAAAACCAGTCAAAGGATTAATAGGCCCAAAACAAGATTAGATGCCTAAAAAATTCATCACCAATACCTTGAGGAATATTCTTGTCTCCACACTCAAACTTTACCACAATCCTGCCAAAACCGGTCAAGCAATTCCTTGCGAATTTTCATGAGACCACCTTACTCGGTTCCAAAAACATCTGGAAATATAAATCTCAACTGAGTGAAAGAACCCCATCACACCATCGCTATCCAAAAATGGAAAGGTGCGGTTAAAACCATAGTCACACCTGACAAAATCCATGCCCATGACAACAAGAGAATCAAATACACACATGCATGTACCATGCATTCACAAACCATCTAGGAAATCATACATGCAATCTATTACCTGCAAGTATTCCTGTTGGAGCTGCTTAATACAACTCTCCTTGCTTATCCATTGCTTTCCTTTGCTTTATTTTCCTTCCTTTATCCAATACTAGAGTGCTCTAAGAATGATCTAAGTGTGCAATAGTATGAGAGAACAAAGAGAATAGAGAGAATAGAGAGAGAGCTCCAAAATTGAATTGGCAAAAGCTGTGAACTAATCCTCATAAAGTTTTTTTTATTATTGAGGCCTCTATTTTCTTCATTTTCATCTATTTTTCCTTCAATATTCCTCTTATTCAATTATGTGACCTTTCATCTCCCTTTTCTCCTAATTTCCTTTATTTTCATAAATAAAATGTCAATTAATGGCTCTTTTCCTTTTCAATGCCTTTGTTAATCTCCCTAGTGATAGTAAACTGAAATGAACACCCACTAGGACGTCTTTCCCAACATTCAGCTTGGAATAAATGTCCCATGACATTGGTCTTATTTTTCCTTTATTAACTTTATTACATGAACTTTTAACCCGTGGTTTTTGTCCCTTCTTGAGGAACCTCGTCTAGTTTAGTAAAGTGAGAAGAACTCTATGTTTTCCTTATTTTATAGCAATTGATTAGAAATTATATGATTGAAGTTTAAAGTTAATATAACATATATTCATTCTAAATAGACAATATTACTTCTCAAATTTTAGTCACTTTCCCAAACAAATATAAATTATTATTTTGAACTATACTTCCTCTTTTCATGTAACCTTATCAAACAACCATTAACAAGAGTGTCACTTCCCTATAAGCTAAAAGTCAAGGAAGATAAACATGGGAAATGTAAATTGTTGCACAAAGTGGCCACTAAGAATATCTTTATAATGTTATATCATAATGTTTTAATTATAAATGCACTAATGAATTCAATTGAATAGGAAAATATTCTAGAGCTAATGTTATAACATAATATTTTAAGTATAAATGCTTTAATGAATTCATTTGAATAGGAAAATATTCTAGAGTTAGTCCTCTAACTTTCCCCTTCTCAATTCTTATGTGTCTCAATAGTCATTTAGTGGTGAACCTTTACCATTTAGAGAGAATGCGACATTTTATTTGTCCTCTATAACATCTCAATCCTTATATTTCAATATTACATGTAATAAGAGCAATCATGGCATTGGAGAAAGGAATAATCTTTTATCACTTTTTTGGACTCTTGAAAAACACGAAAAAGCGAAACCATGGAGTCCTCTTTCAAGCCCTTTTCAGACTCTCTAAACATGAAAATATTGTCGAGTACTTGACTATTCGAACTCGTGAAATTAAATGAACAATCAACTATTCAGTATAAGTTTACCCCTTTTCTGGACTAGACTAGACTATTTACGAAAAAGGTATATGTTGACTAAATATGGTCAATAGAGTTCTCTCCTGCATAATTTATCCTTTTCCGGACTTGAGAGACTAAATTTACGAAAAATAACACTATGGAGTTTACTTATGTTTTTCTCTTGACTCCCTAAGATTGAAAAACACTGAGTTTTACTTTCTTTGATCTCGTTATAAATCTACGTTGAAAAAAATGATTGAGTTTTCTTTACATGTATTTTCAAACTCTATGAACATGAAAAACGCCAAACCATTCCTTCCTAGGTTCATTAAAAATACTCCGAAGGATGAGCTTATACAAACAAGCATATGTTATCCTCCTCAAGCTTGAAAAAAAAGAGAGGTACTTGCCAGTAATGGTGGGGGGAAATTTGGGAAAAAGGATCCATCTTTTGTACTAAACTTTGAAGCAGCATGTTGCTCTTGAACACTACACTTTGTTATGTTTCTGCCTGGGTTGGGTAATCCATTTGTCTTATAGTTAGTCGAACCTCATTGAAAGTCTTCAGCCGGCTTTGGGTATTATCTTTGAGTGAAATGTTGCCAAGTCAATTTTCGTGTCGGTATGTTTTCAAGAGAATGTTCAACCTCAGGCCATTTTTCACTCGCAAATATTTGTTTCCATTCAATTTAACCATCCCTGAGTTAGTCCTTGCAAAAACATTCCTTCAACTTGACATAATACGTTTCGTGTCATAGTTCCTCCTGCGATAGGTCACTTCCTATCGACTTCAACCCAATATCTAGGAATTTGATCCATAAACCTTATCAATACCTTGAAATTTGGATGCCCTAATGGCAGGTTTCTCACCTTCGACGACAGGTTCTCATAATTGGCCTTCGATCAAGCGACTATATGAGTATTCGACTGCAGATCATTCATTCACACTTCATAGATTGTACTGAAGTACCTTGAGAGCCATTTTCATTATTAGTGGTTTTTATTGCACTTGTTAACGGTTTTCATCATCAACTGATAATCAAGTGGTTTCTACCATGTTCGACTTTGACACATTCAATCAAATGGTTAGATTCGTACTAATTCGAGAGATGGAGATCAAGACCTTGGATCTAGTTTCATCGATCCAAGTTGCGAGGAGTTATGTATTCATGTTTGAGTAGACCTATTCATGACAGATGGTTGTGTCCATACTGTGTCTACTATTGATGTAATTCTAGGTTATTTATGTACGAGTAAATAGAGTTAGTTTTTAATCTGAGTATGGGAATGCCTACCTCAATGATGATTATATATTTGCATTGAATTTTCATTGGAGGTTTCTTATCGATGTCTATGATCCAATCCTTGGTATGATAAAGCACTCAATCTTTTTAGGACTTCTCATATTTCGTACTTTAGGGGGCAATCTATTACACTTCATTTTTTCACCATGACACTTGATAGTTAATATGGATCTATCACCATCCATACTCATGCTTCCTTCGAAGTAAAACATTCATATTCCTTGACCAAGTCATGAATTTTCAGAAAAATTACTCTTTAAACTCTTAAATATGACTTGTGCACTTTATATAGTCATTTCCTGCGCATGCATTGATACTTCTAATATTCCCTGCGCAGTTTTGCGCTTTGTTTTCCATATAAAATTGCAGAACTAGCTCAAAATAAAGTAAAAAAAAAAAGTTCTAGAAGCGTATTTTGGCGCACATATCCCAACTAGAAGCCTCTTAGTCATATTAGTTCGAGCCAAACCCCTCCAATCATGGAGATAATTCCCTTAGATCATGGAACCCTAATCCCCTCATTTGTGGATCTCACCCCTCTTTGGTGGATCTGAAACCTCCTTAGTTTCTCCTATAGATTGAGCCGAAACTCCGGTGTTATGGGTGCTCACATATAGTAGTGTTATGCTGGTATTTTTTGATTGGAGAGTTTGTTAACCAAGGAGGAAGATTGGAGGCATTTTGTAATATCCCAAAATGGAATAGTGCATTGATACACAAACATAATATTTGTAACACAGAAAATGTACATGTAAGTTTATGATCAACACAAATATAGACATAATAGTTGAGCCATTTTATTATATAGGATAATATTCAGTTACAAAATGTACAAAAGATGAGTAGATCTAGCCAAAGAGATGGCCTAGAATCACCCTGAAAACATGCCACAATAGGCACTGCGTAACTGGAGAGCTACTGGAAGCAAATACTGCGTTGTCCCTTCTGCAGATAATGAATATATGACTGCAAACTGAAAAGGAAAATGTAGACCTATGGAAATTTGGAGCTTTGATGATGCCAAGATTCAAGATTTGGGCTTTATGATGGATACCCAAGATAACCCAGAAAGGATTTTCCAGATCTACAACTTTGGAAAATCACCCTCCTAGAGTTTGATCCTTTACCTGTTGGGTTATGCAGATCTGAAGCTAGATCTGACAAATATATGGTTGAAATATGTCACAAGATCAGATCTAAGCTTGAAGGGCTTATCCCTTCTCTAGATCCTTAAGCTAGGAGCTCAAGATCTAGCTCCTCAATCCTCCAAACAAGGTTGCAGTTGCTGCTACACAACTGCTCATAAAAATTGTGTTGTAAAAGAAGGAGGCTCTCTAGCCTGCTGCAAAATATGGCTATGAAGCTCAAGAATGATGGAAATAATGTATAAAATGTGAAGGATTGGTCCTCCACTGGATTACTAGCTGAAATGATAGCAACTTCCCTTCTCCCTTGGATCTACAAGACTAGACTGCGCAATTCCTGAAGGGATTGTTGCTGCTGGGAGATGAATAATAGATGGCCTGATGCCTGATATAGATCTGAAGCACTGGAAGGCTGATCTTGAAGCTCAAGGTGGTAGGATGAATTGTACACATGTTCTCCAGCTGAAATACTGAAGACAACCTCCTCCTCTCAAACTGATCTTCAGAAATGTGCAATTTGTGAATATGGATGTTCTGCAGAAAGTAGGAACAATATGGCACCAATGCCTGATGACGAATGAAGTACAATACTCTTTCCAGAGCTACTCAAAGAAAGAGGTTGGATTCCGGACTAGGAACACCCAGTGCTAAACAACACTTGCAATCTTAGCTAAATAGCCAAAGAAAGCATGGAATGTCACATGACAACTCTAGATCTAAACAGATCATACATCAACAATAATCTTCAACATGCCTTCTATTGTACCTTCATCTTCTTTATATAGATTATGAGCCTTCTCATGCCTTAGCCCTCCTCATAATTACTCTGTACATGTGGACATAGGTCTCCATGTTGACTGCGTTGTCTCTCCATGATCTCCATCATGTGTGAATGCAATGATCACCCTCTCCATCATATGTGCATTAATGCACCGCTCCCTCCATCATCTCATTATAAATGCTCTATGATATTATATTTGATTTCTTACAAGATCTTAGTTGACTGTATCAACCTCCATGATCTATCTCATTAATGAGACATGATCTCCACTCCTTTCACATTAAGTAGTTGCTCTACTACTCCATTATGTAGATCTAGATCTGAAATATCCACATACACATACCAAAAGTGGTTTTTATTTATCTTTGAGGATTGTGGGTCCCTCCACCCTTTTGTTTACTTAATTAAGTAAGTTTATTAACAACTCTGATATTCCAAATATCATGTGAAATTTTGGGAATATTACAATCCTCCTCGTCAAAATGTTGCTTGTCCTCAAGCAACTGGAAAAGAAGATGCTACAGTAAACATTCTCCCACCAAATGTTAGCCTCATGTGGAAAGCCTTCCCACCTATCACAATGTGTCATGCATGTCTAGCTCCAAAGATGCCTCTCTAGAATGTCTAGAATGGCCTTCAACTGAAAAGTTAGATACCCTTCCTCATCAATGAATCTCCAAGTGGCAACCGTATGATGACCAAATTTCTCCTCTATACATGAGATACATAAGATGAAGTGGTTCATGCCCAAAGTGGAAAGTCCCAACTTATGAACTATCTCTCTAACCCATGATACATAGAGTAGATTGCATCTATCAATGCTCACATCATTAGCCATGTAGGAATCAAACATCACATCATCATATTGAAAAACAAGAAGTAGAGGCATCTGGGAAAACATAAACAATGTCAAACCATATTCTCCCAATAACAACCAACGGAACAAAGCCTTTTGCTGCCATGCTAGATCATCATGAAAACAAAGAAGAGAGTCATACTCTCTCAAAAGAAGCCACCGCAACAATGCTTCTAGTTGTCATGCCAAATCTGCATCAATATAGCTGTGAGAGCCATACTCTCTCAATAGAAGCCACTGCAACAATGCCTCTTGTTGCCATATCACATCATCATTGTACCAAATGTAGTGGCCATAGTCTCTCAAGATAAGTCACCGTAACAAGGCATCTTGCTGCCCCATCACATCATCATTATATCATGTACAATGACCATAATGCCCCAGTAGAAGCCAACATTGTAAGGCCTCATGTTTCCATCCTCCAATAATTTCATGCAATGTATGGGAATAATTCAGTCCATATTCTCCCAATAGTAACCATAGCAACAAGGATTCTTGTTGCCACCTTACATTATCATGGTGTAAGTCATGGAGCAACAATATGGACATGTGAAATTTATCATCAACGTAATACAAACAAGCTCCCTTATGCCACATCATGTGAGAGTTATGCTTTCTCCCAAACCCAAGTACATACATGAACATTAAATACATCCCAAACAAAAATACATGTAAATACATAAGACATATCCCAAATAAGAGTAAATACAAGGACATAAGATATAACATGTGATGTCCAAACTCCCTCATCAAAAACCAAAGTAACCATGCCTTCTTATTCTGCATTCTTCCAGTGATGTGTAAGGCATGAATCAGAAAATTATGACTCCTTGAGTGGTAACCATACTCACCCAAGACAACCAGTGCATCCATGCTTCTTGCTGCTCTGTATCATAGATATGAAAGTGTTTTGGCAACCTCTTGCTCCATAATATCAACCATTCATCCCAATGTGGATGATGGATATCATTCTGCAAATACTTGGCATCCTCCCATTGTAGTACACCAACCTCCTCAAACTGTTAAATTACTTTGCACTCCATGATATGTTGAAGTGCATCTCCAAAGAGATCTCTCCATGAGACCTTCTTCTCTCAATGGCCCTCCAAAACCAATAAGGTTCTGGATCTACTGCAAGTAGAAGTTTATCTCTGAGTTGTGAGATGCTCATTGAGAGAGTGTCATCTAGAAAGGAGAAAATATTCCTCATCTCAAGATGTCTACCATATATCATCTTTTCCTCCATTTCTTCATGAGTGAATCTGCCATATGATTGCTCCCATAAGGAATGGGTCCTCTTATTTTCATTGTTTCTCATGGACAGTGTTGTAGATCTGCAAGGTGATACATGTGTTGTCTCAAAGCAAGGCACAATGCTGAATTCATAGCCAGCCATTGTACATAGGATCATACTCATCCCATCTTTATAAATTCTACACTTCAACTCAAAGGGATGAATGTAGTCCATCAATCATAAACTAGGATGGTTCTTCATCTCTTCCTTGATTAGATCAAGGGTCCTCTGTGTAGTGATATAATGCTGCTCCAAATCAACATTTTTTTCTAACCCTTGGTCATGCAATAGCCCTGATGGCATGTCCCCATAAGTTTCAATAAGAGGTACTGAAACAATATGAGATGAAAGTGGTTGCGTACCTTAGATCAACTGATGTGTGGGAACCTCTTGCAAGAACACAAGAGTTCCTCCAACCGGAACAATAGTCCCTCCAATTGCTGGTAAGGGTGATGGTTGCACTTTTATAAGTGTACCAATGCTTGTATCTATCTTCTCCTCATCATGTATCTCATGAGTCATGCATGGGGATCCAAATGTCAAGAACTCAAGACCATCTTGCAAAGATGTAAGTGATCCTCCTCTTGATGTAAGCACATCTGCAGCTGGTGGTGGTAGAGGCTCCTCCTCTTGAGTGATAATAAGAACATATTCTCTTGAATATTCATGCATTATCTCCTTGATGATGGGAGATGTCACTATGGGAGATGTCTCTGGTTTATTTCTACCATATCTCTTCTTCACTATTTGCATAAAATCTGCATAAGCAGACACTTTCATGTGTGCCAAGTGACTGAACCACCAAACTCTTGCTTCACCATCAAGGTGCAGCGCTGCAAACTCCACAACCTCTCTTTCTGATATAGGATATTTCAAAAAGAATGTTAATAATTCTTCCCTCCAAGCCCTTAAGGTGCTTGTGGAAGATCCATCAAATGTAGGCAAGAAGAATCTATGCCTCTTCTTTCTATTGTTTCTTCTGGATCTCCTCTCTTCGTTGAGTTGCAAAAACTGTTGGAGAGAGAGATTCCCCTTCAATGCTCCAGGTTGTGACTTGTATTCAGACATATATTCACTTAGGTTCTCATGCCCCAAGTCTTCATCATATTCAGACCAGTCCTCTTTCTCAAAGAAAGTGGATCTAGTGGAATAATGTGAAGCTCTTTGCTTCTTCAGTCTTCTTTGTTGCTGGAAAGAAGTGTTGGGACCTTCTTCATCTTGAAACCTTCTTGAGGTTTCTCTTTGCCTTTCTCTTCTTGTTTATTTGATCTTCTTAGAGATATACTTCATAGATCTAAAGGAAGATGAGGCAAAACTTAATCCCTCCATAGTAGATCTCCTATCTGCTTTTCTTATGTTGTCAAAATGTCCACAAGTTGAGCCAAAGATCATGCTTCAATACCATTGTAATATCTCCAAAATGGAATAATGCATTGATACACAAACATAATATTTGTAACACAAAAAATGTACATGTAAGTTTATGATCAACACAGATATAGACAGAATAGTTGATCCATTTTATTATATAGAATAAGATTCAATTACACAATGTACAAAAGATGAGTAGATCTAGCCAAAGAGATGGCCTAGAATCACCCTGAAAACATGCCATAGTAGGCACTGCGTAACTGGAGAGCTGCTGGAAGAAAATACTGCGTTGTCCCTTCAGCAGATAATGAATATATGAATGCAGGCTGAAAAGGAAAATGCATATCTACGACAATTTGGAGCTCTGATGATGCCAAGATTCAAGATCTGGGCTCTATGATGGATACCCAAGATAACCCAAAAAGGATTTTCCAGATCTACAACTTTGGAAAATCACCCTCTTAGAGTTTGATCCTTTGCCTGTTGGGTTATGTAGATTTGAAGCTAGATCTGAAAAATAGATGGCTGAAATATGTCACAAGATCAGATCTAATATTGAAGGGTTGATCCCTTCTCTAGATGCTCAAGCTAGGAGCTCAAGATCTAGCTCCTCAATCCTCCAAACAAGGTTGCAGTTGCTGCTACACAACTACTCATAAAAACTGCGCTGTAAAGGAAAGAGGCTCTCTAGCCTACTACAAAATATGTCTATGAAGCTCAATACTGATGGAAATAATGTATACAATGTGAAGGATTGGTCCTCCACTGGATTACTAGCTGAAATGCTAGCAACTTCCCTTCTCCCTTGGATCTACAAGACTAGACTACACAATTCCTGAAGGGATTTTTGCTGCTGGGAGATGAATAATAGATGGCTTGATGCCTGATATAGATATGAAGCACTGGAAGGCTGATCTTGAAGCTCAAGGTGATAGGATGAATTCTGCACCTGTTCTCCAGCTGAAATATTGAAGATAACCTCCTCCTCTCAAACTGAGCTTCATAAATGTGCAATTTCTAAATATGGATGTTCTACAGAAAGTAGGAACAATATAGCACCAATGCCTGATGACGAATGAAGTACAATACTCTTTCCAGAGCTACTCAAAGAAAGAGGTGGGATTCCCAACCAGGAACACCCAATGCTAAACAACACTTTCAATCTTAGCTAAACAGTCAAAGAAAGCATGGAATGTCACATGACAATTCCAGATCTAAACAAATCATACATCAACAATAATATTCAACATGCCTTCTATTGTACCTTCATCTTATTTATATATATTATGAGCCTTCTCATGCCTTGGCCCTCCTCATAACTGTGTTTTACATGTGGACATAGGTCTCCATGTTGACTGCGTTGTCTCTCCATGATCTCCATCATGTGTGAATGCAATGATCACCCTCTCCATCATGTGTGCATTAATGTGCCACTCCCTCCATCATCTCATCATAAATGCTCTATGATCTTATATTTGATTTCTTCCAAGATCTTAGTTGACTGTATCAACCTCCATGATCTATCTCATTAATGGACATGATCTCCACTCCTTTCACATTAAGTAGTTGCTCTACTACTCCATTATGTAGATCTAGATCTGAAATATCCATATACACACACCAAAAGTGGATTTTATTTATCTTTGAGGATTATGGGTCCCTCCACCCTTTTAGTTACTTAATTAAGTAAGTTTATTAAGAACTCTAATATTCCAAATATCATGTGAAAATTTGGGAATATTACACATTTGAGAGGAGCCTATATGACATCAAGGCTTGGTTGTAGATTTCTCTTTGTTCTCTAATCATACATTTGGGTATTTTTTCTCACTGATTTTTTTTCTTGTATTTGTGAACGATTTGTGTTCATATACTCATTAAAATAATTTCATTTCCTAATCTCCTTGATCATTAGGTTAAGTTTGTTTTTAGATTATTATTATGTTGCAGATCCCTTTGGTCCTTTGCATGTTTTTGGTTGCAGGTTTCTTCTAAGCATTGAGGATTTTCATTGGAGCAAAGTGCAACGTCTTCATCGGAAATTTCGTGGAAAAGGTAAGAGTACCATCCTCTTCTCCTAGTTTTAGTAATCTGAAAATTATTAACTCAGGGAAAGAGATATCCTCGTGTTTTGTTTGTTTCTAGTTCTCCGTTAGGATTCCAGGGAGATCTTGTCCACAAGAGGGATTTATCCGGGTAACATTGGTCATCCAAAAAATTTAAAATAGTAAAATATTTTAGATGCTCTCGCATAATTAATTAACCAATACTTATCTCAGAAGAAAAACAAGCCCCACTTAAGATACTCTGCTTGGACTTCAACTAGTCTTTTGCTTTTCCAACACCCAACTTCTTGATACCCATCTCTACCTCTTGCACCGTGAATAGTGTTAGTGTCAGTATTTGCATCCTTCCCCCAGAGATCAAAATTAACTCTTTCATGTCATTTTAGGGGTCTCATTCAGAATTTTTTATTATTCCACTAGTTCATGCGAAAATTTGGTCACTTGGTGCAAATTTTCAGCAAAGTCCACTCTTTTCAAAAATGTCATCTCATTACTTGCTGAATCACTTTATCACATACTGAGTATCCATTATTCATTAGTATTTATTACCTTTTCAGTCATATCATCATGAAATCCATTCAGTCAATGTGTCCATTAGGTATTAGGGTTTTCAAGGTCCAATAAAACATCATTTTCATTGCATAAAATACCAACAAGACTCAGAGTGATCAATAAATTCACTTTACTATGTAAGGTTGAAATGTAATATTTAGTTTTTATTCCATTATATAATTTGAATTTCATCGTGTAATTTTATGTTTTCTAAATATGTAATAAGTTCATTGTTCAAAGATAGTTGTCAACTCAAAGGTTTCATGTGCCAAGAAAGCTCAGAAGCTTTAAAGTCTAAGTGTTCTCAATCCATCAAATGATCAATCTCCAAAATATTAGAAACAAAAGTGAAAGGTAAAAATTTCAGAGTTTAAAGTGAATGAGAGGGAAGAAAGGTGGGTCCCAAAGGCAAATTCATTCAAATAATCAAGTATAAATCCAATCACAAGACAAATAAAGAACTGATTTTATCTCCCAACCATCTAGATCACACTCCCTCAGCTCGAAAAATCAGTTTGCAGGGTCAAATTTAAAGTTTTGAGTGGCGCTGCACTCTTGGAGGTTGGGCGTTGCACTCCTAGAAGAGGGTGTTGCGTCCCTGGCAGTCAGGCGTTGCACTTCTAGAACTAGCACTGCGCTCATGGCCAGTTTCATCCACAGCCTTCAAAACTTTGTGCCATTGCTCCAAATCACCAGCAAAGGGTTTCTTCACCTCAAATACAAGTAAGCAGATCATTTTTTCTCTCCTAGCATTTTCCATTTACAAGTTTAAAGTGTTACATATCACATTCAAGTTTGCCAAGTGTTTAAGCTAAGAAACCCTAAATTTGCATTCCTACACACCTAAATTATTCCCTAGACCCTACATTCCCTTCCCATATCACTTTAAACCCTAATCCTATCCCTACATCACTAAATATCTGTCCCCAAAACACATTTCGTAAAAACCCTAGCTCCTAGAATGCACATTTTCTAGAAAATTTCCCCTATACCTGTAATCAATTTCCCATTTTCATTTCCCTAAGTCTTTTAATCCCATATCAATCCCCTAAATTCACTGACCCCCTTCCCTATTCCCCCAATTTCTTCTACTCCCACCCCCACTCCCTAAAACTATTTTCCACTCCCCTTTCCCTACCCTAGAGTTTCATAACCAAAAACAATATGGAGGAGGAAGACAAAGATTACATGGAGGAAGAGGAGGATAGAGAGGAAAGGAGACCTCACAAGGGAGGAAGAATTCTGAGGCTTGAGCCTACCAACACCAGAGAACTATTGGCCTCACCTATGACAGTCTCCTTCTTTGAATATGTTGGTTGCCTTGGTTTCTGCAAAATGATCCAAACAGTTCAACATCATCCTATTTTGAGCAGAGTTTTCATGTCAAATCTCAAAGGCAATCAGGTGACCCTTGCAGGTGTGACATTCACCATATCCACACCTATCATTGATGCTGCCACAGGGATACCAAACATGGGTGAGAAGTGGTTTAAAGCCAAATATTTGGATGACTAGTATTATGACCCATTCATCAAACCAAGGTACATAAATGAGAGAAAGAGAGTCTTCCCTTTCAGTTACCTTATTGATAGGTATACCTCCATGATGAAAATCATCATGAAGTACTTCTCTTGTGAAGTAAGGTTCTCTAGACTTTACACTTATCATATTATACTACTAATGCACTTCACAAGATTCAAGTTGCTCAATATCCCATACTATTTGTTCAGGAGCATAGAAAAAATGGCCTACATAGTACATAAGAGAGAATATGATCAGCAAATGAATAGCCTCTTTCATCACTCCTTGATCAAAATCATTGTACTCCACCATCTAAATCAGTTGCACATTTCATGGTATACCTTCATCTCCAATGATGTTTTCACTACTCCACAAGCTCAGCATACTGAAAAACATCCCTCCTTTATCTAAGCCCTCTACATCTATTCCTCCATCAGCTCATCCTAATAGACCCATATCATCACCATCATCAATATTTCAAAGTCATATTGGGTCATCCAGAAGAGATGTGGTCAAAGAGCCTACAAATACTAAAGAGGATGAGATAGACACATTGGTTAAAACATATTAGAGAGGGCATAGGCAGGTGTTTTCCCCACAGATTGTGGGAGGGACCTTGCCTTCTTCATCATCAAAACAGGTACAAAAGGGCTTTAAAGGCAGGAAGAGGCAGTTTTGCATGAGGAATTCATGCAAGAGGATGAGGACCCTCATGATGAGGAAACATATTTTGACCTAGTTGACTTGGATTAGCATGATGATCATGAAGCCTCAACCTTGATTGTCAAAGATAAGGTTGCCCAAATTAGGTAGCTCCAAACTAATTTGGATAGAGTTCAATTTGTCATTTCATTTCTTGAGCAGGAGAATCAACAGCTAAAGGATAAGAAAATTCTTATGGAGCTAGAGCTGCTCGAAACAAAGAGAAGTAAATTCACCATCCCACTTGATGATACTGGCCATGATGACATCCCAAGAAGCAGAAAAAGACCAAAAACAAGGTGCCTTAAGAGGGCTTTACAACAACAGAAGATTGAATATGAAAAATGTAGAAAGTATACAACAATCATATATATCTTGGATTCACCCGATCTAACAATGTGCTAAAGTTAAATATTGAATCTCTTATACAAATCTTTTGCAGAATAAAAAACATAATCTCTAATGACATGAACATGAAGAAAGATCAATCACACACAACACAGATAATTTCCCTAGGAAAGCTTACAGCTAAAAACCCCACTATCTTCTATTGTATATTAAGCATGGATCATGAAACAATTACATACAAAACTCTTATCACAATATCCCTCAGTACATCAGCTAATTTTCTCACACTGTCATACAAAAGCTAGTAAATTACTTAGGCAATTTACTTCCTCCAAATAGCCTACCTTGCTTGTGCAATCCATGATTGAATGCAATCCTACCTGCCTTGACTGCGCAAGTATCATGGGCACTCCAATGAGTGTTTTCCTGCATGTGTGCAAGCAGATAATGTCACAACTGATAGTCAACCTCCCTTTCACCTAGAACTCAATTGTGTCTCCACTGGATCTGACATGCATGTAGCTAATATTAGTAAATCCTCAGTTGCATGTGATATCATTTATTGTGAATTCTTTAATATCTAATTCACTATATATCTCACTAGTGTATCTCCAGTTACAACTAGCACAACTAAGTTTAACTCACTTAACTGAGTTAAGCAATTTACAACTTGCACCAACTCATGCACCACTGCACTTCGAACTCTGTTACAACTATAATTACTCTGCATGTCCCACCAACCAACCTCTTGTTAGCCACCTATAATATTTTGTTATACAAAAGGTGGCTAAATCTATTTTGAGCCTTCAAGGAACAAATTTCATTGCTAAAAATTGTTGGCTGTTGAAGACTCTTGAAGGCCTCTTGCCCTTTCCCTCTGTCCAAAACTTCACTGCTGTTCCCATTGTACAATTAGAAATCCTGCTGATTTCTAAACCAGTTCATTGCTGCAAAGGCCTTTTTCCCTCACTCCACTTCAAAACTAACCTTCATTTGCTTCCCCTCTTCTCCATAAATTCCTCTATTTTTCATGAGTTTCCTTCTTCCATTCATGAAAATCCACTTTATTAAGGTTAAAGACTCATTCTTTAGCTTTTTCCCCTTTTTTTCTATAACCCACCATATATTATAAATATAACTTTATTATAAAGTTCATATCATATAAATTATGGCCCACCGCTTATCGCAAATCGCAAATATCGCATTATCGCATTTTCCATGGGTCAGTCAATCGACTCATCGCTAAAACTTGCAATGCGATCGTTCCGCCCGATCGCATATCGCAAAGCGCATGTTTCTTGTTATACATCCGTTTGATTCATCGCAAATATTTGCGATGCGATCAACCCATCGCATATTTCCGCCCATCGCATATATCCGCCCATCACATATATCCTCCGTTGCATATATCCGCCCATCGCATATATCCTTCGTCGCAATATCAACCCATCGCATATTTCCTCCCATCGCATATATCCGCCCATCGCATATATCCTCCGTCGCAATATCAACCCATCGCACTTTCCACAATTGCGATCGATCCCGCCGGGCCCACTGTACGATACCCCCGCCATTCATATAAAATATGCCTTTTCCCTTTGTAAAGTTGAAAAATGTCATTTTTCGTTGTTTATAAAGGTTTTTGTCCATTACGTCCATCCGCCGCTTCTCCGCCGTTGATCTGCGCCCCCGCTCCACGATCCAACGACCCTGCTTCCTCCGCACACCCCCCGATGCAGATTGACCTATAAACGCAGGATTTCGTAACATTTGCTTGTTTTTTGCAGGGCTTAATGTTTTTTCCGCTTAAATGAAGAAAATTCATAGGCCGAGGATGACGATCCTCCGACCCTCAAATACATCAAGGAAATCGTCCACAGGGTATGGATTCACGGTTTCATTAAGGTTTCATGAGCCTTTGGTGCCGTATGCCCCTGCTAAACCTGAAAGACATCAAATGAAGCACGGTTAAAGAGTATCCGTTTTTGAAGACAGAGCGTAGCAGAATGAAGATTGAAGACAGTATTACGGGGATTACGGCTAAGACAGTTATCAAAAACCTAATCCCCGACTCTAAAACACAGTTTAAGGGAAAAACTAAAGTGTTTTATCAGGAAAACCCTCCACCGCCACAAATGGAGGCAAATTGATTCCTCCCAGCGACTAAAGCTCCACCTGTGCCTCAAAGTATTCAATCAGGGACAGAATTTATTGATCAGGATCAGATATTTTGCCTCGACGCAGCCGAAGAGTTACTTCTGCCAGGAATTTAATGAAATAATGTCTGCAGAGTAACCCTAGCATCACACAGAGCCTCAAAGGTCAACAAAAGCTCCCACCGAGCTTGATTCATAAGTGTAAACCAATTAATACAGTGAAAAACCTGTATAGTTTCTTCATTGAGCCTCCCAAGGGCCAAGAAAACATTAACTCTGTATTAATTATTTTTGAGATCTTTAATCAGATCTCACCTCCTCATCCTTATATAAATACTTCAGTAGAAGATGAGTGAGGGGTCAGTTGTTGTTTGATTACAAATTGTAACATTGAAACTCTCTGAAATAAAGATACAAGTCTGTTGAAGTTGAAAAAAAAATTGAAGTCTTGGATGTCTTGATGGTGTTGTTGCATGCCTGTTCCTGAGAAGGCTCTATCATTGGATCCATGAGCTTGGCTGTTGGTGAAGTATTCTGAACTGTTCTATGTTTTTCCCTTGTTATCATTATGTTCCATAATTTCTTACTACAATAGGTTGAAAGTTTTAGACTAAGAAATGACTCCTGGAAGCACCTTAGATCTGTTCATCCTTCACTGTTTTATGTTTTCTTCTGCTGAAGTATTTTAGAGGCTTTAAAATTTCTCTTTAGTCTTCATGCTTGTTTATTTCTATAATAGCTCAAATATTTGGTTTTAGCATGATTTATGGTTTTCCCTGCTTGCCTGCTATCACTTAAAAGTTGTTATTGAAGTCTCCCTTTGAAGTACCATTGTTTTAAGTTAATCAAAGAGGTCGGTTTTGATCTTGCCCTTTGCCTGCTTGAACAGTTGTTTTAAAGGTCTTTATAGTTGTAAGCATAGATGTTATTTAGGTGTTCCCTCTTCTATGACTTCAATTATCAGTGAGTATTTTATGTTTTATAAGTCCTTTAAAATAAAATCTTTGAGGAAATAGGGTGTTCCTCGAATCTTAGATTTCATTTTAAAAGTTGTCTTGAAGTCATTATTTGCATAAAGAATGTTTGTAGAATTTATGGTTAGCTCTGTTTATCAGATATTTCTTTATTTTTAAGTTATGTTTTCAAGTTCCCTTTGTTGAGAATTAAATTTCTCTTTCTAAATCATTAATGTTAACTTCATTCCAAAACAAAAGGATCCTGTGGCCAAGTTAGATTTTCCCTTTGATATCCCATATCCCTTGAAGAGTTTGTCATGACCTTTTTTTGAATCCATTGCCCAATGAACTAGATATTTCCTCTTTCTGTCTATCTTTCCTAGACCTTTCATGTTCTGTTGTATCAACTCAATCCAACCAAACAAACATCTGCACTTAATAACTGGTCTAAAATCCATACCCAAAGCACACAAGATAAAACTTTGCAAACAAATATTTGAGAGATCCCTCTCTGAGAACAGGAGGACTAGATCCTGGAACTCTAAAGATTGGTTTTGATGTTCCCTTATCTTTTGATTCGCCAAACTGTCAAAACACGGGACACCAACACCTATAACTCGAAATTCAATAGCTAACTAAATTTCCCACTTCAGTTAACTATTTCAATTCCACATTGAGAATATATTATAGTTTAATGTCCATCTAAATCAAGGGATAATAAAAATTTACATGCACCCAAAAATAGCACTGTGGGCCCCACCCTAGTGTAGGTGCTTAATACAACCATGTGCTAAATGCAACCAAGTGCTTAATGCACTAGTGTGGGTGTTGAATCTCAACACTCCCTCTCAACAAGAAAGGGATTATCCTTCACCCCAATCCTGTCTCTATGGTATTCAAATTTGCTCCTGGTGAGCGCCTTCTTCAGAATATCTGCATCCTGATCTTCCATAGGAATGTATTGAAGCAACATGATCCTCCTTTGCACACAATATATGAGATGATGGTACCAGATATATATATATTATTGGACCTATCATGAAACACAATATTAATCGAGAGTTTAATGCAACTCTAATTATCACAATGAATCACTATCGGATCCATCTGAGAACCAAACAAACCAACCAAGATCTTTCTCATCCAGATAGCCTCACATGCAGCTTGGCTTGCTATCATGTATTCCGCTTCCACTGAACTGAGTGCCACAGATCATTGTTTCTTGTTGTACCAGGAAACTAATGTCCATCCAATGCTAAAGATCCCCCCTGATGTGTTATTTCTGTCTGATGGACTTCTAGCCCAATTTGCATCCGTGAAGCCATGCAACTTCACTCCATTCGTCCTTCTATACCATAGACCATACTCTGATGTGCCCCTCAGGTTCTTAGGACATGCTTCCCCATCTTCCAAAAGAGCTTGGTAGGCTTAACCATAGCTTGACTCAGCTGGTTAAATGCGTAGCAAATGTCTGGTCTCCTGTTCACCAGATAAATTAGTGAACCCACTAATTGTCGATAGATAGTAGCATCTAATACCTCTCCAGAAGTAGCATCCTCTTTCCTCCAATTTCCTAGAAGAGGAGTATCCATGGGTTTACAGCTCTCCATGTTAAACTTACCCAGTATCTCCTTTTCATACTTTCCTTTAGACACAAAAATTTCACCATCCCGCTACCATATTTCCAATCCAGGGAAATAATGAAGGAGGCCCATATCCTTCATTTCGAACTCCCTTGCAAGATCCTCCTTGCATGAGTGTATCAGCTGCTCATCACCAGTCAACATTAGATCATCAACGTAAAGAAAAATGATCAATAGCTTACCCTCAACCACAATCTGGTACAAGTTTGCATCTACTTCATTTTCGGTGAAATCCAAACCAGTGAAATAGCTATTTATCCGAGTGTACCAAGCACAGGGTGCTTGCTTCAACCCATACAACGCTCTTTTGAGTCTGCAAACATGTGACTCACTATTGAAGATCTCGAAACCTTTAGGTTGCTCTATGTACACCTCTTCCTCAATGATCCCATTGAGAAACATAGTTTTGACATCCATTTGATGAATGTGCCAACCCATCTTCGCTGAGAGTGCAAGGATGGATCTTATGGAAGACTACCTTGCGACTGGCGCAAAAGTATCATCATAATCTATCCCCTCGATCTGTGAGAAACCTCAGACCACAAATCTGACCTTATATTTCTCCACACTCCCATCAACATCTTTCTTTGCCTTGTAGATTCATCTTGAAACTACGACTGATTTATCAACCGGTCTTGGAACTATCTCCCATGCATTGTTTTTTTAAATGGAGTCATACTCTTCCACCATTGTATCAACCCAAGTAGGCTACTGCACTGCTTCCTAAAAGGAAGATGGTTCAGTCACAATACTTTTTCTCATAATATCCATGTATCTAGTAAATCGGTCAAGAGATTGTCTTTGTCTGCATTGTGAAATAGGGGCTCCTATATTATGTGCAGCACCAAATCTCAGCCTATCAGCTTCCATGGCGTGCCTTCTGCCATTTCTGATGGATGGCTCTGCTTGAGTGATTTCCTCCACTCCATGAACCTCCTCATATGGTTGATCCACATCTTGAGACTCATCTTTGGGAACCGACAGTTCCTCCTTTGCATGCAAGTCCAACTCCCTCTCAAGGGACAACTGCATGGCTTTCCCCTCATCAAATTTTATATCCCGTCACACAACAGTCATTCTGTTGTTTAGCAAATACACACGATAATTATGGGGTGTTTCTGTGTACCCCACAAAAATCCAAACTTCGCCAGTCGGTTCCATCTTCTTCTTAGCGTCCTTGGTCACATGCACATAAACAGATGAGCCAACAATCTTAAAGTGTGAAACATCAGGTTTCTTACCAGTGAAATCCTCTTCAAGTGTACTCATGCAAAGTACTCTATGAGAAAAATGGGTTTGCACATAAACCGCAGTGTTTCATGCTTCTGCCCACAAATTCATTGGTAGGCCCTGATCATGCAACATCGCTCGTGCTGCACCCACGGTCGTTTTTTTATTCCTCTCCGCGATCCCATTTTGTTGTGGGTTATGTGGTGCTATGAGTTCTCTTCGAATTCCTTCTTTGCTGTAGAAATTCTTGAATTCATTAGAGATGTATTCTCCACCATTATCGCTCCTAAGAGCCTTCACTTGCTTCCCCGACTCTTTCTCCACCAATGCCTTAAACTCACAAAACTTAGATAATGTTTGATATTTCTTCTTCATGAAGAAGATCCAACATTTATGAGAAAAATCATCAACAAATATTACATAGTACTTATGTTTTGCTATTGAAGCAACCGAGAATGGTCCACACACGTCCATGTGAACTCTCCCAAGGATCCACGAAGCACGATTCTCCTTCTCGTGAAAGGTGGAATTTACATACTTCCCCATGGTACAACCCTTGCACTGATCTAACTGAGCAATTGTTCCCATTGGAAGTACAATAGAAATTTGTTGCATGACTTTCAAGGCTCCATGATGAAGATGGTCCAATCGTCTGTGCCATAATTCGCCCTCATCTCAGCTCACCACTTTCTCCGCCTTTCCCATCATGGAAGCACAACCATCTACCTCCAGCTTGTAGATATTCGTAACTCAAATCCCTATCCTCTTGGCTTGACCCGTTGTTTTATGTCACAGGAAAGCTTTTCCATCACTAAAAACAACATCATAGCCTCTGTCCTCCAACATTGCGACTGAGACCAATTTTTTCTTCATACCTGGTACACGCATCACATATTTTAATTGAAAAGGTTTACTTGAATCCCTCTGAAAGGTAATGGTACCAATCCTGGTAGCATTGTATTGTCCATCGTCACCCATCTCTATATGCATCTGGAGATCTTTCTCCTCCAAGTCACTGAAAAGTTCCTTGTCTCCTGTCATGTGAAAGGAAGCGCCACTATACAAATACCACACCGATCCTAATGCACTTGACACCATGCATGAAATCAAGGAAAATTAAAGCTCAAATTGCGAGGCAAGGGCCTCACCAGCTGCAGATCTAAAAACCTTCTTGTTCTTCTTCATTTTTGGACAGTTAGTAGAAAATGGCCCGTGTTCGTGACAATGAAAACACTTCACCTTGGACATGTCCTGCTTCTTGCCTTTGGACTCAGATTTTGAATGAAATTTCTTTCCTTTCCCTTTCCTTGCCTTGGAATCCAAAGCACAATCCTCTTCATCCTCATTCTTAGATGAAGATCCATCTCTAGTGTTCCATCTGAACTCCTCCTGCACCAGATCCGACCACAGTCGTTCCCAATCTGGAAATTTTTCCCTTCCATTGACAAAGTCTTGATAATTGTGCCAACTCTTAGGAAGTCCTAGGAGAGCCAAGCTCACCAAATCATCATTAGTGACTGTTATTCCCACACTCCCCAGTTCAATGCGACATTGGACAAACTTCATGAGATATTTTGGAATAGTGTCGCCCTTTTCCATCTTGATCTTCTTGAGTTTATCTTTGAGCACCAATTTCCTATGGTCACTGCTACTTTGGAATAGATCCGTCAAAGTCTTCCACATTGCATATGTTGTGGCTTTCCCATGGAGGCTTCAGACAATGTGGTCTCATACTCCCTCCAATAGGATCCTCCTCGCCTTTGCCACTTTCTTTTTCCATGCATCAAGATTGACAGCATTTGGCTTAGGAACATCTTTGTCAATGAATTACTTCAAGCCATTGTCTTCGAGTACTTCCTCCATCCTGTCCTTCCAGGTAATGTAGTTCGATTTTCCCTTGAGTGCATACTCTAACCTCAAGCCATTGGAAGCCATTTCTATCTTGAATCAATTGTAGCACCAATAAAGTATTTCTACAAATTCGAATTCTCTCCAGTCACAAACTCAGCTCCTGCTTCACTTCTACAATTTCCTGTGCTCCGATACCATGTAGAAATTGTACAAAAATAAAGTATATCTTGGATTCAACCGATCTAACAATGTGCTAAATTTAAATACTAGATCTCTTCTACAAATCTTTTGCGGAATTAGAAACACAATCGCTAATCACATGAACATGAAGAAAGATCAATCACAAACAACACAGATAATTTCCTGGGGAAAGCCTACAACTAAAAACCACATTATATTCTATTGTATATTAAGCATGGATCATGAAACAATTGCATACAAAACTCTTCTCACAAGAGCCTCACTACATCAGCTAATTGTCTCACACTTTCATACAAAAACAGGAAAATTACTTAGGCAATTTATTGCCTCTAGATAGTATGCCTTGCTTGCGTAATCCCTACTGAATGCAATCCCTGATTGAATGAAATCCTGCATGCCTTGACTACGCAAGTATCATGGGCATTCCAATGAGTGTTTTCCTACATGTGTGCAAGCAGATAATGTCACAACTGATAGTTAACCTCCCTTTCACCTATAACTCAACTGGGTCTCCACTGGATATGACATGCATTCAACTAATAATAGTAAATCCTCAGTTGCATGTCAGATCATTGATTGTGAATTAATTAATATTTAATTCACTAGATCTCTCACTAGTGTATCTTCAGTTATAACTAGCACAACTGAGTTTAACTCACTTAACTGAGTTAAACTATTTACAACTTGCACCAACTCATGCACCACTGCACTTCGAACTTTGTTACAACTAGAATTACTCTGCATGTCCCACCTGTTGTACCTTAAGTGAAAATCCCTTGGCCGTGGTAAGGAATCAATGCTTAAGACATTTATATAAATGTGTCATAGAAATATTGGTCTTTTTTTAATCACCTTCATATGTTTATCATTAAACCCTCAAAG
Source organism: Pinus albicaulis (assembly GCA_034641835.2). NCBI lineage: Eukaryota > Viridiplantae > Streptophyta > Pinopsida > Pinales > Pinaceae > Pinus > Pinus albicaulis. The sequence goes on from CM076580.1 coordinate 1,619,644,699, forward strand.
ATTAAATACAATGAACGTCCCACAATGCTATTATTTGTTGATATAGAATGGAATGATCAGAATAACATGAAGGCAAGAAACCCAAATTGATATGCTGATGCACAAAATATATCACCTCAAAATTCAGAAGAATTATAAGACAAGGAACAGTTAAAATGAAGGAGTGCTTATTAAGGATTTTAACTCTTATTCACACAAGTAAAAAGAGACCTGCAGCTTCATTACTGCATTTTATTCAAAGACAAAAAACACATAATGTAAACTGAAAGACATATCGATAAAAACAAATACCAGAATCTTGCTTTTCATTCATTAATCATTTGAAATCTGAATACAAAAATTGCAGTCTGAAGGTCCAAAAACTCGGAACCTTTTCCTTTCTTGTTTTTTTCTTGAAATACAATAGAAATTAGTTTGCAACTGTTGGAACTAATCCTAACTGCTTCAACTACTTAGAACTTCGTCAACTTCCTATTACATGTCATCAAAATGTCTTATTACAATTACATTCTCTTAAAAAGAGGAAAATAACATAAAATCTAAATCCTAATCTATTTGTTGAATGTGAATTGATGATGCTGCTGCTACATTTCCTTGACTGTTTGGTTTATCCTTCTTTGAAGTCAAGGGATCCTTTGGTAAATCTGCCATCCAGGCTCTGCATTTCTTCCATACCTCAATATTATTCTTAGGTGAATGGACCAGCTTGTAATATTCCAATCTAAAAGTAGTGATTGTGTTAAATGATGGCCTTTCTACAAATAAAGTCTTCACTAACCACAACAAATGAAAATGTCTTTGAAGGAAATTGATCATTGTTGCTCCTTTAAGAACTTGATTCTTTTCATGTGTACTGTCTACCTTAATTTTTGCCAACACCAGTAAGGGTTCATAAGAATCCATGATAAAAGACTACCTCCAAGACCCCAACATGATGGCAAACCTGCTCTTGCTATTTTATCAAATAAATTGTCAAACTGGTTCACTGCTTCCTTAAGCTCAATCAACTTCTTTTCTGGAGACTTCCTGCAATCATTCTTGACAATCATCTTATTAATTTCCACAGTATATAAAAATTCATCTTTAATTTCATTTTCTTCCAACTTTTGATCTGTTTTGGAATCAATGAAATCAATGAAATTTCTTGCCCAAATGGCCCTATTAATTGTCTTTTGCTTGTCTGTCATGACTTGTTCTTCGAAATCCTTGATAATACTTTTTTCCTCTGCAACAACAGACAAAAAACCCGAGATTGTTTTCATTTTTTCAATGATATCATTCCAGATGATATCCTTACCCTGTATTAAGGATATATTTCCCTTCAATTTTTCTTTGAGATTTTTAATCTCAGCATCAACAGTCTGGAACTCCATTATGTATTTATTGACTTATCCCTCTGTGGCTTGTATGATCTTTGTTGATGTTTCCAAATCAGCTTGTGCCTTTTTTCGATCTCTCTCTGCCATCTGCAATTCAGTGGTTAATTGAGATATTTGTGCTAATGGATCTTCATTACCAGATGGAAGAACAAAAGTACAAGTATGAGATTCAATGTGATTCTGCAATGACAATGCAGTTTGCTTTAGTTTGGTGATTTCTTCTTCCTTTTGTAAAAGTTGTTGAAGAAGTTTTTCTTTCTCATTTTCTACCTCTGCAACCTCTGTTGCCATGGAGTGTTCTCCTGTAGGCAATTTCAACTTTTTCTTCAGCGCTGAGATTTCTGATTCAACAGTTTGCAGAAGCTTCTATACAGCAGGTCTGTCATTGGGATCTACCCCAATCTTCACAATAATATTTTTGAGATATTCGTTCTGGATTGTCAAAGCCCTGGAATTTGCTTTCTCTAACTTCAATTGCTTGATCACTTTTCCAAGCATATTTTCAACCTCGAGTGCCATTACATTAGTTTTGGTTAGGTCATTTACAATCAGTTGACCTGTTTGCATATGTATATTTACTTTGTCAAGCAATGGAATTTTCTTCACATCTACAGTTAGATTCACAGTGTTGAAATTATTAGATGAACCAATAGACATATCAGAGGGATGTGAAAGAGCAACCTTAAATTGATCATTTTCAAGATCCATTGCAGTTAGAAGTCTTGTTTAATATGGGGTTATCTGGTACTCAACTTGAGTCTCCATGCTTGCCTTCATTTTCTGATTTCTTTCTGAAATCTGGGCAAACATTTGTTTAATTAAGGGCACTTGTTCCTGAGTGCTTTCATGTCTCATTGGTGAATCAGGGACATTTTGTTCATCTCCCAATTGTAATGAGAAACTAGGTTGAGCATCTACAAAATCCTCACTGAGCTTTGTTCTCTTTTCAGTCCTCTGTTCTTCATCCTCTGAATCAATCACTACTTCTTTACCTCTATTATTTGAATTCTATGATATAATTGGAGTCTGTACATTTGAGCTCACTAAACTTGCAAAACCTTTACTTTCCATTTTTTCTATATCAGGTATGCTTTCATGAATGAATGTTGAAAACCCATTTTCAATTCTCCTATTAGAAATAACACTATGAGGGTAATAAGCCCACTTCTCTCCTAACAGTAGGTGCATTTCATCTAACATCTTATAGGCTTCATCAATTGCTTGTCTCATATTAACTATAAAAGGACCAGCAGTCATTGGCAACTTAAACATATGACCTTTCTTCATAGGCACAAAATGTATTTGATCCACGTTTAAACTTTGCCTAATGAACTCCAAAGCAAATAATCTCATAGGCACAAATACAGGAAGCCTATAAGGTTCTACACCAGCTCCATAAAGCCTAATTTCATAATAGTCTTCAAAGACAAACCAATCACCAAATTTACAATTTGTACCCAACTGCAAGAACTCTTGAGCTTTTGGCAGAAAGCAGGGGGGAGTAATTCCATTCAAAATCTTATATGCAGTAGACATGAAATGACTAGCAAAATAAAAAAAACCACCCTCATTCTGTTATTTCCTCACTATGTCTGTCCAGAATACTACTGACTGCCTCTTCTTATTCATCTCCATTATATTTAACCCCAGATGCATGAATTCTTATACATTTTGATACAAAAAGAGGTAAATAACAAGAGAAGGAAACCTGAATGAACCCGTCAGTGATAAGCTCATGAGCTGAGAGTTGAAAGCTTCTTGCCAATAAGATGGAATATCTAGCACCAGTCCTGGCTTCATTATCAAGGCGAACATTCCCATAAATGATTTTTCCACTGTACTGTCATCATCCTTTCCCAAAATCTTTGCAATGCACCTTAGCACTGGTCTGACTTCTATATCAAAAACCTCCATGGGAAATTCTTTATTATTAGGTGTAAACTGTTGTGTATCTGGCTTCAGAAAAAAGATGAATTGGTTAAACTCTTGACCTGCAAGGCTATCATAATGCGCCATCAAAGAATCATTAGTAAATTGGACATACGACTCTGACTTAGGGTAACACAGAGCTTGACGAATTAATTGGTCTGAGACTTGCATACCATTTTCCCCTTGACAATTCATTACATAACATTTTCTAGGGTACATAACAGACACTAGCCAATACAGAAATTTGGGAAAAAGGTATGTTCTTGGGATACATGCAGACAACACACTAGTTTTAACCATGGCAGTGTAAATTGGAGAAGTTTTATCGTTTAGGAAAACCTGCTGATAAAATGAAAGGTGGTCTAGAGAACATACAATATCCTGGATGTCCCTCTCAGTGTCCATGAGAGGAATGTGACTGGAAGAACCTGAAAGGGATGGACACTTGGCCATAGTTTAGCTTGGGGCGATAGACAATCGACAAGGTGGCGGACAACAGATAAAGACATGGCACAAACACAATTTCAAACACAAACTAACAACAATATCCTTAGAAAAATGAGAATCCTTCTTAAATAGGTGGCATAGGCTCAAGAATTAAATGTTGATGAGACGTGCCAAAAGACCATTAAAAGTACTCCGACGTGGACCACATCTGTCAACAGCTGGTTGCATACGTCACTGCGGGAGGCCTCAAAGTATCGAGAGCTCATCGGGTTCATGCCCCCGCAGTGAATCTTGACTGTTGATCTGGATCGGCCCCGCAGTCAACAGGGTCAACTGTGGAGGCACCCTCCTCGTTAACCCACGCACTAAAAGTGCCCGCGAGTTGACACTTTTATTACCTGTTTGATAAATCATCGGATCCTGCTCCATATGATGCTCGCTTTTTAATCTGTGCGTTGGGACCCGCTTCCACAAAGCTTAAAGTATTAACTTTAAACTTTAATGCAACAGATATTACATTTTTATGCCAAAGTATATGAAACTTTATACTTTAACATATATTTTAAAAATTTTCGATTTTTTTTTGTATTTTTAAAAATTAAAAATAAAGGATATTACAAATGAGCCACAACACCACCAACCAACCTCTAACTCAAAATTCACTAGCTAACTGAATTTTCCACATCGGTTAACTATTTCAAGTCCACGTTGAGAAAAGATTACAGTTTAATGTCCATCTAAATTAAGGGATAATAAAAATAGACATGCACCCAAAAAAAGAATTTTGGGCCTCACCCTAGTGTAGGTGCTTAATGAAACTAGGTGCTAAATGCAACCAAGTGCTTAATGTACTAGTGTGGATGTTGAATCTCAACAAAAAACTCACATTTGAGGAGAGGATTGCTAAGAGGGTTGAATATGACAGAGAGACATGGACTGATAGGGTCAATATCCATCTTGAGAAACTCCTCCATAAGGAAAACAAGGACAACAAAATGCTTAGAAACTTATCTAATAGGTACATCACAAGGAACAAGGTCTGTAGGATTAAACTAAAGCAATTGCAAGAGAAACATAAGAAAACCCTAGCCAATCAAAAGGAAGGAGACAAGCTTTACATCCTTGTTGAGGCATCCCTCATTTCTTAGCACATTTCATCATGCTTCCACAACACAATTTTGGAGAAATTTTGAGCAAGTTTTGAATTTTCTGGGTTTTTGCACACTTTTGGCAGTTTTAGCACAATTACACTGCTAGGAGTGTTGCGCTTCTTCTAGGAGGCTCCAATTGAAAAAATGAAGGCACCATTATATTCAAAATTCCAAATACAGTCAAGGTAACCATTTTTCTAAGAAATTTTGGGTAAACTAGCACGTGAAAAGGTCAAAAAACACCCAAAAAATCATGTTTTTGTCCTCTTTTTTAGCTTGGCACTACGCTCCTGACTAGTCTTTGGAGATTGACTTTTTGGAGGGTCAAGTCTTATCATTTTTGGAACCAAGGACAATTTTGGAAACTAGACAGGACAGGGTTTCCAATGGGCTATCCTGAGCTCAATTTGGACATCAGCAACCCCTTCAAAAGTTGAGCTGAACTTGGCGTTGTGCTCCTGAACTTGGTGCAGCGCTCCTAACATTGGCGCCACGCTCCTAACCTTTCTCTGTTTTTCTTGATTTTTTCCAGTTTTCTCAGTTTCACCATGGAAAAATCATGTTTTTACCAATTTAATTGATGGATGTAAATGTAATAATTATTTTTTTGAGTTACCTAGGGGTAAATACATTAGGTAAAAATCTTTGAGAGGATTGATGAATCAATTTCACTAAAGTTAGGGATGAGTCAAGTTGACCTCCCTACACTCTAGGTATGCAGCTCAGACTTTGGTGGATCAGCTCCAGATTCAGGGATTCGACCCCTGAGTTTGGGAGAAGTTGTTTCATGTCTATATCTTTCACATCTTGACTCATTTCACAGGTTGGATGTTGTGGTATTGATTAGAGACACTAGTGTATTCAGAGTTTTGGCTGGAATAAATTGGATGAGTTGCAACTATTATTTTGGGATTCATGTGGTATCGTACTTTGGCATAGTTTCTTCTTCAGTTTCATATGTATGAATGTTTGGTACTTTCCACGTTAATTCTAGTTCTATGGTATGTTTGATTCTAAAGTTTGATAGGCAGAATACATTTCTTATGCTTTGTTTTGGGAGAATCATCATAATTTGTTTCATTTCTTCATTTTAAAAATAATTCATGTACTTTCATGCTCTTTTTAGCACCTCACCGATCTGATCCATCTCACCCTAAAACCCTAGAGTATTAGAGTGCTTACCTACCTTGCCCCATTGTATGTCTACAATTTTGATCTTATTTGCCCTGACCTAGTTACCTCTTTGACCTAATTCACTCATCCAACACCCAAATCAACCAATCAAAACCCTTATGCTACTATACATAGCCTAAAACATAAATGATCTAGCCCTCTTGGCTATGATCACGTGGAGAGATCCCTCTCCTGCATAGTAGGGCTAGCTACTTGGAAAATCTTGGTTTGTGGTTACATTTGTTGGTCTCTTCTCAGCCTCGGAGATGTGATCGAGTGCTAACATCTTGGCCACCATAATGGGGACACAAAGTGTCAGATATTCTCTGGTTGTATCATTAGTTCTTCAAATTCTTTGCCTTTGGATGATAGGTCTAAGATTTCATTGAGTCTGATCTGAAAAAAGTTGCAAAAAAAACAAGTTGCCAAACAGTGAACATTTTGGCTTCGAGGAGATACACCAGATGAAATCTTGATCCTCACCCAGCTGATCCAGTCGAATATCTAGAGAGGCTTGTTCGGAAGCATAGATATCAAGCTATAGAAATTCAGTTAGAACCAATCCCACTGGTAAGATCTTCTTCACTGCCCACTAAAGTTCTCTCTCTCGAAGATATACCATTTGATTTAAAATTTGAGTGGTCATTGTTTTGATCAAAGTCTAAAATCTCATTAGCTAATATATTTTTGGATCCATTAAGGCTCTCTAAGATCAAGTCATTTTCTGAGTTAGATCTTAGTTATTTAAAACCTGAAGAAAATTTATCCTTTGAAGAAACTAAGTCTGAATCAGAGTTTGACACTAGAGTTTAGTCAATTTTATAAACTTGAAAGTTTAGCAAACCAACTTCAGTACGAGTCAGAAAATGATATAATCCAGTATCAACAAGAATCAATACCTATCCCGACACTCTCACAGTCAGCTATTGTTTCCTTCTCCACACCATCCACTTCATCACCCATTCAACAAACTATTCCTATTGTCATTCTTGTAGTTCATTCAGCATGAATTATGTCCAGATCTACACCCCTCATCTTACCAGGTCAACTCCATGACTTACCACCAAGGTATGGTTAAAGGCTCGCATTTTTTGATGAATATTCTCTAATCATTGCAAAACAAAATATTGTTAAAGTTACAGACTTTATTGATCTGGAAGAAGTAGATGCGGACAATGCTAAAATGAGAATCATAGCTCAAATATTTTCAGGTGAAGTTAAATTATGGTTTAGATCATTAAATGAAAATTCCATAGCCACATAAAATCAGTTGATAGATGCTTTCATAGCTTGGTGGGAAGTAAATAAAAATCAATTACAAATCCTTTCTGAACATAACAATCTGAAAATAGAACCAAATGAATCAGTACATGACTTCACTGTCTAATTCAATAGAGTATACCATTCCATCCATTCCTAATGAGATCAAACCCCCTCCAGGGTTGGCCCTTTTGCATTACCCGGATGGTTTTGACCCAGACATGGCCTATCAGTTGTGAGAAAGGAATCGTGCTACGATAAAAGACATGCAGAAAAATGTAATTAGTGTAGAAGCTAATTTGTCCATAAAGAAGTCAAAAATGAAGGGTGAAAGGAGAGTAACTATGAAAGAGGAGACATCATCATCCTCTAATGTAAAACTAGACACTTTAATAAGAACAATTGAGAGGATGGTTGACAGGATGTCTATCACCGAAATATAGTTGGAACCACAAGTTATAAATCCTAATTTTTGGGGGCAGCAACAACCTCAATTCAGAATCAAGCAAAGGGATCAAAGGGCACCTAGGCAACCAGCATAGCCACAGCAAATTCAGACACCCTTGCAACAAAATTATGCTCAAGGAGGTGAAGAATAATAAGGTCATATTGTCGAAGAGAACCACCTTTTTAAAGCTTATGTCTGGCCCATATTTTTTACTGAAGACGAAGAGTATGTCGAGAAGATTGATGTACCCAAGGATGAAGACTACATTTTAGCCCAAGATCATTAGTTGGAGATTGAATCTAATGATTATCAGCGAGGATACTTGAATGCCCTCAGCTCACAGTAGAGGCAGTATACATTGAGAGGTAGAGATGTCCCAATAACTCCTATTCAAAGACGGGCATCCGAACAAAAAGATACTCAACCAAAACAAAATTCTCAAGGTAATCAGAGTAAAGGAAAATAACCTGTAGCTGCAAATCAGAACAATAATAATCATCCATCTACAAGCTCATCAGGAAAATAAAAGGACAGCCAAAGGAAAGAAGTTGCATCAAAATATCATGCCGACAAAAGAGCATGACTAAAGAGGTAGATAAATCCACTCTTTCAGCTTAGAAACTAAAATTTCCAAATTGAAAGTGTCAATAATTTTAACAAAACTTGTAAAGAATAGTCAGTATAAGTCTCATGTAGCCAAAATCTTAAAAGTTGATACTTCATCTAATATACTTAATGTCGATGATGACCAACCTGAGCTTATCTTTGGTCTAGCAATAGATGATCAGTTAGAGGATATTGAAGTTCCCCCATTTTATCTGAATTCGAGAATCCACCAGAATATCCTTCACAATGCCATGCTTGACTCTGGAGCTTCCCACAATTTGATGCCAAAAGCCATTATGGAAAAATTAGGCCTAGATATCACTTGTCCTTACCAGGAATTGTATTCCTTTGATTTAGGAAGAGTCCATTGTCTAGGTCTTATTAAGGATTTAGTAGTTTCCCTTGAGAAAATTCGAGTAAAGAATGTCTTGATGGATGTGGTGGTGGCTGATATACCACCACGGTTTGGTATGTTGATGTCTAGATCTTGGGGATAGAAGTTGAGAGGCACTCTGCAACTAGACTTCTCTTATGCCACCATCCCAATTTTCAAACAATTGAGAAATTTGTACCAGGAAACGAAGATGAAGTACATACTAACCAACAAAGAGAGGCCTAATAATCATCTAATAAATGTTGTACATACAGATTTAGAATCTTTCATTTTGTTCAATGATAGTGGTTTGAATGATGTAGATAGTCAGCTTGTAGAAGTAGAAGATGTTCCAAATATTTCTAATTGCATCAAAACAATTTTAGAGAAGGAAAAAGAGAATATTCCCAGTGTTTCAGAGCAACCATCTGATAAAGTAAAGGAAAGTTCAAATCAGAATCAATAAGCAGCCCGGACATTTCAGACAAAACAACAATCAGAATTCCAACACTTGGAGGATGAAAATGGTTTATGGACCAATATGGATTTTGATGGTGCCCCGGGGAAAGACGGGGCAGGAATTGGAATTTGGATCTGCATCCCTCTTCATCAGCCTGACAAGGTTCCTAATAATGTTATATTATGTTCATACGAACTAGGTTTTGATTGTTCTAACAATGAGGCAAAGTATGAAGCTTTGATCACAGGTCTCAAGATTTTGAAGAATATGGGCTCAAGAAGAATTTCAGTATATGGCGACTCCGAACTTGTAATAAAATAGGTGAAAGGGGAATACTAGGCCAAGCATCCACGAATGAGAGCATACAGCAATGTTGTACTAGATATCCTGAAGATGTTTCCAGAATACAAATTGTCAGTGGTACCAAGAAATCAGAACCTCATGGCAGATTCACTTGCTACAACAACAAGCAATTTCAAAATCCCAAATTTTCTAACAGAAAATTTGAAATTCATGTGAAGCACTGGCCTACAGTTCCTGATAACTTGTGATATTGGAAAGTATTTTGGGATGACCAACAAGTTAATAATTTTTTGCAAAGTGAAGGTGAGTTTGAGAATTGTGCAATTGAAAAAGTGTATGACAAAGATGAACAGGTCATCAAAGCAACTCAGGTTGATATACTAGAGTTGAAGGAAAACAATATTCCAAAAGGTCTCATACCTTTGGAAGAATTGTTTGATCAAGATGATGTGGCGAGGAAGCCAACATTGGTTCCTACAGAAAAAGGTGTGGAGGACGTAAACATTGGGACAATAGATAAGCCTTATATGGTCAAACTATCCAGGTCTTTGTCTCCTATGGTAAAGGACAAGTACATTAATTTACTTTCTGAGTTTTCTGATGTTTTCGCGTGGGATAATGCAAACTTAAGCCAATTAAGCCCAATCAAAAGCCCTTTTGGAAAAATTTGAGAAGGATCAACTCAAGGTTGCTATCATCAATGGAAAAAGAAGTGAACATGCTCTATAAGTCATGTATCATTGTTCCTATAAGGTTTTTTGATTAGATATCTAATTTAGTCTCTGTGAGAAAGAATACGGGTTAAATAAGGCTTTTCATAGACTTCAGAAATTTATACAAGGTGTCTTTAAAAGATAATTACCCACTTCCCAAAATGGATCACATCTTACAAAGAGTGGTTGGGGCTTCCTGAATGTCTTTGCTTGACGAATTTTTGGGGTACAATAAGATTTTAGTACATGAGAAAGATCAAGACAAAATTGCTTTCACCACACCTTAGGGTACATTCAAATATGCAAATATGCCATTTGGACTAAAGAATGCAAGGGATACCTTTCAGGGTGCAATGAATATAGCATTTTCAGAGGAGAAAGATGTTTTCCTAGTGTCATATTTAGATGATTTGACATTTTTTTCCCATTCAGATGATGAACATTTGTACCACTTAAGGATTGTTTTTCAGAAATGCGGGAAGTTTGGAATCTCTCTTAATTCTAAAAGAGCCTTTTTTCCATGGAGGAGTGCAAACTTCTTGGTCACATCATCTATAAGGATGGAATTAGGATTGACCCTTCTCGAGTTGAGGCAATTCGGCAGATTGATTTTCCATGGAGCAAGAAAGAAATTCAAGCTTTTAATGGTAAGATGAATTTCTTACGCAGATTTATTCCAAATTTGGCTAAGCACCTTCGGGAAATGACCAACATTTTGAAGACGGATAATGAGGTAAAGTGGTCTAAGGGTGCTAAGAATTCCTTTAACACAGTGAAATTTTCTTTGACTATTGTCCCTGTTTTAATAAGTCCATATTACACTATTGATTTTATTACATTCTCATTCGCTTCCGAGCACATCGTAGCTGTAGTCTTAATGCAAAAGCAGTACAAGATGGAACAACCCATTGAATTTTTCAATACAACATCAGGGATGTAGCCCTTCGGTATAATATCATAGAGAAACAGGCTTTGGATTTGATAAAAGCGTTGAAGGATTTTCGTGTCTATATATTACATTCTCATACTTTGGCTTATGTCCCTAATGCAGTAGTCAAAGATGTTCTTATGCAGACAGATCTAGAAGGAAGAAAAGGGAAATGGATAACAATGATGTTGGAATATGACCTTGAGATCAAGCTCATAAAGCTGATCAAAGGTCAAGGTTTAGAAAATCTTATGGCTGAGTCAAATCTACATGTTTTAGATATCAATATTATTACAACATTGTCCGATGAAGAACAAGATGTCACTTTGATATAGGTATCTGATATGTTTCTTTCATCACCTTGGTATTCTTATATAATATATGTGCTTCAGCATTTGAATCCTCCTCCAGGCATGACTAAAAGTAAGGGTAGGTCTTTAAAGTTAAAAGCTTCCAAATACTGCATTTTGGACAACACCCTTTATTGGAAAGATCCAGGAGGTATATTGTTGAATTGTTTAGTTGAGAGTGAAGCACGGGAAGTTATGAATGATTTCATAACGGAGACTCTAGGGGCCACCTCTTCTGGAAGAACACGACTAATAAATTATTGAGAGCGGGATGCTATTGGCCAACTCTATTTGTAGATTTGTACAAAAAAGTGATGAGTTGCCACAAATGTCAAGTGTTTCAAGGTAAAAGAAAACTTCGTCCATTACCTCTGCAGCCTATTTCAATTCATGCACCATTTCAACCATGGGGACTTGACTTCATCGGAGAAATTCACCCTACATTATCCACACAACACAAATGGATACTGACAGCCACCGACTACCTCACCAAATGGATTGAAGTGATCCCAACAAGGCAAGCAACAAATCTTGTAAGTATTCAGTCTTTGGAGACTAACATATTGTCTCATTTTGGTCGTCCTCATAAGATTATTACTGAAAATGCGAAAACATTCAAATAAAAAAGGATGGTTGAGTTTTGTGATAAACATAACATCAAATTGGGGCACTCAACTGCCTACTATCCATAAGGTAATGGTTTAGCAGAGTCCTCTAATAAATCCTTGATCAATATCATAAAGAAGATGCTGGTGGCCAACAAGAATAACTGGCACACAAATTTTGTGAATGCCTTGTGGGCAGACAGGGTGAGTAGTAAGAAATCTATTGGAATGTCCCCTTTTTAGTTAGTTTGTGGAATTGACACTGTCTTTCCTACATCACGTGTAGTCCCCGTTATGAAATTGTTGCAAGAAGCCGGAAGTGAGGAGAATGAGATACAACGCCAGATCAATCAGATCATCCATCTTTAGCAGACGAGAGATGAGGTATTTCAGAGCACATCAAGGTTTAATGAGAAGATAAAGAAGGTGTATGACCGTGAGACCAAATCATATAAATTTAAGCTTGAAGATGTAGTCCTCCGGTGGGATGCAAGGAATGAGGAAAAAGGGAAGCACGAAAAGTTTGAAAACTTATGGAAAGGGTCCTACAATATCTCAGCTATTTGAGGGAAAAATGCTTTTCTACTACAGGAGATGAATGGAGAAGAATGTTTAGGAGGACCGGTCAATGGTAGGCTCCTTAAGCATTATTATTCTTGATGCAATTTTCAAATTTCTCACTATCATTGGAAATGTCAGTTTAAATTTCCTGCAAAGTGTGAAGCGGAGAATCACCGAAGCTTGGGGCCCGAAGTGAAGGATATAAAGATTCATTGGTATTTTGTTGTTTTCAAAGTCTTAAGTCAGTCGAGTCAGTCAATTCATTCAAAGTCAAGTTAGTTTTGAGTTATTTTTTTAGTCAATTTTTAGTTGGTTTTAGTTTGCCACAAATCAGATTAAGTTTTCAGTTTTCAGTCTGTTTTTATCATTTGACTCCATGCCCAATGGACATGCACTTGGTCTACAATGTTCTTGGCACCTCCAAGGAGCTACCATCCCCAGCTGGAGCCAATGTTAGTTTCAATATTTGCATCCTTCCACTAGTGATCAAAACTAACTCTTTCATGTCATTTTAGGGATCTCATTCAGAAATTTTCTATCATTCCACTAGGTCATGCAAAAATTTGGTCACTTGGTACATATTTCATCAAAGTTCACTCTTTTCAAAAATTTCAACTCATTACTTGTTGGCTCACTTTATCACATGCTAAGTATACATTATTCATGAATCTTTATTACCTTATAGTCATATCATCGTGAAATCCATTCAGTCAATGTGTCCATTAGGTCTTAGGGTTTTCAAGATCCAATAAAACATAATTTCCATTGCATAAAAGACCAGCAAGACTCAAAGTGATCAATAAATTCACTTTACTATGTAAGGTGGAAATGTAATATTTAGTTTTTATTCCATTATGTAATTTTCATTTCATCATGTAATTTATGTTTTCTCAATATGTGATAAGTTCATGGTTCCAAGATAGTTGTCAACTCAAAGGTTTCATGTGTCAAGAAAGATCAGAAGCTTTAAAGTCTAAGTGTTCTCAATCCATCAAATGATCAATCTCCAAAATATCAGAAACAAAAGTGAAAGGTAAATATTTCAAAGTTTAAAGTGAATGAGAAGAAAGAAAAGTGGGTCCCAAAGGAAAATTCATTCAAATCATAAAGTATAAATCCAATCACAAGACAAAGAAATAACTCATTTGCTCTCCCAACCATCTAGATCGCACTCCCTCAGCTCGAAAAATCAGTTTGTATGGTCAAATTTAAAGTTTTGAGTGGCGCTGCGCTCCTAAAGGTTGGGCGTTATGCTTCTAGAACTGGCGATGTGCTCCTGGAAGAGGGTGTTGTGTTCCTGGCAGTGAGGCGTTGTGCTTCTAGAACTGGTGCTACACTCCTGGCTAGTTTCATCCACAACCTTCAAAACTTTGTGTCATTGCTCCAAATCACTAGAAAATGGTTTCTTCACCTCAAATACAAGTAAGCAAACCATATGTGCTCTCCTAGCATTTTCCATTTACAAGTTTAAAGTGTGACATCTCACATTCAAGTTTACCAAGTGTTTAAGCTAAGAACCCCTAAATTTGAATTCCTACACACCTAAATTATTCCCTAGACCCTACATTCACTTCCCATATCACTTTAAACCCTAATAATATCCCTACATCACTAAATCCCTGTCCCCAAAACACATTTCCTAAAAACCCTAGCTCCTAGACTACAAATTTTCTAGGCAGTTTCCCCGATACCTGTAATCAATTTCCCATTCTCATTTCCCTAATTATTTGAATCCCATATCAATCCCCTAAATTCACTAACCCCCTTCCCTATTCCCCCATTTTTTTCTACTCCCATCCCCACTCCCTAAAACTATTTTCCACTCCCCTTTCCTTACCCTAGGGTTTCATAACCAAAAACACTATGGAGGAGGAAGATAGATATTACATGGAGGAAGCGAAGGGCAGAGAGGAAAAGAGACCTCACAAGGGAGGAATATTTCTGAGGCTTGATCCCACCAACACCAAAGAACTAATGGCCTCACCTATGACAATCTCTTGCTTTGAATATGTTGTTTGTCTTGATTTCTACAAAATGATCCAAAGAGTTCAACATCATCCTGTTTTGAGCAGAGTTTTCATTTCAAACCTCAAAGACAATCAGGCGACCCTTGCAGGTGTGACCTTCACCATATCCACAGCTACCATTGTTGTTGCCACATGGATACCAAACATGGGTGAGAAGTGGTTTAAATCCAAAGATTTGGATGACCAGTATTATGACCCATTCATAAAACCAAGGTACATAAATGAGAGAAAGAGAGCCTTCCCTTTCAGTTACCTTCTTGATAGGTGTACCCCCATGATGAAAATCATCATGAAGTCTTTCTCTTGTGAACGAAGGTTCTCCATACTTTACACTTATCATATTATACTGCTCATGCACTTCACAAGAGTCAAGTTGCTCAATATCCCATACTATTTGTTCAGGAGCATAGAAAAAATGGCCTACATAGTACAGAAGAGAGAATATGATGAGTAAAAGAACAACCTCTTTCATCACTCCTTGATCAAAATCATTGTACTCCATCATCTAAATTAGTTGCACATTTCATGGGATACCTTCATTGCTAATGATGCTTTCACTACTCCACAATCTCAGCAAACTGAAAATATCCCTCCTTCATCTTAGCCCTCTAAATCTATTCCTCCATCACCTCAGCCTACTAGACCCATATCATCACCATCATCAGTATTTAAAAGTCATATTGGGTCATCCAGCAGAGATGTGATCAAAGAGCCTACAAATACTAAAGTGGCTGAGATAGACACATTTGATAGAACATATCAGAGAAGGCATAAGCAGGTGTTTGATCCACAAATTGTGGGAGGGACCTGCCTTCTTCATCAGCAAAACAGGTAGAAAATGGAAAGCAAAGGCAGGAAGAGGCAATTCTGCATGAGGAAGTCATGCAAGAGGATGAAGAAACATATTTTGACCTAGTTGAATTGGATGAGCATGATGATCGTGAAGCCTCAACCTTGATTTTCAAAGATAAGGATACACAAATTAGAGAGCTGCAAACTAATTTGGATAGAGCTCAATTTGTCGTTTCATTTCTTGAGCAGGAGAATCAACAGCTAAAGGATAAGAAAGTTATTATGGAGCTAGAGCTGCTCAAAACAAAGAGAAGTAAATCCATCACCCCACCTGATGATACTGACCATGATAACATCCCAAGTAGTAGGAAAAAGACCAAAAACAAGGGGTATTAAAAGGGCTTTACAACAACAGAATATTGAATATGAAAAACTCACTTTTGAGGAGAGGATTGCGAAGGAGGTTGAAGATGACAGAGAGAAATGGCTTGATAGGGCCAATATCCATCTTGAGAAACTCCTACACAAGGCAAACAAGGACAACAAAATGCTCACAAACTTGTCTAATAGGTACGTCACAAGAAACAAGGTATGTAGCATCAAACTCAAGCAATTGTAGGAGAAACATAAGAAAACCCTAGCCAAGAAAAAGAAAGGACACGAGCTTGACATCCTTGCTGAGGAATCCCTCATTTCTTAGAAGTGTCTATGCAATTATTAAAATGTATAAATTAAATTGAAGTTGATTATATATATATATATATGAAATAGTTTTTTTTAGAGTAATTAACTTAACCAAATTTTGGTAAATATTTTAAAAATTTTGAGTTTAAGTTGTTTAATTCATAGAATTTGAATGTCAGAGAAGTTTTTTTGGGCAGCTGAATCCATTTATGCATTTAAAAATGTGTTTCTAAAAAAAAAATCACAATATTGCTTGATATTGTATCACTGATTCTTGTAAAAAAAGACTATTTCATCTAAGTTAGACAGCTTGAGTGGGCCTAATGGTTAAGAGAATGTGTTTCCTCCTAAGAAGTCACGGGTTCAAAACCAGAGGGAGGTAGAGGGGGGTAGAGTATGTATGCCTTCGTAGACTGTTTTCTGGATAAATCTCTCTTGCGAACAAGAGTGATCTCCCTAGTATCCCAACAGATTACTAGAAACAAAAAACCATTTGAATATCTCCTTCTCTAAACTCTTAGCATTCAGATTATCAAAACTTAGAAAAGAGAGAGGATAGTGCTCCTACCTTTCAATAAGATGTTTGATGTAGACCTTGTCTTTTGTCCTGAAGAAGTCCTTCAATGCTAAAAATAACTTGCAATCACAAACATACAAAGAATCAAAAGTACCTGTAGTATATAATAATCCAAATACCAATTTAACTTAATGATCAAGGAGATTAAGAATTGTCATTTTTTTATTGAATCTAAAAACAACACAATGATAAAAAGGTATCCATATGTATTATCAAGAATATAAAGAGCAATCTTACAACTCAAGGCTTGATGTCGTACATATTTCTCTTGTATGCCTTCACAATCGTGCTCGGTTTAACAAGATTTCCTCTCTAGAATGACCAACATAGGTTTATCTTCAGTGAACCCTTATGTACAATGTACAATTTACAATGTACCAACTACCCCTAACCCTGAAGTTCTAGCTCAATTTATAGGATAAATTGAGGAGGTTTCAGATCCACCAATAGAGGGATGATATCCTCAAATGGATGGATTAGGGTTCCTTGATCCAAGGGGATAAGCTCCATGATTGGATGGATATAGCTCGAACTCGCGCGACTTAAGAGGCTTTTAGTTGGAATAATATGTGCCAAACTATGTTTCTAGAAGTTATTTTTTACTTTTACTTTCTTTTAAATGCGGTGCACAAGTTTTATGGGAAAAGAGAGTGAAGATGTCCGCAGGTAAGGTTAGGAATATTAGTGCACGCGCAGGAAGTAACTGCAAAATGTGCACATACGACCTTTAAGAGTTTTTTCCAGTTCCCAAGACTTGGTTAAGGAATATAAATGTTTCGACTTCTAAGGATGCATGAGTATAGATGGTGATAGATCCATATTGACGGTCAAATGTCATGGTGACAAAATGACATGTAACAGATTTCCCCCTAAAGTGCAAAGTCTGAGAATTTTTTTCAAGAGAGTGAAGTGCTTTATCATCCCAAGGATTGGATCAGAGACATAAGTTGAAAACCTATAAGAAACATTAAATGAAAATATATAATCATCACTGAGGTAGGCATTCCCATACTCATAGCAAACCTAACTATATGTTCTGGTATATATGTAACTTAGAATTACAATAATAGTAGACACAATATAGACGCAGCCATTTGTTATGAATTAGTCTACTGAAACATAAATACATAACTCCTTGCAGCCTCGATGGTTGAAACTAGAGCCACGGTCGTGATTTCCGCTTCTTGAACTAGTACGAATCTATCCATGCGATTAATTGTTTCGAAGTCGAACATGATAGAAACCACTTGATTACCGGTCCATGATGAAAACAATTAACGAGTGTGAGAGAAACCACTAGTAATGAAAATGGATCTCAAATTACCTTAGTACAATTTATGAAATGTGAATGAATGATTTGCAGTCGATCACTCATAGATTCATTCGATCGAATGCCAATGATGAAAACTCGTCGTCAAAGGCGAGAAACGTGCCATTAAGGCATGCAAATTTCAAGGTACTGGTAGGATTTCTAGATAAAATTCCTAGATAATGAGCTGAAGTTGATAGGAAATGATCCGTCACAAGAGGGCCTACGACACGAAACCATTATGTCAAGTTTCAAAGAAATATTTTGCAAGGATTAACTTGGGGATGGTCAACGTGAATGGAGACAAATATTTGCAATGAATAATGAATTGAAGTTGAACTTTCCCTTGAAAAAATAACGACACTGTAAATGACTTGGAAGCATTTGACTTAAAGTTAATACCCAAAACTGGCTGAAGAATTTCAATGAGGTTTGAATAATTGTAAGACAAAAGGATTACCCAACCCAGACACAAGTGCGACAAAGTGTCGTGTTCAAGAGTGGCATGTTGCTTTAAAACAAGTATAAAAGATGGATTCTTTTTCTCAATTCCCCCCCACCACTACTAGCAAGTAGCTCTTTATTTTTTTTCAAGATTGAGGAGGATAACATTTTTTTATTGTGTAAGCTCATACTTCGGATGAGTACATCTCAGTAATTTTAACGAACCTTAAGGAGTGGTTCGGTCCCGTTGTAATCCATGGGTTCTGGACTGTTTAATTTTAACAAGTCCAACATAGGATTAACTTGGTGTTTTCCAGTTTTAGGAAGTTAGAAGAAAAACATAAGTAAACTCCATAGTGTTCTTTTTCATAAGTTTAGTCTCTCAAACCTGAAAAAGGATAAAATAATATAGGAGAGAACTCTATTGACCATGTTTAGTCAACGTATACCTTTTTCATAATTAGTCTAGTTCAGTCCGAAAAAGGGGTAAACTTATATTGAGTAGATGATTGTTAATTTATTTTAACAAGTTCGAACATTCAAGTGCTCGGAAACCTTTTCATATTTAGAGATTATGAAAAGGGCTTAAAGCAAGACTCCATGGTTTCGCTTTTCCGTATTTTTTAGAGTCCGAAAAAGTGATAAAATTTTACTCTGTCGTCAAAATGATTCATTTTTAAACACAACTTGTTCTTTGCAAAGAAAACTCAAAAATTATATTAACATGTTCTTAATCATGGTAAAAATATTTAAAATATGAACTTTAAAGGCCAAAATAAATAAAATAATATTATTTTATTCATAAAAAGCTATAAAAATTGGACATAACAGGTCATTTTAACCTTTTGATTTCCATAGCAGTAAAAAGGAGTTTTTACCATAGATCTTCTAAAGTTGATATTGGGAGGACCAGCAAACCGTTTCACGAACCGTCAGTTTGAGGTATTTAATCTCTTCATTATCTTGCATTCATCCATTTAATTTTTCATTTTAGGCTTCCACATTATTATTTTGAAGAAAATTTGTTTTTAGAAACCACTCTCGTGGGTGCACAGGTTTTCTTGATCGCACCTGCGCACCTTGATGATTTTTTAACACAAAAAATTATCGTGCCACCATGGTTTTTATATGTAGATCGTGCCCACAAATGCATTGTCTACAAAGGAAAACCACACAGGCATCGTGGGGCTTTAAAAAAATGGTTTTCTTTCCAAAAAAATTTCTCTAAGTTCTCCCAAAAGCTTCCTAATGTTTTTAAATGATCATTTGCAGGAAAAATGAAACAACCATGCTTTAGTGGAGAGAACACGAGCATGAATCGCATGATAATGAGGCAATTGATAGACAAGCAACATTTCAAGTGTCAAAGAATTGTGGTTTATACAAATTTTGGTCTATACATGGAATGAAGGCCCAAGTGGAGGTAATGACCTGGTTGGTTAATGCCTGGGATGCCCAGGAACAGTGTTTCATCATCAGGGATCATAGGCTCATGATTGATGTAGATGATATTTATTTCCTCACCGATTTTCCCCGAAGGGGAAGAGACATTTCCTTGTTTGGTACATGACCAGGAGGATTGACTAATGCTTCCTATATGGTGTAATATTGCACACAGGATTCGCAAATGAAGGATGGTCGAATTGATATAAAGACCATCGAATGAATTGATCTCAAAATCATTGCTTTCATAGTCACTAGACTATGTGGCAGTGCAGCTCCTCATGTGGCCACCAAAGCGCCAATGAAAACGACTATTGAGTGTTCTAAGGGAACAATATTCAACTGGTACGAAGGAGTACTAGTCAATATGAAAGGACAACTCACGCGAGCAAAGAATGGTATGTTGAAGAATTTTGGCTATGGTACCTTCTCATATCTTTTGCCTTAGAGAGAATCCCACTCCTTGTACCTTAGCAGCTATTAGTGGATCTGATGGGACTGAGAGATCCTCGCATGTTGCGATGGGTTTCGTTGATGGCTCTCTATGGCGGCGATGGCGGTCATGTTGTCTATTATACACCTTAGTTTTTCATATGGTTGAGAAGCCAGATATTCATGATTGATGATTTCCCCTATGTAGGGGTTGATTTCAATGGTGACCATGACACAACACTCCCACATAGAGCACAATGGGATGTGCCAGGTAAAAATTCTCATTTTGAGTTTTTATATTTTATAATCTTAATTTGATTTTTTATCATCCATTACTTATTATCAAAAACATTTTAACGTAGATGTTGGCCCAACACGACCAGCAGTGTTTCGACGTTTTGATAGACAAGAAGCACAACCTATAGCAACAACTCCACCACAGACTGATGCAGTCGAAACCCTCACAGAGTTGGAACACAACCTGGAGAGGTTGAACATAGATATCCCAGAGACTGGGACAGATAATTTGCCTCTTAGATACCAGAGGCATGTGACTAGGGTTCCTGGTTCATTTAGGCGATACCTGTGCAGAGTGGCGCATGCTATACTCTACTATCATGATCATCATCATAGATAGATGATGGTCCTTTTATATGAAATTTTTGTTTTTTGTATCAGTACGTTTGGATCGTAAGGTGTTTGAGACCTATGATCACAAATGATGTATATTTTTTGACACACCATGATAAACAACTATTTTGACCTAATAATGACTACTACTTTTGGTCTATGAGTATCTTGTTCAATATGGATTGAATGTTGTTTTGATTTAATCTAAACATTGCAAATGTCTATTTAAAACTTGATTAGCCAATGCATCAACTAACGTGTTTAAATTTCTTGAAATGTGCTGATATTCAATGTAATCAAATTGTCTTTCCAAGAGATGGACCCTTAAAAACATTCTTAACAATAATGGAATTTTGATTGCATAAACATCGTTAAATTGCAATACAATGAGTTGTGAATCTAACCTAACAATCAAACATTGAATGCTAAATGAAATGGCATCAAATAATATCTCAATGATTGTGCTATATTCTGTAATATTGTTCGTTGTTTGACCGAGGCAAACCCCATCAATAGAAACTAACTCATCAGTGGGAGAATAGATAACCCAAGCAGCAGCAGATAGGTTCCATGTACTGCGACAGGCGCCTTCAGCAAAGCCAATGTATGTCTGAGGGAATGTCGACGTCTGCAATATCGAGAGTAATCAAGATAAGCAGCAAAAGTAGTAGAAACTCGCCAAGCAAAATAACTAATATAAGGCACACTTTTCCTAAAAATGTAACTAATGTACATTGAATATCTCCACAATATAAATCATGTATAATATATCTTCATATAAAAACTATTTATGGGCTTATCTAAAGAGACACTGTCATAATCAACTAATTCATAGGCCTTTTGCAAGCACACGCTTAACAATATAAAGGTCATCCCACATTGGTTCAAATTTTCTAGCACCTAGTTTATCGTGAGCTTGATCGTATACTAAGACTAGGTCACCTTCTAAATAGATACGAGGATTAACGCTTTGATCATATTGTGCCTTAACATGTTTTTTATGAGCTTCAACAGTTAATGCAATGGTACGGTGTGTCTCATCTAATTGTGCTAAGTATAGGAAGTGGTTTTCCTCTTTAGAGGTAGTTGGTAATAACTCAATGTCTAGTTTTAGTGACGTAATTTAACATTCAATGGGTAGAACAACTTCCAAACCGTAAACGAGTTGAAAAGGAGTAAGCCCTATAGATGTTTTTGTAGAGGTATGGTATGCCCGCAATTCCCAAAAAACAATGGTGTGCCAATTCAATTTATGAGTTCCTATAATCCGTTTAAACATAATGGTTAAAAATTTGTTTACAACCTCAACTTGGCCATTGGCCTATGGATAATACGGTGTGGAATTATCATGGCGTAGGCCAAGCTGAGCGGAAAGTTCAGTCATCATAATGTTTTGAAAGTGGCTACCATGGTCCGTAACGATGGCTCGAGGGACACCAAACCTAGCAATCACATGATTGGATATGAAAATAGTTGCAGTTTCGGTGTCAGCCTTAGATGTAGGCATCTTCGAGACCCATTTGGTAAAATAATCTACAGCGAGAATAATATACCCATGCCCCTCGACTGAGTGAGGGTTACATGTAACGAAATCGATGTTGCATTTTTCAAATGGCCCTACATCTATGATTGGGTGAAGAGGAGAGAGAGTTGCACGCATCTTTCAATCAAAAATCTGACAATTGTGATATTTTATAACCGCAATGATACAATCTTTGAAGAGTGATGGCCAGAAATAGACAACGTGCAATATATTTTGGGTTGTAGAAAACCCAGACATATGACCACCACATGCTCTAGAATGTCATTCATTCAAAATTATTTTGGCTTCTTCATGAGTTAAACAACGTTGAAAGACGGAATCGACACCACAACAGTAAAGAGTGTCGCCAACAATATTGTATTGTTGAGACTGGTATCGAATCCTACGTCGATCAGAGCGTGAAATTTCAGTCCGAAAGGTTTGGTTTTGACGATATATAATTATATCTCCATACCAAGGATCCAATTTGATGATCAAGATGGTCTTCTGCCATAGCTTCAGATTCAGTGTAGGGAAAGCCACACATAAGCTCAACAAAGACTAGTGATTTCTTGGATTTGGATTTTTCAAATTCCAAATCGAACTCTTGTAGGATAACGATCCACTTAGAGTATTTTTCCCCAAGAAATTGTTTCGTCAAAATGTACATCATAGGGTTGCAGTGAGATATCACAGTTGTTTTGCGTAACAATATTTAGTGACAGAATCTTTGGACAGCTTGAACGACTGCCAAGGCCAATTTCTCCACATGTGAATACTTGATCTATGTCGGTGTAAGGCTCAGACTTAAGTAATAAATCACATCTTCATTGTTGGAGTGATCCTCTTAAACTAAAACCATTCCAATGGTGGAATCGCACGCAGCTAAATACAAAAATTAATCTCTGTGATAATCAGGTGGATGCAACAATGATGCATGGGTCAACGCATGTTTAAGTGCATCGAAAGCTTTATTGGCAAGCTTGTCCCAAATAAAAGTAACATCCTATTTTAATAACCGAGTGAAACCTTTAGTTAACTCCGCATATTTAGGGATAAAACGACGTAGAAAATTTGCTTTCCCTTGTAAACTCTGGATTTGGCAAAGAGTAGATGGAAGAGGTAAATTGGAAATGGCCTCAAACTTCAAAGGGTCGACACGAATGCCTTCTTTAGAAACAATGAAACCAAGGAATCATCTTGATTGTACAGAAAATACACATTTGTGTGGATTCAAAAAAATATTGTAATGCCTATAGTGCATAAAAATGACACGTAAATGTGTAGGATGATATTGTATGCGCAAAGAATGAGTAGGTAAGTCATCCAAGTAGGGTTTCACAATGTGTTTGATGTTGTGAAATGTGTAATACATAGCTCGTTGAAAATTTTCGCGAGTGTTTTTTAGTTCAAAAGGTAATTTACAATTTGAAAATGTCCCCCATGGACAAATAAATGTTGTTTTGGGCTGATCGGCAGGGAGTATGTTTATTTGATTGTGACCAGAAAATCCATCTATAAATGAAAATATTGTGTTTCTAGCACAATCATCAACAATTTGGTCGATGTAAGGGGTGGGACAATTGTCTTTGGGACAAGTTGATCCAGGTGGATATCGGTGGCCACCCACCTATTCCATTTGGACCGGCACCATCAATTCTTGCAGCTTTTCACATTCAACACAACTTACTATTTTTAGCAGGTTTTTGTTAGGTCCCTATATTACTAGTATAGTCCCTTATTGTTGTTAGTGTAACCCCCTTATTGTTATTATTGTACCCTTGTAACCCCCATTTTGTTATTATTGTGCCCTTAAATTGTTATTGTTAGGTCGGCTAGGATTACATTGTGGCCCACTAGGATTACATTATGGCCCCATGGACTCCTATATATAGAAAGGAGGTTTTGTAAATTGAATCATCCAAGAATTGTTCATTTATGTAATGTATTGGAGGTTTCCCCCTCAAAGTGGCTTATTTCTAAGGCATTGATATCTCTTTTCTTCTATTTTTTGAGCCGGTTACACAACATTTGGTATCAGAGGTTTGGATTCTAGGGTTTTCGCTACTCCAAACAGGTCAACGTGGCATTTTCGCTATAACTTTTTTTCTACGAAGTTTCAGAAGCTGAAATTTTTATGGTGCGAAGCCGAAATGCTGAGAAAGATCGCCTAAAAATTTTAGAGCTTGGTTCGCAACATTTTCAGAGATATGATCTGTGGAAGTTAGGTCTTTTTTCAGGCTCCTAAACAGGTCATCGTGGAATTTGCGCTATAAAATTTTTTCTATGAAGGTTCAGAATCTGAAATTCGTATGGTGCGAAGCTGAAATCCTAAGGAAATTCGTCAAAAAATTTCAGAGCTTGGTTCGCAACATTTTTGGAGATATGATCTGTGGAATGTAGTGCTTTTTCAGGCAGCCAAATTTCATCTCTAAGAGGTGATCGTGGGAAAAGTTCAATAACTCTCTCTCTATGAATTGGATTGGAGTGCCGCAAAAAGTGGTTGCAAGTACATGGAATTTAGTTTCTTGGCTATCAATTTCAGAGACGAAGGACAAAACAGTGACACGTGGCAAGTCGTAAAAGTTCGCTCTACTGAACCAGTCCATAATTAGGTCATTGTGGGAGATTGGACACAACTTGGTCTTGGAGAATCCAAATCAGGTTAGATCGGCGGCATTCAAAATATAATTCAGAGGGCTACATTGATACTGAAATTCAAATATTTAAGTGCTTCAGTCACAGAGATAATCCAATTTAAATATCGAGCACCTCAAAAGCATGTAAAAGGTGTATATTTTTTTTCCAAATTGCATAAGTATTGTTTGAAGAATCAATTTGAATTGATTCCAAGGGCATATTGTAGAATAGATATTAGTATTGGGTTCTAAAAGATGCCCCGTAAAAATAATTCAACACCCATTAAGCCTTCAGAAGGCTCTACCATGACTCATGAAGATGAAGAATTGCAACATAGTCTATCAAAATTACAAGAGCAAGTGCAACAAATTTCCTCTACTTAAAGAGCAACAAAAAACGAAATGGAAGTTTTGAAGAAAGGCATGGAAGTGAAGATGGAAGGTTTGAAGAAAGGCATGGAATCTAAGATGGATGAGCGTGGAAGTGAAGATGGACGGTTTGAAGAAAGGCGTGGAAGCTAAGATGGATGGCGTGGAAGCTAATATGGATGATCTAAAATCAAACATCGAATATTTGACAAAGTTGATACAAGAAAGGTTTCCTAATGATGAAAATATAGTAGAAGAACCTCATGATGAGAAAAAAATAAATGTTAATCATGATTTCATAAACTCTAATGTTGGTGGGAAAAAACACCATATTCCAAAAATGGATATGAGGAAGTTTGATGGAAAGGATCCTGTAACATGGATACTACAGATGGAGCAATATTTTGATCTCCATAATGTGCAAAACACACAAAAGGTACGCATTGCAACTTTACATTTAGAACAAAATACATTTGTGTGGTATCGATGGCTTTGCTCCCGTAAAAAAATTGTCACTTGGTCAATTTTTACGGAGGAAATGATAGCACATTATGAGGATACAAAGAGCAACACCTTCTTTAGCCAATTGATAAATCTCAAACAAAAGGGTTTAGTGGGGTAGCACATTGAGGACTTCCAAAAATTGAATATAAGGGTAACTGATATTCGAGAGGAACACAGGATTGATCTCTTCCTAGGCACTTTAAAGGATAACATCCAACATGAAGTTCGCGTTTTGGAACCTGATTCATTGGAGAAGGCATTGAGGTTGGCAAGAAAAGTTGAATGTAAAATTATGGCGACAAGGAAGCCTACCACTCAATTCTATAAAGAAGGAAGTGTTGCTACGCCTAGATTTCCACAACCTACAAGGTTGACACCACAACAATTGGAAGAAAAAAGAGCAAAAGGGCTTTGCTACGGTTGTGATAGAAAATACACTAAAGGTCATAAGTGTGCTGAGAAGAAATTATTTTACATAGATTGTGAAGAGGAAGAAGAAAATGAACAAGAAGAGGATATACACCGGGAACCAGCCCTAGAAGAGGAAGAAATGAATCCAACCATATCGTGTAATGCACTGGCAGGAATTACCACTCCTCAAACTCTCAAGATAAAAGGACAAATCAAGAAGAGAAAGGTAATAGTGTTGATTGATTCAGGTAGCACCCATAATTTTATTCATTGTAAGGTAGCCAAGGAATTAAATTGTTCCCTATACCCAGCACCAGAATGTCAAGTGATGGTTGCAAATGGAGGAACTATAAATTGCTCTGGAAAATGCCATAATATCAAGCTAACCATGGGGGAATATGTATTGACTAGTCCAATGCTTTCCATTCCTATGGGAGGTGCTGATGTTGTACTAGGAGTACAATGGTTACAATCTTTGGGGACGGTAGCTTTTAATTTTCAAGAACTTTCTTGAAATTTTTTTCAGAAGGAAAGGAAGTCGAATTACGGGGTATTGAAGGGAAGCCGGGAAGGATAATAAGCTCTAATGTCATGACAAAGCTTCTAAAGAAAGAACAACGAGGGGTAATTGCACAATTATGCTCACTAGAAGTTCCGACATCAAAATCATCTATTTCTGCAGATCTCCAACAAGTCTTGGACAATCATTCCAAGGTGTTTGAAACTCCCCAAGGACTCCCACCTATTCGTGATCATGATCATGCTATTCATTTGATTCCAGGAAGTGTTCCTCCAAACATCAGGCCTTATAGATATCCTTACTTCCAAGAGAGCGAAATTGAACGTATGATTGCAGAAATGTTAGAGGCGGGTATAATTCAACCTAGTCAAAGTTCTTTCTCTGCTCCTGTAGTATTGGTACACAAGAAGGATGGATCATGGCGAATCTGTCCGGATTATAGGGAGCTCAATAAGCTCACCATTAAAGATAAATTTCCCATTCCTGTGATTGATGAATTATTGGATGAATTACATGGAGCAATTTATTTTACCAAGTTGGATCTTCGTTCGGGATATCATCAAATTAGAATGAAGACTGAAGATATTCCAAAAACAACATTTCGAACTCATGAGGGTCATTATGAATTTTTGGTCATGCCTTTTGGCCTAACCAATGCACCTTCTACATTTCAAGGGTTGATGAATTCCATTTTCAAACCCTTACTTAGAAAATTTGTGCTGGTATTTTTTGATGATATACTAATCTATAGCAGGTCTTGGAAGGATCATGTTGAACATGTTGACAGGGTGCTCAAACTATTGCAGGAGAAACAATTATATGCAAAAACATCCAAATTTTTATTTGGAGTACAAGAGGTGGAATATCTGGGTCATATTGTATCTCACGAGGGTGTTAAAGTAGACCCTAACAAAATTAAAGCCATTAAGGAATGGAAAGTCCCCACAACCATGAAGAAGTTGCGAGGATTTCTCGGGTTAACGGGGTATTATCGCAAGTTTGTTAAGAATTATGGGAGAATAGCAGCACCTCTAACAACATTATTGAAGAAAGATGCATTTTCATGGACTCCTGAAGCAACTAAGGCCTTTGAACATCTTAAGGAGGCAATGTGCCTAGCACTGGTCTTAGTTATGCCAGACTTCATGAAACCTTTATTGTGGAATGTGATGCCTCAGGAAATGGAATTGGTGCAGTTTTAATGCGGGAAGGAAGACCCATTTCTTTTGAAAGTCGTCCAATCAAAGGAAAATATTTACAAAAACCTATTTATGAGAAGGAAATGTTAGCAATACTGCATGCACTAAAGAAATGGCGAACTTACCTAATGGGAAGACACTTCAAGGTAAAAACTGATCATGATAGTCTTAAACAATTTTTGGAACAAAGACTATCTTCAGAAGAGCAGCAAAAATGGGTCACAAAGATGTTGTGTTATGACTTTGAAATAATCTACAAAAAAGGAAAGCTTAATGTTGTTGCAGATGCACTCTCAAGAAAGAATGAAGAGGTGGAATCATTGCTTTGTGCCATTTCTATTATCCAACCAGATTGGATAACCGAAGCAAGAGATGAATGGAAGAAGGACAAAGATGTATGGACACTCACTCAAAAGTTGCAGCAAGATCCTAGTACATCTGATACATTTAGTTGGAAAAATGATTCCTTATGGTACAAAGATCGCTTATATCTTTGTAAGAATTCCCAACTAAAACAAAAGATTCTTATGGAATTGCACACTTCTCCTTTAGGAGGACACTCAGGATTTTTAAAAACTTACCATAGGGTGAAGAAAGAATTTTTTTGGGATGGCCTTAAATCTGATATTCAAAATTTTGTGGCGAAATGTTTGGTTTGCCAACAGAATAAAGTGGAAACAATTAAGACCACGGGACTTCTACAACCTTTATCCATTCCAAGTCAACGTTGGGAGGAGATTTCAATGGATTTTATCACAGGTTTACCTAAGTCCGAAGGAAAGAGTGTCATCATGGTGGTAGTTGATAGACTTACCAAGTATGCACCCTTTTGTGCATTATCTCATCCATTTAAAGCAAGTACAGTTGCTACTACATTTATGGACACAATTCAAAAGCTACATGGAAACCCAAGGGTTATTGTGAGCGACAAAGATCCCATTTTTACTGGAAATTTTTGGACGGAGTTATTTTCTTGTTTGGATACTCAATTAGCTCATAGCTCATCTTATCATCCTCAATCTGATGGTCAAACTGAGATAGTAAATAAATGTTTGGAAGGATATCTTAGTTGTTTTGTATCTGATAAACAAACACAATGGGTCAAGTGGTTACCTCTTGCTGAATGGTGGTATAACACTTCCTTCCATACTGCAGCAAAAATGACCCCATTTATGGCACTTTATGGATATCATCCACCATCCATCACATCATCTTTAAGAGAAAATTCTAAGGTTCAAGCGGTGGAAGATCACATCGAGCATCAGCAAGAAGTTCTCCAACTCTTAAAGGATAACTTTAATTTGGCACAAAATCGAATGAAACAACAGGAAGATCAACATCGCAGCGAGAGAAGTTTTGATGTAGGAGATTGGGTATTTTTACGGCTACAACCATACAAACAAATGTCCCTCAAGCAAGCTAAGAAGGATAATAAATTATCGACAAAGTACTATGGTCCTTACAAGGTGTTGCAAAAGATTGGTACTATGGCATACAAATTGGAGCTTCCTGCTTCTTCGCGAGTACATCCAGTTTTCCATGTTTCATGCTTAAAGAAGGTTATAGGTGAAAATCTTTCAGTTCAAACAATATTGCCAGAACTTGATGAGGAAGGAAAAATCATATTGGAACCAGAAGCGGTCATGGAAACAAGAACTCGACAACTACGGAATCGATCAATTTCAGAGTATCTCATCAAGTGGAAGAACTTACCCACTGAAGATTCTACATGGGGGGATGAGAATTTTATACAGAAGCACCCAGAGCTACTCAAGCGTTGAGGACAACACTTTTTTGAAGGAGAGGGGCATGTTAGGTCCCTATATTACTAGTATAGTCCCTTATTGTTGTTAGTGTAACCCCCTTATTGTTATTATTGTAACCTTGTAACCCCCATTTTGTTATTATTGTGCCCGTAAATTATTATTGTTAGGTTGGCTAGGATTACATTGTGGCCCACTAGGATTACATTATGGCCCCATGGACTCCTATATATAGAAAGGAGGTTTTGTAAATTGTATCATCCAAGAATTGTTCATTCATGTAATGTATTGGAGGTTTCCCCCTCGAAGTAGCTTATTTCTAAGGTGTTTATATCTCTTTTCTTCTCTTTTTGGAGTTGGGTTACACACAGCAGTTTCGGATCTGCCTCCGGGCAGTTTGGAGGCCTTAATGATCTAGGTGGATATTGGTGGCCACCCACCTATTCCATTTGAACCCCCACCATTAGTTTGTTCAGTTTTTAAGTTGCAACACAACTTACTATTTGTAGCAGTTTTTTCAGGTCATGAACTTCTGGATTCGTTTTGAGGCCCTGAACGACGTTTTTTTGGGAAAACTAGGAACAACATGGGTCCATGGACTGAGGTTTCTCACTTTGAAAGTTGTAATCCTCGGATAGATCTTTCTAATGAGCTATTGAGCGCATCAAACGGAGATCAGATGCCAAATTTACATCCCTGGGAAGTTGAAACACCAATTTACCCAAACGGGACCCACAGTTTTGGCGCTTCATCTCCTATGGTTAGGTTTTTGGACGCTTTAGTTTTTCCATTGGTTCTCAATAATAGATAGGCCCTTGAACCTCATTGTAACATAGTTCAGAGGTTTGTAGCTGCCACATCTCTTCTCAGAGACATGCTACCAACACCCTAGCTATTTTTATTCCCATTATGTGTGTAAGCCTATTTCAATCATTCTTTTATTAATGAAATGAAGCATTATTTCCGCTGCATCTCCGTGTTTATGTATATTTCTATATTTTATTGCATTCCTGCATAAATCCAGATCACAGGCTTTATTAATATCCCTATAATTGACACATACTCTGATAGTTCCTTATTTCTCGGTCACTGGAACTATGTTATATCCCCAATCCATTAATGGAATAGGATAAATAAATCCTGCATGAAGTAGTTTTTCAACTTCAGCTTTAATAGCAGCATCTTGTCGCAGATGTATTGAACGTAATCTTTGTCTAATAGGTTTATCATCCGAGTATGGCTTAATTTTGTGAATCGCAATCTTAGGATCAATTCCTAGCATTTCTTTGTAAGACCATGCAAAAATGACTCAGAATTCCTGAAATAGGGCTTTGTACATGTTAATTTTTTCAATTGAGCATGAAGGACCTATATGAATGTTTTCATTTATTCTTGGTTTGATTGATATGTCAATTGGAATTGTTGCGGAAATGTTTCCTAAATTCGTCTCAAAATCCGAATGAAGGATTGACATAGGATTTTGAGATTCCTTAACATAGTTAACTGGAAATATCGTTGAAAGTTCATTTTCAACTCTATCAAGGCCTAGTAGAAAAGAGGATCGATGATGAAGATCATCCCAAGGTAATCCATCCAATGACAAAATTTCTCGAATACTTTCATAACTTGAAAATATGTGTTGAAAAGGATTAGCAAAATATGTTGTGGTTGAACTTGGTAGAGAAGAAGACTCATAACTAACCACATTCACTTGATCAGTATCGGTTGATGAAATGTCAGAAAGTGATTGCACTGCTACATATGCCAATTCATATGAACCCAAACGCATTTCATAGCCATAGTATTCCAATTCAGATTCTGAAGTCACAATCCACAGGTCATCAAATGGTATTGTGCTTGATGTAATCATGTTGATATTGGAAATAGTTCGAGGTACGTTAGGAGGAGGTATAGCGAAAGTTCCCATAAGAAAGAAATCTTTAACTAGTCCTACCCCAACATCTTCATAAGGGATAACCATCTTTCCAACATGTTGGATACTATACTATCCGTAGAGGCAGGATCGGAAGTGTAGTAAGACAACTGATCAATTTTAACAATCTTTCCTTTATGAGGAAACTTGATTAATTGAAATAATGATGAAACAATGGTCTTCATAGCATAAGACCAACTCAGACCTAACAGAAGGTTGTAGTCTAGATGGGCATCAATGACTTCCACCTTAAGTGTAATGGTTTTTCTTCAACCTCTATGGGTAAATCCTGGAGTATTCCAAAGGGACTAAAACGTATTCCATCAAGGACTTTCAGAATTGTGGGTGAATGATTGATTAGTTGAGAACCAAGAGTTTTCCAACAGGATAAAGACATAATGCACGTAGATGCTCCCTTGTTAATTACTGTGCGAAAAACTCACCTAGATTTGACTAAAACAAGGATTTGAAAATCCATTTGGTCTGGGAATCTAGGTACAAATTTCTTGAGACCAAAGACAGTAAAATTATAATCTTAAGGGCCAATTGCTCCAATAGATGATAATAGTAAATTCCTCTGAGATGTAAAAGACTGCAACACTTCAAGGGTCAACATTGTTGAAGGTGACATGGCCATATCTTCTACAATATTGTAGTTTTCAGCGGCTCTCTCATGTGGATTGAAAGCTGATTTTCAAAGTACACCTTTGGCAGACATTTTAATTACTAAATTAGGACTATGTTTCTCAATTTGTGATGGTTCAGAAATAGGAGGACTTGATACCGGAGGTTGACTGGATGATTTAGTTTCATTTCCAATTACAAGACTCTTATATCCATAGTCTTGAGATCCTGTTGCACCCATGACCTGGGACATCATCAGGATATCTGTCGATGAATTGGAAGAAGACCCGATCATTTTGTTTTCTTGTGATGGGAAAGGATCTTTAAGAAAAATGGGTGTGGGCGAACCTTTTACAAATATATATACCTCGGCCCGATGTGAGCACTCTTTTGTGTAGTGATCCTTATCATAGATAAGACAAGGATAATGAGGTTTCCTTTTTTCGTCAAATGTTTTGGTTTTTTATTCTTTCTCTTTTGGAGAATTGTTTTGTTTATTTTTACCCTTCCCTTTCTTCTTATTTCCAGAAGATTTGGTTTTGACAGTAGATGAGTCTACGACATGGATTTCGGCAGAAGTTTTCTAGAGAAGAGTCTCCTTTGGGTGAATCATGTAAATTTATGATTGGAGTATTAGATTTGGATTGTTTCTTTTTACTCTTTGATGTATTAACTGTATCGATTACACCGTCTGCGACATGAGAACCATAAGGAGTTGTAGTAAGTTGACCTAGGCAAGGTAAATCAGGAATTTTTTCATACAAAGTACTAGACTATTTGTAAACAAGGTCTAGATACTGGGCTTGAGCGATAAAATTTTTCTTCTATTATAATACCTCCTTTAACTACATCTTTAGTAATCTTAGGGAGTAATGATTTAATAAACCATTCAGCCAAAATTTAATTTGGGATGAAAACTTTGACTAAACGATGTCTACGTCGCCATTCGTGGATGTGATCTAAAATGCATGTAGACATATTTTGTTTAAGTGAATTCAATATTTCTATGCCATTATCATAACAGAAATATTTCCGTGCTCTTTCAACAATTTCAATGCCTTATCAACTGCTTCAATATTTTCGTACAACTCAATGTACCACTTCGCGGTTAAGCCGATCAAAGTTCTTTGAAATAATCTTAAACGGATGGAATCATCGATTAAAGAGTTGGATGCATACCACAGATGGTAAGTCATAACATGGTTCGAGGGGTCCTCTCCTGTTTTTCCTTCGAAATTCAAAATGTCACTGGGAAACTTAGTAGGCATGGCTAGCCAAAACGGAAGAGAGTAAATTGGATCATTCATTAGCTGAGACAAGTTTGGAAAATCTAAAGTTGTTATGAAAGGTAACCGCTTATTAGGGTCTTGCTGAGTGAATTGATAACACTGACGGACAAATCCAATACTTGGAGGAGGGTATCCAGGAAAACATGGGATAGCTTGAGCAGTTGGAATTGGCACACCTCCACGGTATATCCATGGGTAGACATACCGAATTGGGGTTGAGCTGGTATCTGAAATGTATAACTAGGGTATGGTTGGCTCTGGAAAGATGGATTTTGTCCCAATTGTTCATATTGCAATTGGCCTTGAACAAATTGACCTTGAAGAGGTTGACCTACCAAGGATTGTCCCTTAAGAGTTTGACCTGTAAAAGGGTTCCCTTGAACATGCAGACCTACAAAGGGTTGTCCTTGAATAGATTGATCTACAAAAGGTTGACTTGTTTGCATAGATATTGTACTAGGTTTTCCCAAAGATGCTCAAGGAATCGACTGGACTATAGGTTTGGTTTAATGGGTAGTAGTCTGAGGGATAACCTTTGTAAAAAATTGGCATTGACATTTGAAGGGTCGTAGCAATAGAGACTCCGGGAACTCCTAGGATAGGTGTACCTAGTTGTTGAACAAATGTTTGCACAATAGATTGGATAGGAGTACTAGGAGTACTCAAACCAACTTGCTGACTACTTGGCACAGATGCCCTTGGGGAAATTTGAATTGCACCTTGAACAGGTTGTTGGACTTGGGTGTAACCAAATTGTCCAAGTGGCTGAGCAAGTTTAATATAAGGCATTTGCAGGGTAGGTTGCAAAGACTGTTGATTAAACAAGGGGTTCCACATAGTGTTTATCCCTGGATAAGGAGTTCCCACTGAGGGTTGTGACACATAGGGTTGACAATAACCAGTTTAAGGCATTGGACCATATGGTTGATAATTACCAAGAATATGCTACCCTATAACCATTGGATAGGTTCTAGTAAAGGGTTGTCCTCCCTTAAAAGGTTGTTTCCCTTGAAGAGGTTTCTACCCTTGAAGAGGATGTTGCCCTTGAAGAGGTTTTTTCCCTTAAAGAGGATATTTCCCTTGAAGAGGTTCCTGCCCCCCAGGCATTATATAGCCACCTTGTGAGCTAGGTTGAGGGGTATTCTCGGAAAACATATATATATGTTCTGTAGTCAAAGGTTGGGTGGTAGACTTGAATAGGCCAGTTGACATAGTAGAAGTTTCATAGAAAGGAGATTCTCCTGAAAAAGTCCCAGAAAGTGACCGGTACCCAGTAGGAACAAAAGGACCACCATACAAAAAGCTTTATGGTGAAGACAAAAACATGGATGACTCAGTATAAATGCTCTCAGAAGCCATGTTGCTATATTTGGGTAAAGAGTAAAATGGGATTCGGTGTCGTGGATGTCCGTAACCAAAATAATGTAAACATTTGGTGAATTGGAGATACCAAGAATCCAGTATAAAGGGACTAAAAGGTAAATCCAAAGGGTATATTGGCTCACTATACCTTAAATCTAAATATTCTCGACGAGAGGGAATTTCAATTTCTTCTTATTCGTGAAAGATTTCTTCAATGATAATAAGGTCAGGAGGAATATCCTTAGTGATGAGAAGCTTTACTCGAGGTGAACGAGGACGACCAGGAGTCAGGGCTATAACATTCGAAGGTGACTCAAATGAAGTGGAATCAGACTCACATTCCGATATTTCAGGTTCAATGAGTTGTGTATATGAAAACTCACCAATAATATATTCAACTGTAATTAATTCATAAATTTATGGTTGATCTTGTTCTGTTTTAGTTATCTGAGGTTGATTAACTTTGAAATTAGGATGTATTATGATAGATTATTCTCCTTGTTCAGACGACTCGGTTCTTGATGATCAGACCCTTTCAGTTTTGATTTTTTCAGTTTACTGGGTGTATATTCAGGGGGTTTCCCCTGCATTCTATGTGAATGTCTTGATAATTCAGCCACAATTGATTTCTTTAACACACGAAATCAAAAAAATTCAAAAGAATCACACCTAAGGCCTCTAAAAGTAATCAAACAAATGAACACTTGCTACAAAATCTAAGCATAAATCCACGCACAAACAATATGCTTCCACAATAAAATCACTAGTTGGTGATAAAATCCAACTTCGTAGAGATTAATGTGGAAAAATAGTGGTCATAACAATTACCCTGACAACTTGCTTGATGAAACTCTTTGGTCCAAGTAACTCCACTATGTCATCTCGAAGCAAAGACTACCCTCCGGAAATTCCAAGTGAGTCTAGTCAACGTCTGCTCCAGGTACAGTGGGACCTTCCCTCCACTGTCACCTTAGGAAAAATCCTAAATATTATAGCCACTGAGGTTACCAACTGAATAAGTGAACCCGGGGGAACAGTCTGTGGCCCGATATACATGCAAGGGAAAAGTATCAAAGCTTAATCCCCTTGAAAGCTCCTCGACATGGTAAATACAAGGTTTAATAACAAATGATCCCAGGCTCCTCGACAATGGTTAATCCAAGGTTTAATATTTTTAATACATGCACATCTTCTATCTTTACCAATGAAGTAGGTATGATTACTCCACTAGCTTCGACATGACCTCATGCTTGAAACTTTTAAGAATAGATTCCCAGAGAAAAAATATAACAATTGGGTTTTTCCCTACCACAAGATGCTACTTGTTTGTTTTATTTTATTTTGAAAGATAATTACTCCTTATTCCAAAGCACTAGTCTTGAGCTAGATTAGTGGAATGAGCCCTAGAAAATGTAAAAATATCTAGATCAATTTTATTAAGTGTTGTATTAATTTGGATTTTGTTTATGAATAGGAGTATGGAAATGAAACTCAATGATGTTGGGACCAACTCAAAAAATTATTGTAAATGCATCAACAAAGAATATGCAATTTTTTGTTTACATGAATTCCTATTTAAGGGAAAGTAGAAGGAATTTTTGAACTCAAAGAAATACAAATTTCCTAAAACATCCCATAACAATTCTTTTTCAACAAGAAATCAATTTCATTTTGAAGCATAACCAATATCACTTTGTAATGAAAATCTTCATTGATTCAAAGCCAAAATATACAATTTTATCAACAAACAATCTTCAATTCTTCAAAAATAAAAAATAAAAATAAAAAACAACTAGAAAAACCCTAAAAAATGTAAAAAGTTTTAAAAAATGAAATCTCTTAACTAGTAATATAACTAATGATACCTATGAGTGTACTTTCATTATTTATTTTAGCTAAAAGTAAAATAAATCATTTTTTTCACTTTAACAAGCAGAAACAATTTCATAAAAGACTAATTTTTGAGACAAATCACACTTCACTTATCTAGAAGTTTTCCTTGTGCAAATAAGAAAGAAACAATCACTCAAACAAGAAGGACTAACAAGACACATGGTAGCTCTAGAGGGAAATGACATAAAAACAATGATCTAGGAAGTGAATCTATTTTCCCAAACAGAGCAATTCATCAAACCAAGGCAAACCCAACCAGAAATTGCAAAATGGATGATCTATAAAAAAGACTCTAAGGTAGTTAGGAAGAGTTCACAAATAGACTCTAAGGGTTGGTATAAGTCAGGTTGAACCTCTAGAAATTTGTCATCAGACTTTGAGAGAGAGAATATTTATTTTTTCGAAAATTCTCAGGGGGTGTGCAGGTTGTCAATGAAAACCAGTGCACATGTGCATTGTATTAAACTGAAAACTTGCGTAGGTTTGCGCTCTGTTTATCACAGAAAACCTCACATTGTAGAGAAACTTTTAAAGAAATAAACATAAGGCATTATAATTCAGAGGATCTAAAAATTCATACACCCAACAAAACTCAAACATAGTCAAACTAGAAAAATCGGAGAGCTAAACCAAAATAATCAAGAAAAAAATAAGCTTGTTCCCCAGTCGAGTTGACAATTTGTTTTCTGGATAAATCCCTGTTGTGGAAAAGATCGATCTCCCTAGTATCCCAACATATAACTAGAAACAAACAACCATCTGAATATTTCTCTCTAAACGATTAGCATTCAAATTATCAAAACTTAGAAAAGAGTGAGGATAATGCTCCTACCTTTCAAAGAGATGTTTGATGTATACCTTTCCTTTTGTCCCAAACATAAAAAGAATCAAAAGCACCTGCAGCATATAATAATCCAAATACCAGTTTAACTTAATGATCAAGGAGATTAAGAATTGTCATTGTTTTAATGAATCTAAAAACAACACAATGAGAAAAAGGTATCCATATGTATTATCAAGAATATAAAGAGCAAGCTTACAGCCTGAGCCTTTATGTCGTACAAATTTCTCTCGTATGCCTTCACAATCACGCTCCTTGGTTTGAAAAGCTTTCCTCTCTAGAACGACCAGCACAGGTTTATCTTCAGTGAGCCCTTATGTACAATGTACAATCTACAATGTACCATCTAACCCTGAAATTTTAGCTCAATTTATAGGAGAAATTGATGAGGTTTCAGATCCACCAATAGAGGGATGAGATCCTCTAATGGAGGGATTTGGGTTCCTTGATCCAAGGGGATAAGCTCCATGATTGGAGGGATATAGCTCGAACTGGAGCGACTCAAAAGGCTTTTAATTGGAAGAATATGCACCCAACTATGCTTCTAGAAACTAATTTTTGCTTTTACTTTCTTTTAAATGGTGTGCAGAAGTTTTATGTGAAAACAGAGCGCAGATGTTCGCAGGCAAGGTTAGGAATATCAGCGCATGGGCAAGAAGTGACCGCAAAAAGTGGACAGGCAACCTTTAAGAGTTTTTAAGAGCTTTTTCCAATTCCTAAGACTTGGTTAAGGAATATAAATGTTATGACTTCTAAGGAAGCATGATTATGGATGGGGATAGATCCATATTGAAGGTAAAATTTCATGGTGACAAAATGACGCATAACATAAACTTAGCAGTCAAATCCCTGTGCGGAGGTGGGTCCCTTGTCCCATAAACAAGGGGGTCGAATACACCAATTTGGTGGTCCCTTGTCCCAAAAACAATGTTTGGTTTGGTCATGACCTTAAAATTGGATATATATATATATATATATGGTAGTGCAGACAATGGGGTCTCATACACCAATTTGGTGTTCCCTTGTCCCACAAACAATGTTTGGCTTGGTCATGACCTTAAAATTGGATTATATATATATATGTGTGTGTGTGTGTGGTGCATGCATGTCTATTTTAATTTAATTATTGGTAATTATTAAATGGATGGTAGAGATTTAACCTCTTTGCAATATGTTGAAATATTCATAGTAGTATTCACAAATAAAGGGTTAATATTTATCTCCAAGTTAGTTATGCACCGGAGGTGGGTCCCCTGTCCCACAAAGAAGGGGGTCTCATACACCAATTTGGTGTTTGGCTTGGCCATGACCTGTGTCTGGATATATATATATATATATATATATATATATATATGTGTGGTGGTTTGCATGTCTTAATTTAATTTTCAATAGAGATTTAAGCTCTATGGAATATGCTAAAAAATTCATAGTAGTATTCACAAATAAAGGGATGATATTTATCTCCAAGTTAGTTATGCACTTTTAATGGATAAGTCTCAAATTAATTAATTAAAGAAAAAATCATATCAACCCTTGTCATATTGGGCATGTGGTATTGATAAGTCGTGATATTAGCACATGGTATTGCAACAAAAGCTATTTACAAATTAAGAATTTCCATGAGAAAGTGGGGTTGAATCTCCATGGTTAAGAATATTTTGTACATTAATTATTTTTATAAAGTCCTAATTTAGTTAATTTTTAAGATTGTTTTAATCTGGGAAATGTGAGATATGTAGTGCTTTAAGTGTTTTGATGCTTATCATGGATTGATGCCTATAGACATTTACCAATAATTTAATTTATATGACTCCACTAATGGTTAATAATAGTGGATGAAATCAACCTTGTAACAAGAATACAAGACTGACCCACTTACCCATTCAACTAATTACCAAATAAATAAATAAATAAATAAATAAATATTTTTAAAAAATTGGGAGAAGAATTAAGACAGTAAGATTATTATAGATTTTTTAATATGTAAATAATGATCTATAAAATTATGTGAATCGTTTAGAGACTATTGTCATTGATGGTTGGGATGAATATGAATATAAAGAAAATTGAAATAACCTTTTTAGTTAAAATAAAACAAGACAAAACAATTATTGTCACACCCCCATGGTGGCTGCATGAGTATAATCTTGTTGAATCACCAAGAAGTGCGACACTTGCGTTATTTCTCCTCAATAGGGAACCCAACTTGAGGTTGCTTATGCTTGAAATATGCCTCTAGCCTATGTATTTTTAATGAGATCACTATCTCAAAATTGTGGTATTAGTTTTCAAATAACCTTAGTACAATAGCCCTTCCAAATTTAACTTAGTAACTTTTACAATTTTACTTTATTCACAAATTCACAGTTGTACTTCAACAATATAAAATAAATGGCTCATAAACAACAATAATCCATCATGTATGAAACAACATAATTATATTGGGAGAAGGAACACCCGAACGTTTCCCCACAACTTATTTTACAAAACTTCAACCATACAAATCTTTGGTTACTAAAGTGTGGTGGGGCTGAGTTCCTAAACAACTCACTGCCACAACACAAAAATATTCTATTACGCTCCCTCTCCCAGTTATTTATGGAAATAACTGCAGTTAATTATTTCTGGAAACCAATTGCAGTCATTTCCTTAATTTATGGAAACCAATTGCAGTCATTTCCTTAAATTACGAAAATCAACTGCAGTTAATTAATTTTCTTGTCGAGAGCTTCTGAAGTGGTCCATTACTCCCACTGTAGTTCTCTACCATGATTTGTGGAACACTTGACACATAGCCAACAAAATCTTGATGGAAGCTTGGCTATAAATACTTATGTTTGGTCCCCAAGCTCACTAACTCAATTCCCTTCAGATTTACACCATCAAACTAGAGTGAGCAGAGCTTGGAAGTGCCTTCAGATTTTCCATATGATTTATAATTTTTACTTATGTGAAGTGTGAGACCCCGTGCCGAGTGTTTGTGTTTGCCTCCATTAACACCAGCCACTTCAACCAACTCGTGTGGGCTTGTTTGAAAGAAGGCACCGCAGGTCTTTGAGTGATGGCACCGCAAGTCTTTGAGCGATGATATGCACTTGGTTTTGGGTATACTATCCACGCATAAAGAAGGTCCAAGTTCCTTGGATTTGGGTGCATAGGAAAACCTGCAGCCATTGTTCATCTAGCGCTGGACTGGAATGCACAAGTGATTGGCTCCGCATGCTGGAAATATTTTTTTTTTTTTAGTGAAGCAGCCTGGAAATTTTGCATACAAAATACATTGTGAGCAGCATCAATGGCTGGAGGTATGATTTATTGGGCATTAATTTTTATTTTTCCATTCTTTTAAAGTATTTATTCTGCATTAAGAATCGTTATTTTTAAGCTTTCATTTGGTATCAGAGCAAGTTTATCTCTGCCTTGGTGATTATAGACATGTTTGGCTAAATGTCATATTTTAAAGAATTTTCTGAATTAAAGCATTTATTTGGAAATATGTGTAAATTTTGATCAATTTTTTTGCTTATAGTATTTATTTAGTTTAATTATATGCAATTTGGATAATTGTTGTGCAATTTAATTTGCATGAATTAATTATTTCTGCTTTAATTAAAACATGCTATTTTGGATGAGTATATGAGACCCATCGTTAAATGTTATGCATGAATATTATAGTTTTGTTTATGCAAATTATCATTATTCTCATATCAAGTTAATTTTTATGTAAATAATGTCTAGTGATCCATATACTTTTAATTGATTAGAGAATAGCCACAACATCTCTAATTAAATAAAATTATATATTATGATTGATTAGGATCACATAAATAATATTTAGACATTAATTGTAATTAATGATACTAAATATAATAAATTTTATCCCACAGAATTTTTTGTTTTATTTATGTAATTAATTAGGATAAAATATTCATAACTTACCCACAGGAGTTATGAATTAATAGTTTTATCATAAAGTTCAAAACTAAGATAGAATTTATTTCAAATTATAATCATAATATACCCTTAGTATTATGAATTAAGTGAATAATTTGATAAATTCTATCATAAAGAATAATTGAATCTGCTTAAATTGAAAATTTAGTCCACAGACAATTTTTATGTCATTAGTTTCAATTTTAAATCATGATTTACATTGGTAAAGCATGAAATTTTATTTAGGCCCCAATTTTAACATAAGCATGTGATCTTTAATTTTATGCAGTTGTACAACCTGCAAATTTCTCTGAAATTCATATTGATATCCCTGAACTTAAGGGAGATAACTATAAGGTCTGGAAAGAGAGAGTTCTCCTTCATTTGGGGTGGATGGACATAGACTATGCTATTAGGAAAGATGAACCACCAGCACTCAATAATACCAGCACTGCAGCGGACATCACGCTTTATGAACGATTTGAATGATCTAATCACCTAAGCATGATGTTCATTAAGACTAAAATTTCAGCTGGTATTCGTGGTTCCATTGAACAGCATGAAAAGGTCCGAGACTTGCTGAAAGCCATTGATGATCAATTCGTCACTTCATATAAAGCACTATCAAGCACCCTAATCATGAAGTTCTCATACCTAAGGCTCACCAGTGTGAAAGGTGTGCACGAGCACATCATGCAAATGAGGGACATTGTGGCTCGATTGAAGAAACTCGAGGTTGAAATATCAGAGTCTTTCCTGGTGCACTACATCCTAAACACCCTTCTGCACCAATACGGACCCTTCAAAATCTCATACAACACATAAGGATAAATGGTCAATTAATGAACTCATGACCATGGGTGTTCAAGAGGAAGAGAGACTGGTGATGGAAATGGAAGAAAATGCAATGCTGGCAACGCGAGGAAAGGGTAAATATCAAGCAAATTGGAAAGGGAAAGGTAAAATACCTCCTCAAGTCGATATCAAGAAGGATTCCAAGTGTTTCTTCTGTAAAAAGAAGGGACACATGAAGAAGGAATGCGCCAAATTTCAGAAATGGCTTGTGGAAAAAGGTAATCCAATCTCGTTTGTTTGTTATGTATCTAATATGGTTAATGTCATTATTAACATCTGGTGGATTGATTCTTGATCAAAAATTCACATTTCGAATTCCTTGTAGGGTTTGCAAAACCTAAGGAAGCCAGTGGGAAGTGAGCAAAGCATCTTATCAGGAAACAAGATGGGCTCGCATGTGGAAGCTATAGGAACATGCTATTTAACTTTAAGTAGTGGCTTTGTTTTAGAATTAGAAAAGACCTTTTATGTACCAATTTTTTCTAGAAACTTGATTTCAGTTTCAAGGCTTGTACCTTTTGGCTATTCCTTTAACTTTTCATAAACATCCTTCAGTTTATTTTATAAATCTGAATGTGTTGGGAATGGTATTTTGTCTAATGGTCTTTACTGCATTAATTTACAAAACAATGTCACTTATGATTCAATGCATGTTCACACTGGCACTAAAATATGTGTTATAAATGAAAATTCCTCTAAATTATGGCACCGGAGACTAGGTCATATCTCCATAGAAAGAATTAAAAGATTGGTAAATGAAAGGGTACTTAATACTCTGGATTTTACTGATTTTGAGACTTGTGTGGACTGCATAAAGGGAAAGCAGACCAACAAGTCAAAGAAAGGTGCCAATAGGAGTTCAGACATATTAGAGATCATACATACTGATATATGTAGTCCAGACATGGACTTACATGGTCAGAGATACTTCATCTCTTTTATAGATGATTACTCACGATATATGTATCTCTACATGCTTCATAAAAAGAGCGAAGCATTAGATGCCTTTAAGATTTTT
Organism: Pinus albicaulis; assembly: GCA_034641835.2. Classification (NCBI taxonomy): domain Eukaryota; kingdom Viridiplantae; phylum Streptophyta; class Pinopsida; order Pinales; family Pinaceae; genus Pinus; species Pinus albicaulis. The sequence goes on from CM076580.1 coordinate 1,619,688,398, forward strand.
AAGGCTGAAGTAGAGAAACAATGCGGCAAGCAAATTAAGATCGTGAGATTAGATAGAGGTGGAGAATATTATGGTAGATACACAGAAGATGGACAAGCACCTGGGCCATTCGCAAAATTTCTTCAAGAGCATGGGATTGTTGCCCAATACACCATGCCTGGTTTATTTGACCAGAATGGTGTAGTAGAAAGAAGAAAGCAAACATTATTGGACGTGGTGCGGTGTATGCTTAGCAGCTCCAATCTTCCTAAATCCTTGTGGACTGAAGCACTTAAGACGACAGTGTATATATTAAACCGAGTTCTAACCAAGGCTGTTCCTAAAACGCCATTTGAATTATGGAAAGGTTGGAAACCGAGTTTGCGACATATGCGCGTTTGGGGATGCCCGTCTGAAGTGAGAATATATAATCCACGAGAGAAGAAGCTGGACCCAAGGACCATTAGTGGGTATTTCATTGGATATGTTGAAAGGTCTAAAGGTTACAGATTTTATTGTCCATATAACAACACTAGGATTGTGGAATCTAGAAATGAAAAGTTTCTTGAAAATGAATTGATCAGTGGGAGCGATCAAACCAGGAACATAGTTTTTGAGAAGGATCATTCAGAATTTCAACCTTCCACCTCAAGTGATAGATTGGTTATTGTTCACAGCACCCCTCAAGTACAAACTGGTGTTTAACAACCAATTGTTGAAGTTCCACAAGCTATTGACGACATTCCAGTAGATCAGATAGTTCAAGAATTGCCAAGAATTTTTTAACAACGAGTTGAACCACATACTTCTCAGGAAGATAGTGGTACAACATTAAGAAGATCTACTAGACCAAAGAGATCAACATTTCCTAATGATTATGTTGTGTATCTGCAAGAATCTGACTACAACATTGGAGCCGAAAATGATCCCGAGTCTTTTTCACAAGCCATGAGTTGCAAAGAATCAGAATTATTGTACGATGCCATGAAGGAAGAGATGAATTCTATGAAGAGTAACGAAGTCTGGGATCTTGTTGAGTTGCCTAATGGTGCAAAATCCATTGGATGTAAATGGGTCTTTAAGACAAAGAAAGACTCATTGGGCAACATTGAGAGATACAAGGCAAGACTCGTTGCAAAGGGATTCACTCAGAAAGAAGGAATCGATTACACAGAGACTTTCTCTCCTGTATCTAAGAAAGATTCCTTGCGCATTATTATGGCATTAGTAGCCCATTTTGACTTGGAGTTGCACCAAATGGATGTGAAAACGACATTTCTCAATGGAGATCTAGAGGAGGAGGTTTACATGAAACAACCTGAAGGATTCTCCTCTAGTGATGGTGAGAAATTGGTTTGCAAGCTCAAGAAATCATTATACGGATTAAAACAAGCATCCCGCCAATGGTATTTGAAATTTCATAATGTAATTTCTTCTTTCGGTTTTGTAGAAAACATTATGGATGAATGTATATACCTGAAAGTCAGTGGGAGTAAAATCTGTTTTCTTGTTTTATATGTGGATGATATTTTGCTAGCAACCAATGATAAGGTTTTGCTACATGAGGTGAAACAATTCCTCTCTAAAAATTTCAATATGAAGGATATGGGTGAGGCATCTTATGTCATTGGCATTAAGATTCATAGAGACAGATTTCGAGGCATCTTGGGTCTGTCTCTGGAAACCTATATTAATAAAATTTTAGAGAGATTTCGGATGAAGGATTATTCACCAAGTGTCGCTCCCATTGTGAAGGGTGATAGGTTCAGTTTGAACCAATGCCCGAAGAACGACTTTGAAAGGGAACAAATGAAGAACATTCCATATGCTTCTGCTGTCGGAAGCTTAATGTATGCTCAAGTCTGCACAAGACCTGACATTGCATTTGTTGTGGGAATGTTGGGACGATATCAGAGTAATCCAGGTTTAGACCACTGGAGAGCTGCAAAGAAAGTAATGAGGTACCTTCAAGGAACCAAAGACGACATGCTTATGTACAGACGGACGGACAATTTGGAAGTGATTGGCTACTCAGATTCTGACTTTGCTGGATGTGTTGATTCACGCAAATCAACATCAGGATACATTTTTATGATGGCCGGTGGAGCTGTATCATGGAGGAGTGCCAAGTAGACCTTGATTGCCACTTCCACTATGGAAGCCGAGTTCGTCTCCTGTTTTGAGGCTACTTTACATGGTGTATGGCTTAAGAGTTTCATTTCTAGGCTTAGAATTATGGATTCTATCTCTAAGCCATTGAGAATATATTGCAACAATTCAGTTGTTGTTTTTATGGCTAAGAACAACAAAAGTGGGATTCAAAATAAACACATCGACATTAAGTATTTAGCTATAAGGGAACGCGTTAAAGAGAAGAAAGTGGTCATTGAGCACGTTAGCACTGAGTTGATGATCGTTGATCCTTTGACTAAGGGCATGCCACCGTTTAAATTCAAGGATCATGTAATGAATATGGGACTTGGTTCCATTATGTAGTTTCTCATTGTATGAACAATGTTATTTTCAATGAAATTCTTAATTATTGTGATGTTTTTCTCATATTTATGTGCACCTTAATTTGATTTGAGAGAATTCATCTATGTAGGACCAAGAATGAACATAGGGTTTATTCATTAAGAAATTGTTGCCACATAAATTTTAATAGAAATAAATACATAGTAATACATGGAAGATAATACTCGTCATTAGAGGATTTATCGCCATGATTCATGTATCTATTACTTAATACAGATTATCAATGGGTTTTAAGATGAGACATTAAGTTTGGAAGTATGGACCAAGTGGGAGAATGTTACGCTCCCTATCCCAGTTATTTCTGGAAATAACTGCAGTTAATTATTTATGGAAACCAACTGTAGTCATTTCCTTAATTTATGGAAACCAACTCCAGTCATTTCCTTAAATTACGGAAATCAACTGCATTTAATTAATTTTCTTGTTGGGAGCTTCTGAAGTGGTCCATTACTCCAACTACAGTTCTCTACCATGATTTGTGGAATACTTGATACATAGCCAACAAAATCTTGATGGAAGCTTGGCTATAAATACTTATGTTTGGTCCCCAAGCTCACTAACTCAATTCCCTTCAGATTTACACCATCAAGCTAGAGTGAGCAGAGCTTGGAAGTGCCTTCAGATTTTCTATATGATTTATAATTTTTGCTTGTGTGAAGTGTGAGATCCCGTGCCGAGTGTTTGTGTTTGCCTGCATTAACACCAGCCACTTCAACAAACTTGTGTGGGCTTGTTTGAAAGAAGGCATCGCAGGTCTTTGAGTGATGGCACCGCAAGTCTTTGAGTGATGATATGCGCTTGGTTTTGGGTAAACTGTCCACGCGTAAAGAAGGTCCAAGTTCCTTGGATTTGGGTGCATAGGCAAACCTATAGCCATTGTTCATCTAGCGCTGGACTGGAATTAACAAGTGATTGGCTCTGCATTCTGGAAAATTTTTTATTTTTATTTTTTTTAGTGAAGCAGCCCGGAATATATATATACATATATATATATATATATATATATACATATATATATATACATATACATATATACATATACATATATACATATACATATATACATATACATATATACATATACATATATACATATACATATATACATATACATATATACATATACATATATACATATACATATATATATATATATATATATATATATATTATTAGTATTTACCCGCTGAAATTTTGCATCTGAAATACATTGTGAGCAAAAGATCAATGGCTAGAGGTATGATTTATTGGGCATTAATTTTTATTTTTTGATTATTTTAAAGTATTTATTCCACATTTTTAAGAATCAATATTTAACTTACATTTGCTATCGAAGCGAGGTTTATCTCTGCCTTTGTAATTATAGAGATAGTTTGGCTAAATGTTTTATTTTTAAAGATTTTCTGAATTAAAACATTTATTTGGAAATATGTCTGCTCAATTTTTTGCATATAATATTTATTTAGTTTAATTATATGCAATTTGGAAAATATGTTCGTATTTAGTTTGCATGAATTTAATTATTTAAGCTTTAATTAAAACATGTTATTATGAATGAGTATACGAGACCTAAGGTTAAATGTTATGTATGAATATTGTAGTTTTATTCATGCAAATTATCAGCTGATTTTATGAAAATAATGTCTAGTGATCCATATAATTTTAATTGATTAGAAAATAGCCATAGCATCTCTAATTAAATTAAATTATATATTATGATTGATTAGGGTCACATAAAGAATATTTAGACATTAATTGTAATTAATTATATTAAATATAATAAATTTTATCCCACAGAAATTTTTGTTATATTTAAGTAATTAATTAGGATAAATATTCATAACTTACCCACAGGAGTTATGAATTTATAGTTTTATCATAAAGTTCAAAAGAATAATTGAATCTGCTTGAATTAAAAATTTAGTCCACAAACAATTTTTATGTCATCAGATTCAATTTTTAAAGCATGATTTACATTGGTAAAGCATGAAATTTTATTTATGCCTCAATTTTAACATAAGCATGTGTTTTTTTTTTTTATATTATACAGTTGTACAACCTGCAAATTTCTCTGAAATTCGTACTGATATCCTTGAACTTAAGGGAGATAACTATAAGGTCTGGAAGGAGAGATTTATCCTTCATTTGGGGTGGATGGACATAGACTATGCTATTAAGAAAGATGAACTACCAGCACTCAATAATACCAGCACTGCAGCGGACATCACGCTTTATGAACAATGGGAATGATTTGATCGCCTAAGCATGATGTTCATTAAGTTCTCATCCCTAAGGCTCACCAGTGTGAAAGGTGTGCGCGAGCACATCATGCAAATGAGGGACATTGTGGCTCAATTGAAGAAACTCAAGGTTGAAATATTAGAGTCTTTCCCGGTGCACTACATCCTGAACACCCTTCCGCTCCAATACGGACCCTTCAAAATCTCATACAACACACATAAGGATAAATGGTTAATTATTGAACTCATGACCATGTGTGTTCAAGAGGAGGAGATACTGGTGATGGAAATGGGAGAAAGTGCAATGCTGGCAACGCGAGGAAAAGGAAAATCTCAAGCCAATCGGAAAGGGAAGGTAAAGTACCTCCCCAGCCCGATATCAAGAAGAATTCCAATTGTTTCTTCTATAAAAAGAAGGGACACATGAAGAAGGAATGTGCCAAATTTCAGAAATGGCTTGTGGACATAGGTAATTCAATCTCGTTTGTTTGTTATGAATCTAATATGATTAATGTAAATATTAACACTTTGTGGATTAATTCTGGATCAACAATTCACATTTCGAATTCCTTGCAGGGTTTGCAAAACCTAAGGAAGCCAGTGGGGAGTGAGCAATGCATCCTATCAGGAAACAAGATGGGCTCGCATTTGGAGGCTATAGGAACATGCTATTTAACTTTAAGAAGTGGCTTTGTTTTAGAATTAGAAAAGACCTTTTATGTACCAATTTTTTCTAGAAATTTGATTTCAGTTTCAAGGCTTGTACCTTTTGGATATTCCTTTAACTTTTCAGAAACATCCTTCAGTTTATTTTATAAATCTGAATGTATTGGGAATGGTATTTTTTCTAATGGTCTTTACTGCATTAATTTACAAAACAATGTCACTTATGATTCAATGCATGTTCACACTGGCAATAAAATATGTGTTATAAATGAAAATTCCTCTAAATTATGGCACCAGAGACTAGGTCATATCTCCATTGAAAGAATTAAAATATTGGTAAATGAATGGGTACTTAATACTCTGGATTTTACTGATTTTGAGACTTGTGTGGACTGCATAAAGGGAAAGCAGACCCACAAGTCAAAGAAAGGTGCCAATAGGAGTTCGAACATATTAGAGATCATACATACTGATATATGTAGTCCAGACATGGATTCACATGGTCAGAGATACTTCATCTCTTTTATAGATGATTACCCACGATATATGTATCTCTACATGCTTCATAAAAATAGTGAAGCATTAGATGCCTTTAAGATTTTTAAGGCTGAAGTAGAGAAACAATGCAGCAAGCAAATTAAGATCGTGAGATCAGATAGAGGTGGATAATATTATGGTAGATACACAGAAGATGGACAAGCACCTGGGCCATTCGCAAAATTTCTTCAAGAGCATGAGATTGTTGCCCAATACACCATGCTTGGTTCACTCGACCAGAATGGTGTAGCAGAAAGAAGAAACTGAACATTATTGGACATGGTGCGGAGTATGCTTAGCAGCTCCAATCTTCCTAAATCCTTGTGGACTGAAGCACTTAAGACGACAGTGTATATATTAAACCGAGTTCCAACCAAGGTTGTTCCTAAAACGCCATTTGAATTATGGAAAGGATGGAAACCGAGTTTGCAACATATGCGCATTTGGGGATGCCCGTCTGAAGTGAGAATATATAATCCACGAGAGAAGAAGCTGGACCCAAGGACCATTAGTGGGTATTTCATTGGATATGCTGAAAGGTATAAAGGTTACAGATTTTATTGTCCATATAACAGCACTAGGATTGTGGAATCTAGAAATGCAAAGTTTCTTGAAAATGAATTGATTAGTGGGAGCGATCAAACCAGGAACATAGTTTTTGAGAAGGATCATTCAGAATCTCAACCTTCCACCTCAAGTGATAGATTGGTTATTGTTCACAGCACCCCTCAAGTACAAACTGATATTGAACAACCAATTGTTGAAGTTCCACAAGTTGCTGACGACATTCCAGTAGATCAGATAGTTCAAGAATTTCCAAGAATTTTTGAACAACGAGTTGAACCACATACTTCTTAGGAAGATAGTGGTACAACATTAAGAATATCTACTATACCAAAGATATCAGCAATTCCTGATGATTATGTTGTGTATCTGCAAGAATCTGACTACAACATTGGAGCCGAAAATGATCCCAAGTCTTTTTCACAAGCCATGAGTTGCAAAGAATCGAAATTATGGTATGATGCCATGAAGGAAGAGATGAATTCTATGAAGAGTAACAAAGTCTGGGATCTTGTTGAGTTTCCTAATGGTGCAAAATCCATTGGATGTAAATGGGTCTTTAAGACAAAGAAAGACTCATTGGGCAACATTGAGAGATACAAGGCAAGACTCATTGCAAAGGGATTTACTCAGAAAGAAGGAATCGATTACACGAAGACTTTCTCTCCTGTATCTAAGAAAGATTCCTTGCACGTTATTATGGAAATAGTAGCCCGTTTTGACTTGGAGTTGCACCAAATGGATGTTTTTATCATGTCAGCCCCCTGTTAAATTCTGACAAGCAATCTCGCTTAAACCTTTCAAACCCCCTCTTATTCCCCTGAGAAATTATTTTTCTACTCATCCTTACCTTATCCCAGCCTCAAAACTGCATAAAAAGGTCGAAATCTCACATTATGATATATTTAAGGCCTAGCACCTTTCAACCTTAGCCCCTGCACCTTTTTCTCCACATGACCGAAAGTCGAAACCGAGTGCTAGCCATGAAGGCGCTTATCTCACACACACACACACACAGATATATATATATATATATATATATATATATATATATATATATATATATTATATATATATATATATATATCGGGCGTGTTTATAACCGTCGATCTGTACAGATCTGACGACATTCACAAGTCTTCATCTCGCCTGTGGCCCACTCCGTTCATCGCCCAAATTGCCTGTCCGCCGTCCGTTTAAACCGCACATCAACGGCTCACAGTACACTCGCCCCGGTGGTCCCCGCGCCATGCACTATGCAAAACCCGCATGGTTTCTATTGCACCGCCTTTGGGCGTTAGGTGGTATTTTATTTTTCGGAGCGATTCCATACATTGTTTGTCGTGTGTCCCTGCGTACGGCTCAAAAACTGCCCTCCATCGCGCGTTATCGTTCGTCTGTAAGACACGGCGCGATATCCATGAGAGTTGTCTGATCTGGGGCGATCCATCTGACGGTAGCCGCTCCACATAACTGCGCGGAAGATAAACCAAGGAAATCGTACCCTCGACCCACCGTCAGCACTCCACCTCATCCATTTCCCATTTTCCCGGTATCGCGCCACCTGTCCTCCAGTTTTTCACCACGTGCTCTCTGCCACCCCGGGTCCATAATTGGTTCATTTCTTCGTTTTCCCGCATTTTCACGTTCATTTCTCACTGTGTCCGCTGCACTTTTCACCATTTCGCAACGCCTTCCGCTGCACTTTTCACCATCTCTCCACAGTCCCATCACCAGTCTGACGACCATCAATGCATCCATCCTCCCCATGCATATTTTTCTTAACACGTTTTCGGGTTTTGCCGGGTTACAGCGACAGAAAATCGCCATGATTTATAGTCTCTTTTTCAGTAATAAAGAACACATCAAAGGACCATTTTTCAGAGGCTGGAATTATGGAGAAAGGCCTGAGAAGGTATGTCGACAAGATTTCCATTAAAGAAGCAGGGTTGAAATCTGTCAAACCCTCCAGAGTCATTCAAAGCACAGATTGCACAGATGGAGACATTAATGGAGCAGCAGAGAAATATCAGTGAATGATTGAGGAATTCAACGTTCAACATTGAAGATCTTAAACCTCAATTCAGGGTTTAGAAGGCAAAGGGTACCATTCACAGAACAAAAAAAAAAAAAAAAGGTTTTCTTTTCAACACCATTTTCTTTCAGGAAAGGACGGAATGTCTATGTGATTTTACTTCTTTGCCGTGTTCCTGAAGAGACTTCTACCCAGTGCATTTATTTCAGTAAGCAGGCCATAGGGTACGAACAACATTACAGAGTCATCAAGCAGTATGGGCATGCACGTTTCCACCATCTTGTCTTAATGAGGCAAATTAAATGTTCATCACCTACTCCCTTTTCGGGCCTTTCTTTCTCTTATAAAGCTCCCGAAGAACAAAGGATTGAGGGTTCCAGATTTTATCAGAAAATTATGCAGTAAGAGAATTTTTTATGCATTTTGTAAAAGCTCTTATATGAATATACAGAGCCCGTGGGGTCTCAGTGAGGAGGAGTTTCGTCTTTAAAAAGGATTCTGGTCTTTGGTGTCTCACAGTGTGTAACTTTCTCTATTATGTGTTATTTTAATAGATCATTTCATTTCATCCATCTTTCCTGTATCATGTTTCTAGAATGCGACTGGCTCACTGATTTTTGGTATGGATTTATCCTAGTTGATACCCATGCTCGGATTAGTCAATCGCTTTAAATATGGCTCAGGCATGATATACTGTTTCACTATTCACTCAAACCGTATTTCTGCTATATTAGTTTCTTTGGGAGGGTATTTTTAAAGCGCTATTGTCGTGTATGTATTCTTAAATTGGTAAGCCCATTACATGGTGATATTGTGTATCTGGATATCAGCTCAATGACAACTAATATTATCTCAATATTTCATTCACTACATACACCTTCTGATAATTTATTTCTGTGAGGTATTTCTGAATTGGCCCTCTTTATAGTAAGTTGTCTCTGAACTGTATGTTTCTTTTATATAAGAGTTTTGCACATTGCCTCTGCAGTGTTCTTTTCCCTGTGTCAGTTTCTGAAGGTCTTGGTCCCATTTAGATTAATATTCCTTGTTTTCAGGAAGTAGCATGAGAGATTTTTGTTGATAACTCACCTTGTTATACTATATGCTCCTTACTACATAAGATGTCCTAGGCATTGGTCTATCACAACTCTAGGTTGTCTCTAGGAACGACAACAGATGTGAAAATGACATTTCTCAATGGAGATCTAGAGGAGGAGGTTTACATGAAATAACCTGAAGGATTCTCCTCTAGTGATGGTGAGTAATTGGTTTGCAAGCTCAAGAAGTCATTATACGGATTAAAACAAGCATCCCGCCAATGGTATTTGAAATTTCATAATGTAATTTCTTCTTTCGCTTTTGTAGAAAACATTATGGATGAATGTATATACCTGAAAGTTAGTGGGAGTAAAATCTATTTTCTTGTTTTATATGTGGATGACATTTTGCTAGCAACCAATGATAAGGGTTTGCTACATGAGGTGAAACAATTCCTCTTTAAAAATTTCAATATGAAGGATATGGGTGAGGCATCTTATGTCATTGGCATTAAGATCCATAGAGACAGATTTCAAGGCATCTTAGGTCTGTCTCAGGAAACCTATATTAATAAAATTTTAGAGAGATTTCGAATGAAGGATTGTTCACCAAGTGTTGCTCCCATTGTGAAGGGTGATAGGTTTAGTTTGAACCAATGCCCAAAGAACGAATTTGAAAGGGAACAAATGAACAACATTCCATATGCTTCTGATGTCAAAAGCCTAATGTATGCTCAAGTTTGCACAAGACCTAACATTGCATTTGTTATGGGAATGTTGGGATGATATCAAAGTGATCCAAGTTTAGACCACTGGAGAGCTGCAAAGAAAGTAATGAGGTACCTTCAAGGAAGCAAAAAATACATGCTTATGTATAGACGGACAGACAATTTGGAAGTAATTGGCTACTCAGATTCTGACTTTGCTGGATGTGTTGATTCACGCAAATCAACATCAGGATACATTTTTATGATGGTCGGTGGAGCTGTATCATGGAGGAGTGCCAAGCAGACCTTGATTGCCACTTCCACTATGGAAGCCGAGTTCGTCTCTTGTTTTGAGGCTACTTTACATGGTGTATGGCTTAAGATTTTCATTTCTGGGCTTAGAATTATGGATTCTATCTCTAAGCCATTGAGAATATATTGCGACAATTCAGCTGCTATTTTTATGGTTAAGAACAACAAAAGTGGGAGTCGAAATAAACACATCGACATTAAGTATTTAGCTACAAGGGAACGTGTTAAAGAAAAGAAAGTGGTCATTGAGCACGTTAGCACTGAGTTGATGATCGTTGATCCTTTGACTAAGGGCATGCAACCGTTTAAATTCAAGGATCATGTAATGAATATGGGAATTGATTCCATTATGTAGTTTCTCATTGTATGAACAATGTTATTTTTAATGAAATTCTTAATTATTGTGATGTTTTACTCATATTTATGTGCACCTTAATTTGATTTGAGAGAATTCATCTGTGTAGGACCAAGAATAAACATAGGGTTTATTCATTAAGAAATTGTTGCCACATAAATTTTAATAGAAATAAATACATAGTAATACATGGAAGATAATACTCGTCATTAGAGGACTTATCGCCATGATTCATGTATCTATTACTTAATACAGATTATCAATGGGTTTTAAGATGAGACATTAAGTTTGGAAGTATGGACCAAGTGGGAGAATGTTACGCTCCCTCTCCCAGTTATTTCTGGAAATAATTGCAGTTAGTTATTTCTGGAAACCAACTACAGTCATTTCCTTAATTTATGGAAACCAACTGCAGTCATTTCCTTAAATTACGGAAATCAACTGCATTTAATTAATTTTCTTGTTGGGAGCTTCTGAAGTGGTCCATTACTCCCACTGCAGTTCTCTACCATGATTTGTGGAACACTTGACACATAGCCAACAGAAGCTTGATGGAAGCTTGGCTATAAATACTTCTATTTGGTCCCCAAGCTCACTAACTCAATTCCCTTCAGATTTACACCATCAAGCTAGAGTGAGCAGAGCTTGGAAGTGCCTTCAGATTTTCTATATGATTTATAATTTTTGCTTGTGTGAAGTGTGAGACCCCATGCTGAGTGTTTGTGTTTGACTGCATTAACACTAGCCACTTCAACAAACTCGTGTGGGCTTGTTTGAAAGAAGGCACCGTAGGTCTTTAAGTGATGGCACTGCAAGTCTTTAAGTTATGATATGCGCTTGGTTTTGGGTAAACTGTCCACGCGTAAAGAAGGTCCAAGTTCCTTGGATTTGGGTGCACAGGAAAACCTGCAGCCATTGTTCATCTAGCATTGGACTGGAATGCACAAGTGATTGGCTCCGCATGCTGGAAAGTTTTGTTTTGTTTAGGTTTTTATTTTATTTTATTTTTTATTTTTTAAGTGTAGCAGCCCGGAAATTTTGCATACAAAATACATTGTGAGCAGCATCTATGGCTAGAGGTATGATTTATTGGGCATTAATTTTTATTTTTCGATTCTTTTAAAGTATTTATTCCGCATTAAGAATCGTTATTTTTAAGCTTTCATATTCAAGTTGAAATGGTTGGATCGAACTCCAAAATGAGTTCCTAGCCGCAACACAACCGTTTAAAAATTCAAGCATCCCTTCACCCTCACCTTGCCTTCACAAATGAAACAGATCTCAAAATGACTCACATAATATATTTAGTCACTCACAACGAGCTCATCCCTCTTTTTTCATCTCATCCTCTTCATTCTACCTGTGGTTCACTTCTCTTCTTGGGTTCTTCCATTCCTATGTTCTGTCCTCCATCAAATTGCACCAATTTTTACTTATTTGCATCCTCCTTTGTGATTGGAATGACACATCCCTTGGGGAATACGGGTTGACCCCCATTTTCCAACCAAGTCAGCCTTCTCTCGCATTATTTGTATGTCATGTGTGTCACATGGTTCTCCCATCGTGATTGTCCACTTGTCGGTCATGGGGCTTCGTTCCATCGCATGTATTGTCATCTCGCCCACATCACATGTCGATTCGCCCTCTCATTGCATGACTATATCGCACAAATTTAGCTGTGGTGAGAGTTCTCATCTCGGCTACGCAGTGGCACTCATTTTGGTTGGGTGGGCACCCTCATCTCAGCTGAGCAAGTTTCCTCATTCGACTAGGTGTCCCCGATCACATCTTTCGCCCACTAGTTAAGTTTTTCCATGCCACCTTCGTATGATTCGGTTGGGTGTGTGCGTCCATCGTTTTTCCAATCGCCATCACAAATCTGCACAACTTGGGTGTGCACAATCCAACTTGGTTGGGAGACTCCGTGCCCTCAACCATGTCATCTTTGGTTTTTCACCACTCTTTGCTAAGTCACCTCGCCAAGTCAACTTGAGCGCACTCTTTATGAGGGGTCAAACCCAAGGGCTTGACAACTAGAAATTAATGTTTTCAATTGAGTTTAGTTTGGATAGTTGGGCGAAATTTTTGTGATCCTTCCTACCTAGGTTTAAGTCTAGTAGTTTGATATGCTGTAGCTTTGGAACAAAGTAACTATGTTTTACTCTTAAGTGACTCTGTGCAGTTGGCTAACTAGATGTTGAACCTTTATGTTCAGAGGGAAGCTGATTTCTTTCCTCAAGTGATCCCAAATGCCCTAAAACTATAAACTAATGTTAAAGGTATAACATATCCTCCCACATTTACCCCCTTTCACTAGCTTGCCTAAGGTAAACATGAGCTGAGGGTCACTATGATATGAAGTTATGGAAATGGATTCAACACAACAATACCTTACTAACTTCCCTAAAGTGCCATAGGACCTCTAGGAGTAACCTAAACCCTCCAGGTATTCAAACCCTATGGATCCCCAATCGCTCCCTTGCCAACTCCTCCAAGCGACTATGGGTTCCTAGTCGCTCCCATAGGCCTGCATCAGCATGACTGTGGCCTTTTTCTGCTAGTGTTGTGTCAATGACTATAAAAATTAAGGATATTTTCTAGTGCTAGGACTAGGCCTCTGCCCAAAAAGCTATGAAACTTATAGAACTCATAAAATACATGAAGGCAATGCTTGTAAACAAAAAACTGGAATGAGGACTTGGCATGACCATCACCAACCAGGACTGACATTATGTCAAACACTTTGTAGATATGAAACCTACAAGTCATGAATGCAAGTCTAAACATGAGGGACTGAAAACTCTTCAGAGGTTTAACAAGAAGGGTCACTACCTTCTCTCATTAGTTGTCTTAACATTAATTAGGTCTTGGATTCATTATTTACAGTTATGAGTGAAAAAATGAAAAGATCAATGACTAAAGTATATCATAAAACCATGCCTATAACTAGTATATAACCAGGTAAATAAAAATAAGAGAACAACCATTAAAGCCACATGATAACCAGTACAGTTCCTTACGAAAAGCAAGAGAAACTTAGCTTTGTTAAACATAGGAAACTACCGACCAGGTTTGGGACTTCCACGTTCCACCCGACCATGGATTGGCTGAGCCAAATCTCTCTTAAGCCAATCACCCCTCTGCCATATTCAAAGCATGAATGTGGGATCTCATGGGATAAACCAATCCAAAGACAACCAAGGTAATCAAGAAGTTGAACCATCTCCACCCTCTCCATACCATGATCACACCTAAACCAGTGTCAATATCACAAAACTGAATCGAGCTTTGATGCCTTGTAATTTCTTCACCATCCTTGAGGAATTTTCCTATCTCCACCCTCAGTCTTTACCATGTATCCCACCATTACCAGTCAAGGGATTCCTCAGCCTTTGGGAATTTTCTTGAGACCCCCTCACCTCAAATTCTAAAATCAACTGGAAATCCAAAGCTCAAAACCGAAAATAATCCCATCATACCATGGCTATTCAGAGATGGAAAGGCTAGGTTAAACTCCATTGTCAAATCCCAGAAAAATCCATGCCAATGACAACAAAAGAACCATATACCAACATGCACATATCATGCATGTCAAAAACATCTAGTAAATCAAACATGCAATCTTTTACCTGTAAGTATTCCTACTAAAGTTGTTTGATCCTTGCCTTCCCTTACTTTCCTTGTCCTTCGTTCCCGTTGTCTTTCCTTATCCTTTTCTTTTAGTTTCCTTTCCTTGCTTGCTTGCTTTCTTTCTCCTCTTGGTGCTTCCTCCTCTCTGAGACTAATTCTAACACTAAATTGAAAAAAAGCTGAAAAAATATTACCGACTGATGTTATGAGGTATTTTTATTAATGAGGCCTCTAATCTCCTCAATTTCCATTATTTTCCTTCATTTTCCTCCTAACATGTAATTTGTGACCTTTCACCTTCCTTTTCTCCTATTTTCCATTATTTTTATAAATAATGTGCCAAAAATACATTTTTTCCTTTCTAAATCCTTAGCCATAAACACAACATGTGATGCCCACTAGGATATTTTCCCAACATTCAGCTTGGAATAAGTGTCCTTTGCCCGCAGTCTTATTTTACCTTTATTAACTTTTATTATGTGAACGTTTAACCCTGGGGCTATTACATACCCCTCCCCATTAGGGGAGCACCATCCTCAGTGTTAAAACAAACATAGACCCAACAAAACCACTGAAAAGAAAAACATACTGCATATGGAGCTTTATAACCCAGCTCATTGCAGTATTTACAATAACATCCTACTCAAAATCAAAACCATCATGACAAACATGACAACAAGACAACCATACCGCTTATTAGATATTTATAACTGAGCTCACTACAGTATTTACAATAGAAACCATACATAAATATGTACAAATACCAACACTCATTTTCCTTCACCAACAAACAATGAAGGATACATAGTCCGCGTCTAATCCACCATCTCCCATGTAGCTTCATTGAGCCCAAAGTGATTCCACTACACTTTAACCAACATGAGTGTTCTATTCTGGAGCACGAGATGTTTCTACTGCAATATGCATTGAGGTTCCGGCTGGAATTCTCCTTCTTGCTCCACCTGCAATACAAACTAATCAATAACATGATTGACATCCTTTACATATATTTTAAGCAATCGAACAATAAAAACACAATAGGATTTTATTGTTGAGGAAGTGTAAGTCTGTAGGCAACTGGTCCAATCCTCTCAAGTATCTCAAAAGGCCTGCAATATCATGGTGCAAACTTGGCACATTATATGATCCTCAAGGATCTCTTCTTGGGCTTGATGCACAAATACACATGCTCCCCAACCTGAATCTCCTTAAATTACCTGTGTGAGTCTGCATAATTTTTCTATCTGTCCTGTGTTTCCTTTAGATTCTTCTTTATTACCTGCATTTCTTGTTCTATGTCTGCCAACATGTTTGGTCCAATAAGTATGCTTTTCACTGGATCACTCGAGTTGATGGGAGTGTTACAAATCCACCCATACAGTACCTCAAATGGACTCATCCTCGGTGACTCTTGATAACCATTATTGTAATCAAACTCAACCAATGGAAGGTACTCCTACCATCTTCTCTGATGATGCATAAAATACATCCTCAACATATCCTCCAGTGTCATGTAGACCATCTTTTTCTATCCATTTTTCCGTGGATGATAAGTTGTGCCGAATACCAACCCAATCCCCAATCCTGTAAACAGATCCTTCAAAACTTGGAAGTGAACTTGGCATCCCTGTCTGATACAATATTTTTCATAACACCATGAAATCTCACAATCTCCGTGATGAATACTTGTGCTACCTCACTAGTTGAATGAGTAGTCTTCACTGGAATGAAGTGAGCTACCTTGGTCAACCTGTCTACCACAATCATGATAGAATCATACTACCCCGATGTCCTCGAAAAACCTAAAATGAAATCCATGGAAATGACCTCCCAATTCCACTTTGGAATCAGAATAGGTTGAAGCAACCCACCTGGATTCTTACACTCCACTTTGACCTGCTGAAAGTCCAAACATCTCACCACAAACTTTGTCACATCCTTCTTTAGATTCGGCTAGTAGTAGAAATTATTTAATGTTGTCAACATCTTTTGATATATTTGGTGACCATAATATGGTTTTACCTGAAACCCCTCCAAAATAAGATTCTTGAGCTCACTATCATCTGGCACATAAATGTTGTCCCTAAATCTCACTAAGCCATTTATTGTAAGATGATAATCCACATCTTGATCACTTGTACCCTGTTGTAACTTGTACATAGGCTCCTTGTATCTATCATCTTGTTGTCCTGCCTGTAATATTTGATCCTGTAGATTTGTCCCATATGAGCTCATTGCTACAACATGGTTCAACTATACCTTCATGTTGAGAGCATTTGAACCCCCGTCTCCTATCCCTTAATGTACCTAATCTCAAAGTCAAACTCACTAAGGGTAGCGAAGCATCTAGCTTGTATGGCGTTTAGATTCGGTTGATTAAACAAATATCTAAACCCACTGTGATTTATCATCAACATAAACCTCCTGCCAAGAAGATAATGCCTCCACGTATTTAAGGCATGAATAATAGCTGCCAACTCAAGATCATGAATCACATAGTTCTGTTCATGATCATTCAGTTTTTGAAACTCATAGCATATCACTAGTCCCTCCTACATAAATACTCCACCAAGCCCTCTCTTGCAAGCATCTGTACACACTACAAATTCTTTATATGGATCTGCGATCTTTAACACTGAAGCATTTGTCAACAACTGCTTCAACTGCTCAAAACTTGCTGCACACTCCTCTGTCCATTCAAACTTCCTACCTTTCTTGTGCAATGATGTAATAGGATATGCAATGCATGAAAAATTCCTAATGAACCTCATGTAGTAACCTACTAAGCCCATAAATGATCTTACTTCTTCCACATTTCTTGGAGTTGCCCATTCCTTGATGGAATTTATCTTTTTCGGGTCTACTTCTATTCCATTCTTTGAAACAACATGTCCCAAGTAGTGTACTTTGTCTAAAATAAATTACAATTGTTAAGCTTAGCATACAATTGATTCTCTCTTATCAATCTCAACACTAATGCTAAATGTTCGACATGTTCTTCCTCATTCCTAGAATATACCAATATGTCATCAATGAATACAATAAAAACTTGTCCAGATAAGGACAACACACTATTCATCAAACACATAAAAGTAGTTGGAGCATTAGTCAAACCGAATGGATCTACAACAAACTCATAATGCCCATACATGGTCCTAAAGGTAGTCTTGTATATTTCCTCTTATTTGACGCATACCCGATGATATCCTGATTGCATATCTATCTTTGAGAATACTTCTACTCCCTTCAAATGATCAAACAAGTCGTTAATCCTCGGCAATGGGTACATTTTCTTGATCGTCACCTTGTTCAGCTACCTGTAATCAATACATAATCTAAAAGTACCATCCTTCTTCTTCACAAACAACACTGGTGCACCCAAAGGAGATACACTTGGCCTAATGTATCCCTTATCAGGCACTTTATTCAACTGCAACTTTGACTCTATCATTTCCAGTGCGCTCATCTTGTAAGGTGCCTTTGATGCTAGTGCTGCCCATGGTACCAACTCAATAGAAAAGTCTAATTCCCTATGCAGAGGAAACACTAGAATATCTATTGGAAACACATCCTGAAACTACTGCAATACAGGGTACCTCTTGAATATTTCTACATCATTAACATCCTTACCCTTGTCACTGGAAATATGAATGACAAAAATCACACACCATTTCTTGTAACTGCACTTAGCCTGCATACTTGTGACCATCCTCACTGATGTAGGCTTCTTATTTCCCTGCAAAATTCTCTTCTCTCCATTACCATTGAGGCACTCAATATCCTTGTCATAGCAATCTACTTTGGTTATGTGAAGATACATTCAATCCATACCCAAAATAATTCTATATGATCCCAATGGTAGTACATTCAAATGGGTTGTTGTAGGCATGCCATTCAACTCAAAAAACAAATTGGACCCTAAATTAGGTGGGTGAACCTGCCTATGGTTTTCTGCAAGGGTTTGCACATGATTTTGGGCATGATGGTTTTCTTCCCATGGTATTTTGTGGATCTGGATAAGGGAACTATGGTTATGTTATAATTCAGGGTTAATGTATTGGTGTTTATGAATACTTCGGCATGTATATATATGTGTTGTAACATTGAAAGGAATATAATGAAAAATCAGGATGGTAGTCCCGATTTTGGGATCCAGGGGAAAATATATGTGTATATCTGTTTTATGTTTTATGCTCTTGTCATTGTTTTTGTTTTGTTTTAAGAGTTCATTTGTAAATGCTCTTGTCATTGTTTTTTTTTTGTTTTAAGAGTTCATTTGCAAATAATTTATGTATAGGGTTAAAACCTACAAAGCGCTTACCCAGTGATGAACTCTCTTATTCATAGTCTTAGCCAATTGCACCAACCAAGAATCTGCAAGCACTTCTTTTCTCAAACCACACTTATTCACCAGGTCAGGATTAACATAACTATAATTAGATCCAGGATCAATCAAAATAGAAATAACGTGATCACAAAGCTTACCGTCCATCTCAATGATAGATGCCTGGTGATCCGCTTGCTTGTTGTCCACAATTGCATAGATAAGAGGAATACGATGACCAACATCTCCAGCTGTTTGCGCCTCATAAGCACTATAGATGTGAGGACTACCTCCTTGGTACAATGGAAAATCATTCTTACGATTATCTTTGCCACATATATAGCACTGTAATTATGCTCTACTATCACCTCTAGTCTACTGCTCTCCAAGATGCGACACATGTCCCTTCTCAACTACACTAAACTTCTTATAAGGAGCAACATTTTATTTCTCACCTACATCTTGAGGTCTTCCCCGCTTCGGTGGACAATTTACTTTTACCTTCAAGCCATGTTTTGATTCAATTTTGCACTTTTTATTTGTATATAAAAAATTTATATTATCTGGGAAAAAGATTACATAATATGTCACCAGGTGAGCACAGAAGCCACCACACCCGAAGCCGAGAACTGTTTAGAAGAGTTGTCTCTTGTGGGAGGAAATTTACATTTGATTTTGCTAAGAGAGTAACATATCTTACAAAAATGTGGGAGCAAACCCCAGAATAAAAAAAATTCAATTTGGATTTGCACAGAGATGAGAGTGCATCATTCTGAGAAACTGTATAGAACAAAGGACATGGAAACTGTAGAAAAAACTAGTCATATGCAAAAAGAGACCTGGAAACAGCATAGGCAGAGCAGAACGTTAGGCAGTATCTTCCACCTAATTATTGTCCAAGCTAATGGGGCGCTTCGGGGTGCTTCCTTTGCAGATGACATGCTGGGCTTTCGAAGAAGTGGAGGGGGCTGCCTCCCCTTTGCTTTCAAGTATCCCATGGAGGTTAGTTGTTTTGTGCTTGAGAATCGTGTACTGAGGGGAATTATTGTCCACAAACCTGTTGTGGTAACCCTCACCCACATAAATCATGAATTTTTCAATGAGGCCATTGATTTTCCTCTCCACGGCATTGTTACTGTCTCTCTACTCCTGCAGAGCTAGAGCCATCATAGTCTTTTTTTTCCAATGGAGCTCAATGGCTCTGTTGAAAATATTTTCTCTCGCCCTAGTAAGCCTTGGGTGATATCGACAACAACCTTATCCATCGAAACCCATTGACGAACCTTCCAAGCATTATCTTCCATCTTGAGTATATGGGCCTTGGAATCCTATGTGCTAAGGTTCTCATACGTGATGGCGACATTGCGCATGGTGGTGGCCGCTATGGTTGTAGGAGGATGGTTGGGAGAGGACCAGCGTGAGCCACGACCATGACCCCTACTACCAGAGGTAGGAGCGACAGAGCTCCAGAAAGACATGATGCTGGGGGGGTAGGAAACAAAGGCCTACATGGAGCTGAGAAAATAGGAGTGAATGGAAGATTTCTTCCAGACTGAGGGCCGAGCTTAATCATGCAAGGGAAGGGAAGGAAGTTGGTAGTGATTACACAAGTGAATGCAACAGAAATGTTGGAGGCCAAGTATACATAGGTCGCGGGAAGGGTAAGCTGATTTGAAATCAGAGGAGGGGAATTAGGAGACGACATGCTCTAGTCAAATGGTAGTTAAGATGACAGAGGTGCATGTTGGTGGATAGGCCCCATTGGTGGCGGAAAACGATGGATGTGGAGGCCGAGGTAATTCACCTGATGTGAAGGAGGGTGAAAGGTAAAGGGATCATAGGTTATGTGTGAGAGGATCCACCAGCAGTCAAGCCATGTTGTACCAGCTCGACTACTCAGTCGTCATGATGATGGCGCATTCATTTTTTACCGTGGATTGCCCAAAGTCATCCCAAGCTTGGGAATTCAACTTTGTGCTTTTACTGCTCATAGAAATGCTTCAATTTACAGATATCCTCTTCTAACGATATAGGCTCATCAAAATGGTCTCTATATGTTGTTGGAAATCCACTGATGAATCTTTGGATCTTAGCCTTTTCCTCCTTGAGATATGGAACATACCTCAAGAGCTCCAATAATTTGCTAGCATACTCATCATCTGTCATAGAACCCATCTATAAGCTCATAAAACTCCTTAGCTATATCATCATAGTACCTCTCTGATAAGTACTTCTTCTTGAATATCCTCTTGAAATCATCCCAAATCAAGTCTTCTTCCCAAATTCCCTCGAAATTCTTCACATATTCCCACCAGATATATGCTTTCCCTTTAAGACTAAAGATGGTTATATTTTCTTTCATGTTTTCTGAATAGTTATGTAATTTGAAGAATTTCTTCATTCCAAGCAACCATGCCTCTGCAGCTTTTGGCTTCTTCATCTCTCCATGAAATGTAGGAGGCTTCACTTTATTTAACTCCTTAGGTAAATACTCCCTCCTCATATAAGGATGATCATGGTGATGATTGTGATGATGTCTCCTGGATGAGGAACTAGAATGATGCCCATACATACCACTCTTTCTATCAAGTGTATCCAATGATCTACCACCTCTAACTGTGTCCCCTCTATCCAATCTGTATCTGGACCGAGATCTGCTACCATAGGTTCCATTTTTTTCTCTTCCCGCTCTTGGTTGATTCTCATTTGTCCCTATATCTGAAACTCTGACAAGCTCTAAAGGATTGTTGCATTAACCTCTACTCGCTTTTCCTGAGCCATTGCAAGTCTCTCCTAAGCCTCAACCAACCTGTCAATGTCTAGTTTAAAAATCATGATATTTTCCCTCAAGCTCCTCAATGTATCCACTATACCAGGAGAATACTCTTCTCCTTGCTTCCAAACTGATCTGTAGGTAGAGTCATGAGAATTGTAGTCTACCATTTTTCTTATCATCTTTGATTTTTTTCTTCCTGCAAGTGTACCATGTCAGATAAACCAAATAGATACCAAAACCAATGCCATACCTCTTTGATGTTCAAGGGAGTCTTATCTCATCTACAAGATCAGTTCACATTAGCATGTATATGTATAATAATAAACATCCATGTAATAACTTAACATCATAACAACATCATGCATGACCATACCAATTCTATACCCTGATCCCATGCATGAAAACCATAACCTTGACAACATCATACTTACCCAAGGAGAGTGAAACCACGCTCTGGTATCACCCTGTGGTATCATATAAGACCCGAAGAGAGAACAACCACGCTCTGATACCACCTTGTGGTATCATATATGACCCAAAGAGATCGCAACCACACTCTGATACCACCCTATAATGACTGCTCCAAAATTTACCCACTTTCACCAGCTTGCCCAGGGTAAACATGAACAGAGTGTCACTATGATATGACTCAACCTCCTATATGACTTTAAGGAAATGGAGTTTACACAACAAGACCTTACTGACTTCCCTCGGGTGCCACAGGACCTCCAAGAGTAACCCAACCCCTCCAGGTATCCAACCCCTGTGACAACTCATATTTTTCCTGGCTTAGAGATCCGTTAGCTCCCTTTCCAAGGCCTCCAAGCAACTATGGGTTCCCAATCGCTCCCATAGGCATGCACCAATGCAACTGTGGCCTTTTTTTTGCCATTTTTGTGTCACCGACTGTGATAATTAAGGCTATTTTCCAGGGTTGGGGCTAGGCATCTGCCCAAAAAATTTATGAAATTTCCAGAAGTCATAAAAGACCTGAAGATAATGCTTGTAAACCAAAAATTGGAACAAAGACTTGAACTGACCATCCCCAACCGGGACTGACATTCTGTCAAACACTTGGAAGATATGCAACCTACAGGTCATGAATGAAAGTCTGAACATGAGGGACTGAAAACTCTTATGAGGTTTAACAAGAAGGGTCACTACCTTCTCTCATTAGTTGTCTTAACATTAATTAGGTCTTGTATTCATTATTTATTAAGCTATGAGTGAAAAAATGAAAAGAGGCATGACTAAAATATGTCATAAAACCATGCTTATAACCAACATATAACCAAGTAAATAACAATAAAAGAACAACCATTCAAACCACATAATAACCAATACATTTCCTTACCAAAAGAAAGATAAACTTAGCTTTGTTAAACATAGGCAAATATCGATCAGGTTTAGGACTTCCACGTTCCACCTGACCATAGATTGGTTGAGCCAAATAGCTCTTCAGCCAATCACCCCTGTTTTATATTCCAAGCAAGAATGTGGGATCTCATAAGATAAAATAATTCAAATACAACCAAGGGAATCGAGAGGTTAAACCACCTCCACCCTCTCCATACTATGATCACACCTAATCGAGAGGTTAAACCACCTTCACCCTCTCCATACTATGATCACCGGTGTCAAGACCACAAAACCAAATCGAGCTTGGATGCCTCAGAATTTATTCACCATCCTTGAGGAATTTTCCTGTCTCAACCCTTAGGCTTTAACATTCAAGGGATTCCTAGGCCATTCAGAATTTTCCTGAGACCACCTCACCCCAAATTTTGAAACCACCCGATAATCCAAATCTCAAAACTGAGAACAATTCCATTACACCATGGCTATCCGGAAATGGTAAGGCTAGGCTAAAATACACTATCGAATCCTGGGAAAATCCATGCCAATGACAACAAAATAACCATATACCAACATGCGCATACCATGCATGTCAAAACCAACTAGGAAATAACACATGAAATCTGTTAGCTGCAAGTAATCTCGATGAAGGTGCTTGATCCTTCCCTTCCCTTGGTTTCCTTGTCCTTATTTCCCTTTTCCTTTCATTTTCCTTTACTTTTCCTTTCCTTTCCTTGCTTGCTTGCTTTCTTTCTCCTCTTGGTGCTTCCTCCTCTCTGTGACTAATTCCTATACTAAACTGAAAAAAGGTTGAAAAAATATTTCCAGCTGATGCTCTGAGGTATTTTTTATTGATGATGCCTCTAATTTCTTCAATTTCCATTATTTTCCTCCTCACACGCAATCATGACTTTTTTAGCGTCCTTTTCTCCTATTTTCCATTTTTTCATAAATAATGTGCTAAAAATACCTTTTTGACTTTCCAAATCCTTAGCCACTTCCTTTTCCAATTTCCCTTAGCCATAAACACAACAAGTCATGCCTACTAGGATATTTTTCCCAACATTCAGCTTGGAATAAGTGTCCCTAGCCTGTGGTCTTATTTTACCTTTATTAACTTTTATTACATGAAATTTTAACCCTGGGGTTGTTATAAAAGGTGAACCATTAAATATTACCCAAATCTATAAGTATTTTAAGCTTGGATTTCTACTAGAAGTTAAGGTGAGAATGCCATAAGAAAATTTCAAAGCGTTATCCTTGTCTTAAATTAAATATTGGATAAAATAAGCTTGGACTTGGAAATACCATGGTTATTTTTTTAAATGTTCCAATACAAGTTCACATATGAAGTTTGTTAACCAAGTATACCCAAGATGCCAATAACTTTAATTGTCCTACATGGATGTGAAATATTCAAACCAAGCATATCCAAAATGCTCATTACTCTAATACTCCTCCATGGATGTAAAGTCTATAGACCAACATTATCCAAAAATAGAATGAACTAGATAAAATGGGTACAAAAGCACTTAATAAAAAATAATACATTTTAATGGATAATTGTGGTTGAAATAAGACTATATCTGATAGAGTTTGAGTCATTAATAAAAATGATTTTATATACATGGAAAATTGCAACCGACCATAATGACAAGATTCGAATTAAAATTAGAATTAGGCAATATTAGCTAAAAACGAGGAAAGTAATTATGGATACAAAGGAACTTAATAACAAGATGTTTAAGGGTAAAAGGAAATACACTTGAATTAATACTTATGATTGAAATAATACTATAACCAATAAAGATGGAGGAATTAATAAAACTAATTTTACATTTATGGACAATTGTAACCATTGATAATGACAAGCTTCGAGCTAAAATTAGGCAATATTAGCTAAAAGGAGGAAGAATGTATGTAATAAATAGTTTAGAAATAGGGTTTTAGAGTAAAAGGAAAAAAGAAGTGCCCCATGATTAAAATGGCAGTGAAATGTCATGTACAAGAAAGGAGAATAAAAGCAAAGAAAAAAGGGAGAAAAGAAATAACAATATGGCATAGACAACATCAACATATAAGAAGAGTTCAAAATACAAAACTACTTGAAGATTCACATCCATGGGGTGAAAAACAAGCAATATCACAATTAAAATTCCACTCACACAATTGAAGATGTGAGACACATAGATGGGAACAAGTTAGGGAATTACGAGTACATGAAAATGGGAAAATAGAAATTGGACAACAATTTAATCTCCAATAATATGCATCAATTTGATAACACTTCAATCTTTGATAGTACATCATCCTTATATACGAGGAAGTGACAAATTTACATATCAAACATTTTGGAAACACTAAGAGGGGGGTGAATCGATATTTCCTATCAATTAGTAACTTATTCATATTTTCAGAGTATTAATAACATATAAAACATCAACAAATCAAGAGAATAATACACCATAAGTTTTAGGTGGAAACCCTTTCGAGGGAAAAAAACATTGAATGCTTCTTTAATAATTTATGAGTACATTAATGCTTTAAATCCAACTGAAAAGAGAAGCCCTAACTCCCTAGTGCGCTAGAAAAGCGTTCAATTTTCCAGCTCCAACTTGAAGGACACTCAAACGTCGTGGTTTTATCAGTTGTTCTTGAACGAATGCTCCAACACCCTTGCAAGCTCCAACTTACCCTAGCACCACTCTACCAACCTGAAGTATTTTCAGGCTATAACCTAAAGGTGACTTCAACCACCTACCTAACACCACCCAAACACCTTGAAAATGATAATAGATCAAAACAACTATTATGTTATCATGTAACAGGGATAATTACCCACTTACAAGATATTGTGGGCTCCTGTACCATGGACAATGGCCCACTTACAAGATATTCAAAAGAAAAACTTATTACCATTGAAACTCTCATAAAAATGACAAAAATCCAAAGTATATAACAATGAAACCTAAACACTAAAGCCCTTACTATATAAATCCTTACTGCAAGATAGTAGGACACTCTTATAAACTTCTACAAAATGATAAGGCAATTAAAGATGCCCTTACTAGTGATAATACTCTTAAGATGACATAGTGAGACTTGTTGACAATAAATCCTTTCCTCTTTTAGAAGGCCTTACTATAAGTAAAAATGATAAGGTACTCTTGCTATAATTTGTTGCAAGGTTTTCCACTTCGTGTGTTGTGGGATGCTACCAGAAACACTTAATAATCCATCCTTCTAGATCAAGAGACATGGAAAAATATCATTGAATTTTTAATGATGTCACTATAATATATATTTTGACTACCTGTATTAGGTCAGTTTAACTCCTCCTTAGTAGGCACATGTGTACTTATAATTTCAGTAAATTTAATAAGTGTAGGCCCAAAGAGGACTGTTGCAAATGCAATTAGGGGCAATGCCATAAAACTCAGAAACTTCTTTGTCATCGAGGATGTTCAAGCCTTATAATTATGTTCTTCTAGAGGAGTCGTAGGCTTAGGTGGAATGGAAATGTCTTAATAATAATCAAAACTTCATGCGCTTAGATGATCATATTTATAAGAGTAGGCTGCAAACATTAGAATGCCTCAAATTTGTATCCAAGCTAGGGTTCTTCTTGAATTTTAGTGTAGTAGATAAAGGTGTCATAGCTCAGAAATGTCAACCAACTATACATAGAGGTATATACCACCACCAACTTCAGGTAGCCACTTCATTTGATGTTTAAACATGTTGTGGTGATTAATATTTCTTCGCTACTTGGAAATCATTCAAAACCGTAAATTATAAGTCCTTATGCTCAGAACATGGGCCTAAAATGATTTAAATATTTTTCATGAGGTGTCATAGGTTTAATATATGTGCCAACAATGGCTTCCACAGAGATGGGGACCTATTATGCAACTTCAAGAATAGGATGCAACATATACATTTTTCACAAGTTTGGATCAAAGTTTTTCAAACCAACAGACCTCGATTCCTCTCAAATGGTGACAACCCCGTAGCAAAGAAAACCTCCACTGAACAGTCACCGAGATAATCCTTAGGCTTAGAATTTGATGCCCCAGTGAGGGACGAGACCTATAAAGAGCCTTCAACTAATCCCAAGTGCAAAGAAAACAAGAGTAAAACAAACCCAAGCCTCTCGTTTGATAAACCTTTTCTCCACAAGGCCGAAATAATTTCAGAGCTTGGTCGCAAAGGATATGTATTCATTTGATTTTCTTGAGGAGGGATAATTGAATACCTTTAAATATTTTTCTCTTGGATCAAAAGGGTGCTACCAATAGGTAAGTCAACTTAACATTTGGGGGGTATTTTTAAAATTCAAAATTTGGCACCAAAATAAATATAATTTAAATTTGGCTTGGAGCCAAAATTTTAGGACCCAAATCCTCTTTTCTTGATTTTTTTTTTTAATATATTTTAAAACCCTCCAAAAATAATCTTTTTCCATAACTAGGATTATTTTAATCTTTGGAGAAGAGCGTTATTACGTGAACACGTGTCTTTTCCAAAGAGGAGTTGTCACATCATCATCTTTTGGGGTTTTTTCCCACAAGATGGGAGGTTCCTCTTCAAACAAGTATAAATCCTGAATCATGCAGGTTCTCGTGGCATGCCACATACCACCGGAATCAGCTCAATGAGGAGAAGACAAAAAATATGATTCGTACTTGAAAAAATATGATTTTCCTTGTCAATTTGATCAACAAAGTTGGGGCATATTCTAATTATTCTAGGGTGGACATCAATGACAACCACATTTCAACAATATCCCACTTTTTCATTAATGGAAACACATGTACTCGCCCTACGATAACTGCTTCCCCTAGCTTCATGTCTCTAATATTCCTGACCTACTTTCTCTCCCCTTTTGACATCAATGGAAAAGGGAGACTCCTGTTGACAAGTTGCTTGCTACTGTGTAGTTGTAACCTGCCTATGGTCCCCCTATCTGCTTGGTTGGATAAAAAGAATTCTAATGTGAAATTGTTAGAATCCCAACTTTTTTTCAAAGATACTCAAACATCTCACTTGGTAAATATTTGGTGAAGATGCCAATTATTTCCTCCTTTGTCCCAATATATTCCACGTGTATGTTCCTCTCTGAGACCTATTCACAAGCAAAGTAGTACTTGATAGGAATGCATTTCGTTTTTGAATGCATGACAGGATTCTTGGAGTTGCTTATGGTGTTGGTGTTGTCATGGAACATCGAAATGGGCTCATCAAACTTCACCTGAAGATATTGTAACGTTTGTTTCATATAGAGGGCCTGAGCACAACATGTTGCTGTTGTAATGTATTCTTCTTCTGTTATGGATAAGGAGACTGAAGACTGCTTCTTTCTCAACCATTATACAATACAACCACCTAAGTAGAAATTTGTTTCACTAGTGCTTTTATGATCATCAACATTTCCTATTCAATCTGCATAAGTTGTGATAGTTCAATCATTCCCTTTTTGATACCACAGGGAAAAATTTATTGTTCCTTTGAGATATCCAAATTTTATCTTCACTACAAAAACATGGGATTATTTCAGTGCCACTTGGAAACGTGCCACCTGTCAAACTTCTTGCATCACATCTGGCCCAAAATTTGTCACATACAATAGACCACCAATCATAGATCTATACATGATTTGGTCTGCATCCTTGGATATATCATCCATGCTAAAATTCCAACCAATAACCATTAGGGTGCTAACCAATTTGCAATTTTCCATCTAAAATCCCTCCAACATTTCTTTAATATGCTTAGTTTGATAGATGAATATGCCCTTATCTTCATGAGATTTTTGAAGTCTCGAGAAGAAAGTCAACTCACCAAGCAATGACATCTCAAACTCACTCTGCATATATGCTGAAAACATCTTGCTTAACATGTCATCATTGATGCCAAAGATGATTTCACCCACATATACTTCAATTATGGTCAAACTACCATGTTCAACCTTTACATAAAGGTTGTTACCAACATTTCCTCTTTGAAACCTTGTTTCTGCAAGTACCTGCCAAGACGAGCATACCAATATCTTTGAGCCTATTTGAGACCATATACTGACTTCTTCAACCTTCAAACATAATCTTTCTTATCTATAAGTAGTGTAGAAATTATATACATTAAGCATGCATATGTCCTAGATTCCCCTGATCTCACAATATTTAACTTCTTGCAAAATACAGAATCATTCCACTATTAATCTTTTGCGAAAAATTAATTGCACACACATGTGAAGCATAAAAACAATTGCACATAACACAGTTGTTTAACGAGAAAGCCTGAAGCTGAAAACCCCAACTATCATATATTATGTATCATGGAAATCATGTAACAATCTTATACAAATCTTAGTACATCAAGCTCTCAGTACAATACAATCGTCACACACTATCATGAAGAAATATGCAAATCCATGCACTGATTTCTTGCCACCTGATAGCCTGCCTCCACTGTGCAATCCAAGCTGATTACAAAGACCAATTCGATGCAATCCCAATCTCCTTGACTAAGTTGTTCTCATTGGCATCTCCAATGTATATGTAGATGAAATTAATGCATCACTAGTAGTCACAACGGATAGTATATCTCACTCTTTCACCTATCTCTGCACTGGGTCTCCACTGGAACTGACATGCACTGTAGTTAATTGTTGTATTTGTTCAGTTGATTAATGAGTTATTATTTGTGAATTAATTAACTAATTAATTCACTCCACTCTCACTAGTGTATCTTTCAGTTAAACTAGATACAACTAGCTCAACTGAGTTTAAACTGAATAACAACTCCCATAACTACTCTTCCAACTCTTTCATAACTTTGTCACTTCAGTTCTAACTGAGTCCTCCATGCATGAACTCCAGTAAACCCTTAGGAATTGCGTAATTCCTTCAGCCCACTGATTTGACAATTATGTACACTTAAATTAAGTGCTCCAAGAGAATAAGTTGTTGTTTAGAGTCTGATTATTATTAAGAGTTAATAATAATCGACATGCATCTATTTTTAGATCAACGATCTATAAATAGAATTTGCCCAGTCTTCTAAAAATAGAATTTCATCTATTTTTCACATTTGACCAACCATCTACAAATAGCCTTCTGCTACATATAGAATATGCTCACCATGTCTAAAAATAGACATACACCTAAAAATAGCTTGTGTGGGCCCCACCTAGTTTAGGTGATTATTTTCCAACTAGGATCAAGGATGATGTTTCAGGATGCCTCCTTCACTGTTTCTTGTTGCAAACTTCAACACTCCCTCTCAACAAG
Source organism: Pinus albicaulis (assembly GCA_034641835.2). Classification (NCBI taxonomy): domain Eukaryota; kingdom Viridiplantae; phylum Streptophyta; class Pinopsida; order Pinales; family Pinaceae; genus Pinus; species Pinus albicaulis. Next base: position 1,619,718,740 of record CM076580.1, read on the forward strand.
AAAGGATTGTCTTTGCATGTGACATGCAACTCCATGCATTTGCCCTGCAACCTTTGCAAGCACCCTGCAACTCCATGCATTCACTCTGCAACTCTTGCTGCAACACTTTTGAAACTGAATAGCCTCCAAACAACTGAATCGGTATAATGCATATATCATCAAAGTCTTCGACTTCTGCTTCGCTACTGCACATGTCTTTAGGAACCACTGCACTGTTGAAATCTTCACCCATGCACTCTACACTTGCTGTTAACTCTGATACCATGTAGAAATTATATACATTAAGCATGCATATGTCCTATATTCCCCTAATCTCACAATATTTAACTTCTTGCAAAATACAGAATCATTCCACTGTTATTCTTTTGCGGAAAATTAATTGCACACACATGTGAAGCATAAAAACAATTGCACATAACACGGTTGTTTAACGGGAAAGCCTAAAGCTGAAAACCCCAACTATCATATATTATGTATCATGGAAATCATGTAACAATCTCATACAAAGCTTAGTACATCAAGCTCTCAGTACAATACAATCGTCACACACTATCATGAAGAAATGTGCAAATCCATGCACTGATTTCTTGCCACCTAATAGCCTACCTCCACTGCGCAATCCAAGTTGATTACAAAGACCAATTTGATGCAATCCCACTCTCCTTGACTGCGTTGTTCTCATTGGCATCTCCAATGTATATGTAGATGCAATTAATGCATCACTAGTAGTCACAACGGATAGTCTATCTCACCCTTTCACCTATCTCTCCACTGGGTCTCCACTGGAACTGACATGCACTGTAGTTAACTGTTGTATTTGTTCAGTTGATTAATGAGTTATTATTTGTGAATTAATTAATTAATTAATTCACTCCACTCTCACTAGTGTATCTTTCAGTTAGACTAGATACAACTAGCTCAATTGAGTTTAACTCCATTAACTGAGTTAAACTGAATAACAACTCCCATAACTACTCTTCCAACTCTGTCATAACTTTGCCACTTCAGTTCTAACTGAGTCCTCCATGAATGAACTCCAGTAAACCCTTAGGAATTGTGTAATTCCGTCAACCCACTAATTTGACAAATATGTATACTGAAATTAGGTGCTTCAAGAGAATAAGTTTTTGTTTAGAGTCTGATTATTATTAAGAGCTAATAATAATCGACATGCATCTATTTTTAGATCAGCGATCTATAAATAGACTTCGTCCAATCTTCTAAAAATAGAATTTCATCTATTTTTCACATTTGACCAACCATCTACAAATAGCCTCCTGCTACATATAGAATATGCTCGCCATGTCTAAAAATAGACATACACCTAAAAATAGCCTGTGTGGGCCCCACCTAGTTTAGGTGATTATTTTCCAACTAGGATCAAGGATGATGTTTCAGGATGCCTCCTTCACTGTTTCTTGTTGCAAACTTCAACAAGTAGAAATCATTCAGGTTGTTCTATGTGGACCTCTTCTCCCAATTCTCCATTTAGGAAGGATGAATTTACATCCATTTGATACACCTTGATCTTTCTTTAACATGCATAGGCCAAGAGCATCTCGATGGATTTCATCTTATTAATGGGTGCAAATGTCTCGTTGAAATATATTCCTTCAGCCCATTCATACCCTTTGCAAACTAATCTTTCCTTGTTTCTCGTGACCTTCCCATCCTCATTAAACTTGTTTTTGAAGACCTATTTTGTACCAATGACATTTTTATCCTTTCGTCATGGAACCAATTCCTGTGTATCATTCTTTTCAATATGATCCAATTCTTCATTCATAGCTTCTATCCAATGTTCAACATGGTTGGCTTCTTTAAAATTTATAGGCTCATATGTGGCTAAGAGTGCAAGATATGCTTGCTCGGGTATGCATATATGTCGTTTTCTTTTGGTTCCTATGCCTTCATTGATGTCCCCAATGATCTAGTCAAAAGGATGGTTATTTTGATACCATTCCTTTTGATTCTTGGAAGATGCATGTTGATTATTTCTTATCTCTTCCTGGTAGGAAATTGTTTCTTCATTTGATTGTTCTTCCTCTAGGGCTTCCTCTTTGACCTGTTTTGGTTATGCTTCCTTTGTCACTAGTTCGCTTGAGAATGAGCTTCCTTGTTCAAACTTTGGTCCATGAACTTCATCAAATGTTACATTGATGCTTTCAACTATCTGGTTGAGTGTCTAATTATAACACTTGTATTCTTTACTTTTGTGTGAGTATCCATCAAAAATTCCTTCATCTATCCGAGATTCAAAATTTTCAGTCTTTTGGTCTTCCATTTTAATGTAACATTTGCATCCAAAGACCCTAAAGTGCTTTACACTTGTTAGTACTCCTTTCCATAGTTCATATGGAATCGTACCATAATTGATTCTAATCAATCCTCTATTCAAAATGTACACAACTATATCTATTGCCTAAACCGAAAAAATTTTGTCCAATTTTGAATCATTCAACATTGCTCTACCACACTCTTCTACTATTCTATTTTTCCTTTCAATGACCCCATTTTTTTGAGTTGTCCTGGCTGCTGAAAACTACCCTTTTATTTCCATGTTCCTTACAAAAGTGCTGAAATTATTTGGATGTGAACTCGACTCCATTATCTTCTCCCATACATTTGATCTTCAAATCAGTCTCATTTTAAACCATTTTTTTGTATATTATAAAACATTCAAAAGCTTTGGACTTTTTTTTTTAATTCAGAAAGTTGACTGCTTTCATCCTGGTATAATTGTCAATCGTTAGCATGTAATAGTATTCATCGTTCACTCCCTTGGTGTTTGTCGGTCCACACAAATAGTGTGTACAACCTCTAATGGTTTTGACATGGAATGTTCCTTGGTTTTGAATTCAACTCTTTTATGCTTGCCATGCTTGCAATGCTTACACGAAGTGCTAGTTGGTTTTGAAATTTGTGGCATTTCTCTCACGGGTTCCTTTTTCTTGATTCTGACAAGGTTGTAAAAATTTATGTGTCTCGTATGTTTGTGCCAAAGCCAACTTTCATCTTATTTTTCCAAGAAACAACCTTTGTTAACAGTCTCGTCCAAAGTGTATATGTCATTTGGAGTCCTAGTTGTAGCGGCCACCATCTTGCCTAGTTTTTATCTCTTTATTTCACATTTATTTGAGTTAAATAGCAGTGTGTGTCATTGATCACACATTTGACTTATGCTGAACAAATTATGATTCATATTTTTTAGAGAAGCACATATTTTTTTGTAGCATCTTTGCCTTCAAGCTTGATTCCTATAATGTTTGCAGATTCGTCATTTCCAAAAGATATTATTCCATCCTTTACTTCTTTCAGAGATATTAATTTGCTTCTATCTCCAATCATATATGTTGAGTAGCCACTATCAACATACCACACATTATTATTTCTTTGAGTTTTTATGGAAAGTGTGCAACTCTTATTTTTCTTCTTACAAACATTCGGAGGATCATTTTGTTTTTGTTGTGATTCCCTTGGGGGAGCGGTTAACCTGCAATATTTAGCCAATTGTCCAAAGTTGTTGCATTTAGGGAATTCTACTTCATTGCTTTAAAACGTGTTATACTTTTGCTTATAATTCTCTTGAGAATTTATGGGATAATCATTCATGAAAGACTTTCCAGATTTTCCTCTGTTCTTATCATAAGCCTGTCAATTTACATCTTTATCTCAAAAAATTTCACAAGAATAACAAACACTAAGAATGTGGGTTTGATACCTAAGAGGGGGAGACCTTCTTTGTGGTATTGTTCTCCAAGATCCTTCTTACTGATTTTTGTCTCTTGAACCTTCTCGTATGTTGTGAAGCCTCCTTCCTTCTTGATAAATCCTTAGTAATTTTTGCATAGGTTTTATGTCCATCACCATTTTTTGTCGTGGAGGAACTCAAGCCTTTTACGAATGTTTCATTGTAGCCTAATATCGTCTTATCACTGCATGGCCTTTGACTGTTGATGAACACATCCAATGCTTTGGAGCTATTTGAAAAGTTTTGTAGGACATTTCCTTTCTGTGCTTCCTTTTGTAGAGAGTCTATCTTTGCCTCTAGATCTTCCCTCGCCTTATTAATTTCTTCCAATTCTCTTCTTAGTGACTCTTTAAATTTTCTGGCTTCTTCCAACTGCACTTTAAGGGTGATGATGGTCTCCTTCATTCTTCATTCTTATTATTAAGGCTTTTGGCATGCTCTTTGACTTCTTTTAATTATGCTTTTATAGATTTGAAGTTTCCTCTTTCAACATTGAGATCCTTTATAACTTTGACCATCTCATTTTGAAATTCGATATCATCCATATTTTCTTCATCATTTTATTCTTCTTCACGAGCTTCCTTCTTGTTCTCCTTGGACATTCATAACACCCTTCCTATTCCATTCTCTTTTTCATTGTTGCTTTCTTCTTCAAATGAAGAGTTATCTTCTTTAGAGTAAAATCTTTTCTTAAATAATTTCTTTTTACCTTGCTTGTTGAATATTCTTTGATTTTTATTTTCCTTTCTTGGCTGCTTCTTCTTCGTCAGAGTTCTTATGAGCACACTTAGCAACAAAATTACCAATATCACCACAATTAAAACATATTAAGGGAAGCTTACCCTTGAATTTACTTGTTCCTTTTTTTCTCACAAAATTTGCAACTTCTTCATTTGAGCATTTGTCATCGCAACAACTAGAGCTTGGCCTTGATTCATGTTTGTTTTTCCCGATATTCTTGGACATTGTGAAGATTGCTTCTCTATTAGATGGAATTTTTTTTTCTATTCTCATTTCGTAAGTTGTAAGTATTCCATGCAATTGGACCATGTTGGGCTTTTCTAAATCGTCTCTTTCCTCTAGAAAAAATACTTCAGCTTCAAATCTCATTGGAAGTGATATTAGTACCTTTCGAACAAATACCTTGATTTCCATTGGTTCTCCTAATCCTTCTATCACATTCACTATTTCATCAATACAAAGAAAGTAAGCTGTGATGTTTTCCTCTTTGTTCATTTTTAGCTGCTCAAATTGACCTCAGTTAGTCTGAAGCTTGGCCTCCTTTGCTTTCTTGTCTCCTTCATATATATTTTGAAGCTTGTCCCAAATTTTTTTCGTTGTTTTGTAGTATATAACCTTGAAATATACAAAATCTGACAAACCATTCAGGAGGGAATTTTTAGCTTCACCATTTCTTTCGTAAATCTTACGGACATTTTCATCTGAATAACAAGTCGAAGGTTCCTTGTATTCGGTCAACACAACATTCCAAACTTGAAATCCTTGTGCTTGAAGATATGCCTTCATCCTTCTAATACAAAATGCATAGTTGTTCCCATAAAGTATTGGAATTATCAACTTATTCCACTCCATAATCTCCTTCTAGGTGTTAAAATGCTAGTGAAGGAACCTACTCTAATACCAATTGTTGGAAATACTGAGAGGGGGGTGAATCAATATTTCTTATCAATTAGTAACTTATTAATATTTAAGATCATTAACAACATATAAAACATCAACACATCAAGATAATTAACACTAGAATTTTTAGGTGGAAACCCTTTCAGGAAAAAAAGCACCGAACGATTCTCTAAACATTTATGAGTACATTAATGCTTCAAATACAATTGAAAAGGGAAGCCCCAACTCCATAGTACTCTAGAAAAGCATAAAATTTTCCAGCTCTAACTGGAACGATGCTCCAACGGCCTAGTTTTATTAGTTGTTGCTAAAAGGAATTCCTCTCCTTTTAGTCGGGAAATTTTCATTCCTCTCTTGTTAGTCGAGCAATAAATTACTCTCCTTTTAGTTGAGTGATTTTAATTGCTCTACTATTAGTCGAGCAATAAATTCCTCTCCTCTTAGTCAAGCGATTTTCATTCCTTTCATGTTAGTCAAGGAATTTATCTCCCCTTCCTTCCTCATCCGTTGATATATGTCCTTAGTAGTCTCCTTATCCATACCTACACCAATGACAAGACATATAACTCAAATGAAGGGCACTAATGATAGGAGATAAATCAATGAAAGGGGTTCGGGGATCTCCTCCAGAATTCTCCATATTCTGAGAATCCTTAAACAAATGCAGTAGGAAGGCCAGGACGTGGCTCGAGGGAGAGGAAGACGAAGGATGGCTCGAATAAAAGGAGAGGAATACACTTACCCGACAATGTAAGGTGAAGAAGGGAAGCAACCCCGAGCATAATCTGCTAGCCTATTTTTCTATAACTCGTCTCTAGCCTAGTTGTAGGTCCCATAAAATCAAGGTTCTATAGCCTAGCATTATATAACATGTAAGAGTGTTTGAATCGTTGATTAAAAAGTACTAGGGAGGGATCACCTATTCCAACTTTCCCTGGCATCTCCCTACCACCCTGAAGTATTTTCGGGATACAACCCGAAGGTTACTTCAACCACCTTCCTAGCACAACCAAACAACCCTAAAAATGATAATAGGTCATACCAGATATTGTGGGCTCCCGTAACAGGGATAATGAACCACTTACAAGATATTGTGGACTCTCGTACCAAGGATAATGATCCATTTACAAGATATTCAAAAAAAATTACTGCCACTCAAACCCTCACACAAATGAGAAAACCCAAATGATATAACAATGAAACCAAAATATTGAAGCCCTTACTACACAAACCCTTATTGCAAGATAATAGGGCATTATTATAAACTACTAAAAAATGATAACACAATGAAAGATACTCTTATTAGTGATAATACTGTTGAAGATGACATAATGAGACTTGTTGACAATGACTCCTTTCCTCTTTTAGAATCGATTATTGTAAGCAAAAAAGATAAGATACTCTTGCTAAAAATTGCTGCAGGGTGTGCCACTTCGTGTGTCTTTAGATGCTATCAAAAGAACTTAAAAATACATCCTTCAAGATCAAGAGATAGAAAAATATCATTGAATTTTTAATGATGTCATTGTAATATAGATTTGGATTGCATGTATTAGGTCGGTTTAAATCCCCCTTAGTAGGCACATGTGTACTTATAATTCCAGCGAATTCAACAGGTGTAGGTCTAAATAGGACTGTTGCAAATGAAATTAGGGCACTACTATAAAAATCATAATCTTCATTGTCATGGAGGATGCTCAAGTCTCATAATTATGTTCTTCCTGAGGAGTCGCAGTATTAGATGGAATGGAAGTGTCTTAATAACAATCAAAACTTCTTAGGCTTAGAAGATAAACTTTATAATAATATGCTACATACATTAGGATGCCTCAGATTTGTATACATCCTAGAGTTCTTCCTGAATTTAAGCGTAGTAGATCAAGGCCGCATAGCTCAAAAATGTCAACCAATTATACACATAGGTATAGACTGCTAGAAACTTAAGGTAGCCACTTCCTTTGAATGTTAAACAAGCCACAATGATTGATATTTCTTTGCTGCTTGGAAATCAATAAAATCCATAAATTGTAATTCCTTATGCTCGAAAATTGGGCCTAAAATTATTTAAAGATTGTTCTTGAGGTGTCACAGGCTGAAGATATGTGCCAATAATGGATGCCACAGAGGTGGAGACCTTATATGCAACTTCAATAATAGGCCACAACACGTACATTATTCACAAGTTTGGATCAAATTTTGTCAAACCAACAGACCTCAGTTCCTTTCAAAAGATGTCAGTCCCATAGCAAAGAAGACCTTCATTGAACAGTCATAAAGATAAGCCTTAGGCTCAAAATTTGATGCTCTAGTGAGGGCCAAGACCTGTAAAGAGCCTTCAACGAATCCAAAGTGAAAAAAAAAAAAAAAAAACCCCAAGCCTCTCATTTGATAAACCTTTTCTCCACAAGGTCGAGATAATTTCATAGCTTGATCACAAAGGATGTGTGTTCAATTTCTTTGCTTGAGGAGGGCTAATTGAATGCATTTAAATAGTTTTCTCTTGGATCAAAAGGGTGCCTCCAATAGGTAAGCTTACTTAACAATTGGAGGGATTTTTAAAATTCAAATTTTGGCACCAAAACAAATTTAATTTAAATTTGGCTTGGAGCCAAAAATTTAGGACCCAAATCCTCTTTTCTTGATTTTGATTTTTAAATATATTTGAAAACCCTCCAAAAATAATATTTTTCCATGAGTGGGATTATTTTAATATTTGGAGAATAACATTATTACTTGAACATGTGTCTTCGCAAAAGAGGAGTTGTCACGTCATCATCTTTTGGGGTTTTTCCCACAAGATGGGGGCTTCATCTTCAAACAAGCATAACTCCCAAACCGTGAAGGCTCTCGTGGTGTGCCACATACCACCAGAATCAACTCGGCGAGGAGAATACATCAAATATTATTTGGACTAAAGTCATTTAAGGTGATACATCTTCTGGTGCTACTTGGGTTGACATCAATGGCAACCACATTTAAACAAAACAATGGGAATCAACTCGACTATTTTTTTGTAATATATATGTTGCTATGGAAAATCGTGTGTCATGTTCTACAGTTAGAGATGTGGAAAAATTATATTGGGTAACTTTGATAGAAATACCAACATTACAACATCTATATTGTCACTTATATGATTTCCCTTGTGACAGCTTATGACAATCTAATTACTATTTTTTTTTAACTTCAGATCTATCAATCATTGAGAGGGATCACATATATCAAGGTGAAAACCTATTTTTTGAGTGGATAACTGTGTTATTTCCCGACTTAGTCTTATTTGTGAATATTGTATATGTCAAGTGTGTTGATGTTGTGTTGATGGCCAAAAATTACCAAAATCAACAATAGGAAGATCACTCGGTTAGGCCCCCAATCAAGCCCTTATTCGCTTGGGATGGTGATTTTGATTGGTTCAAATGGGTCCAATTAGCCCCTCACTCTCCCTGTTGATTTGTGATATCCCTAATTACCATCAACTAGAAGTGTGAAATTGGATTTACCCTCTTGTAGAGCTCTTGCAAGAAAGCAGCCCTTAAGATGAAACAAGGGCTTAGCTAAGTCACACTAGAGTTTTCTCCTGCGTAAGGAGAATTCTAAAAATGCTTCCTAAATGAAAATGCAAATTAATCTAGGATGCAAGTAGTAAAAATTAAATCAAATCTATCATATCTCGATCAGGACAAGATATATATCTCACCCAAATCAAGAGAAAAGTGATTAAAAAAAGAATGGGGATTTAACATGCTTTTTATGATTAATATCAGGCCACTGAAACAGTTCTAACAACTGATATTGTACGTGAAATACATGCTATTTTTTGGAGATTAAAATAACAAAATATGAATCATTGGATAATGGAAATAGTTCACTCAAATCATTGATAATTAAATTTATTTTAAATGACAAATTTCTGAGTAAATAGTAATAAATTTTATTAAAAGCAAGACAAAATTGGGAAATCAATAGCAGATCAATGCAATTACAAGACCAATTAGTTGATATAATAAACAACAATTCTCATATCTAATAGAAGTGCAAAACATGGAACAATTTACATAGATCTGCCATTAAAAGAATAACAGTTGCATCGACAAATGAAAGTATTTAAATACAAATAAAACCTAAAACCTTTGCTCTATTTTACAATGTATCTCCTCAACAATCCTCTCAAGACTATGAACTCTACCATTGGAGAAAATAATTTCAATAGTACATGCACTACCTCAAAGACAAAGATTGAACCTTGAAAAGAAAACCCCAAAGAACTCGTTTTGAGTATTCATCTTCTACAACAACAAAATTTCCCTTCTTAAAAGTGTTAAGAGTCTTCTATTGTAGAAAAGAGGAACCCTTTCCTCATTCTCAAAACTATTATTTATAATTTACAAAAATTATCTCAAAAAGCAGAGTTGTTAAAAGGAAGATTTGATCTCTTATTTTGGAGCTGAAATTTTTCTTTTTCCTTCTCTGATGGTGTAATCTCATTGTTCCAAATCATTGGCCTCGTCTCCTTAAAATAACTCTTTGCCAAAAACCAATTCCAGGTGAAAATTAAAACCAATTAATTTTGTACATGAAACCAAAATATCAAAATTGTCACAACAAATTCCCCAATTTGAAATTAAAAATAAATAAAATAAAAGGAGATTTGTGCTTTCCATTGCTTCCTATGGAGATTTCTCTCACAAAAGCAATAATCTGAAATGAATTTGCAACCAAAAGGTATTTTGGGCCATTGAAAACTCTTCAAAAAAAATTCAAAATTTGATTTTTTTTTGCAATTTCGTAGGCTTTACTTCTGCTAAATTTTTTGGCATAATAAATCTCCATATTTGCTTGTTTTAATGTTTTGAGATTGTTCTCCATCGAATTAGTTCTCTGATAATTTCTCATTTGGCTAAATAGAACTCAGGATATGAAGAGTCAAAGTTTGGGTTTCAAAACTGCTAATTTTCTCAAAAAAAACATTGTCCCAAGCATTTTAATTAAAAGTTTTGTTTACAAAATATATAGATATATATATATATATATATATAAATTATATTATAAAATGAAATAGAAACAAATAAAACAAGGGGAGCTGTGAAGCAACAAGTCCCTGGCCTGCGATTGAAATTTTCTTTGGCAAGGTATATATATATATATATATATATAACAAAATTATATTATTAAATGAAATAGAACAAATAAAACAAGGGGAGCTGCAAAGCAACAAGTCCCTGCCAAAGAAAATGACAATCGCAGGCCCCCTTGCCAATGTCAATTGAAGAAAATGAAAATAAATAAACACTCCATGTGAAATAGGTGGAATCGATGTTCTACCAAGGATAGCTTGTGATGGAAAATGATGTCCATGATTAAATGAACTAACACCTGCAAGAGTAAGGGTTGTCCTCTTACCAAGGCAGGTAGAGGAAACACAACGAGTTTTCACTGTTCGCCCCGCCCCATATTGGATCTTTTAGGAAAGATGTTTTGAACAATGCCAAGGATCACGAGGAACACCAATTGAACACAAAAGAGGACTCAAAATTGTTGTTCCAAATCAATATTGTGAAAGAATGGACTATTGTTGTCAGACATAGTACACTCAATTGGACAAAGTGAAAAACAATGTTGTTAAACTTAAGAAGAAGTTTCCCTCATAAAGTTATGGTGTCTAAAACTGCACACTAAATATTTGATGTAATACACTGTAAATAGTTTTGTCTTATGGAATTGGTGATCAAACCATTTTTGTTGTCAAAGTTGTCATAACAAATTAAATGCATTACAGATGAAAATGCCAAGAAGCAGAAAGAAAAATTTTACTTAGTGAATTCCAATGACCCTCAAAATTATTTTAATAGGCACATTCCTATAATTGTTCTCGTATAAGATCCACATTTAAAAGGTTACTCCCATCTTAAAACTTGAAAATAAACTTGAAAGCAACATTGTTAAGGATTTGACAAGGTCCGGATAAAAAAATACAATATAACTGATATATATTAGTAAGTCATAGTCAAGGATGAAAATTTCTCATGCAATTACAATCAGGCTACAGTAGACCCAAAAATAGTCCCTGAAATGTTGTTGGGAACACTATTAATTGACAATCTAAACCCAATGACTCAAAATATCTAAAATGAGTAAAGGGATATTTGCATATCCAACTTAGGGAAACTTAAATGTTAAAATATGCAAAATTGAATAAAAATCTTCCAGCAGTTTTAGAGAGAAGATGCATTCTCAGACATAAACAATGTGTTTCCAATATATAAAGCTCTACAAAAGAATAAATTGTCAATATTTCTATTGAACAAGGACCACTTACACAAAAAATAATTTTCATTAATCATTTTTAAAACCCCCAACACATCTGAAAGTGATCTCTGATATTTCATTAATAATTTTTAAAACCCCAACACGTATGATAATGAACTTTGATATGTCATTAATCATTTTTAAAACCCTATCACGTCTGATAATGATTGTTGATATACTTATTTCAACAATTGTATTAACATATTCCATATGAAGACCAAACCACAATAAATTGAAATTCAGATATGGGTAGTCTGTGATATGATTCTATCAATAGTTCTATTAACATATTCCATATGAAGACCAAACCATAATAAATTTAAATTCAGATCTGGGCAGTGAATGCAGGAAAGTATCAAATTCTAAAGGTGTTGTCATAACATAAACTGAACACAATGTTAATATCTTAACAATAAATAATGTCATATCTCTTGTCTCACTTCCAAGGTGAGAAAAAACAAAATATAAAAAAAGCTAATATGAGGTATGTAGGACATTTGTATAGAGAATATAAACAAGTTAGTGTCAAGTATGTGAGCCACTTTTATAATGTCCAACCTAGGAAAATTGATTCATTTGTCAAACTCTAATACATTACCGTTGGAAAAAAAATAACCTTCCCTTAAAAACGTTTTTTCCTCACATAATCCTCTATTCCTCTCTAGATATCCAGTCTATGCTCTATTAAATTGAATTTCTATAATATTTTTTCCTCAGATAATCATTTATGTCTTTATACCTCTCCAGTTATCCAGTCCATGCTCTATTAAATTGAATTTCTATAATTGTTGTACTTATTAATAGTAAATAACATTAGAAAATATATGGGAAGCTACTTTATCTTTTGACACCTTCGAAAGTAAGAAATTGACATTTAAACATGAGATGTTTACAATCTTGATTGTGTCCCTCCAAGTTGTATTAATGTAACAAAAATATGACAACCCAAGTTCAAATTATTGATATAAATCTCTATAGACTTTCAACATTAGAATGTGGAGGTCCCTGCATATTTATAATAGAACATTATTTTTCCTATGAAATTCCTATTTTTCGCACCAAATATCTCAAATCACCTTTAATATTAGGAGATATGCAATAAAATATCCATTCTTCAATGCAAGCAATTTAAAGTTTGTTATCCAACATGAAAGTGGGAAATTAAATATCAAATCAAATCATCCACTCACAACAAGGAATTGAAATATGCAGGGAATTGAAATTCTGCAAAATTTCTGCCTCCCAAAATACTAAAACCTAGCTCAATACTCCAAAAATAAAGAGATTTTGCTGACTTACATGTTATCGTGTAAAAAACAATAACAAAGACATATTTCTTTCCTCTTGCATATCGATGCATTCATGTTTATTAAAAATAAAATATTCGAGAAAACTCAAGGAGAAGCACGATGTAGGGGCAAGCGGAATTCAAGCTATGACTTTCCTCATGAACTATTGAATCAAGCTTGCATGTGAGATACAACTCTCTTTGTACATTCAAAGTACAACTGATGGAGGTATTGGTGGTTAAAACGAATACCCACGGTGCAGCTAAAACCTGGTAACCCAAAAAATCTGCGATTGATTGTGACTGGTGCTACTGGATAAAGACTCGAAAAGTACTCCAGATAACACGATGATCCATACAATCAAGAGGCAGATCCTCACTTTCCAGTTCCTCAATCCAGAAATACAACAATTACTATAACAACCAACCACGTTTAACAAACCTTTCCTATAAACTATAACAACCAACCACGTTTAACAAACCTTTCCTATAAAATGAGAGAGCATGGAACAAACAAATTGAAATCTTATATACGCCAACTATCGATAACACCTAGCACATTGGCTTAATGATTAATGATTGTTAAATTTTATTTTTTGGTCTTCACTTTTCCATTACATTGTCAAGAGCAAAAGTATGATTCCAAATAAGCACAAGAATTTATGTTAGCTCGTTATTATAGTTATATTATAATGTTCATTTAAATAACACATGTTTAGAATGAAAAATTGTTAACTGATCCACCACACATTCCATTAAGAAAATAAAACAAATATTCCAATGGAGACGAGCCAGTAAACATGTAATTAATTGTCAAAATTTCTTCATTTTATGTATAGTTTAGAGACATAAGAAATATATTCATTGTATATAAATTCCAACAAGAAATTTTAATGGTGTAATCAAATAAGATATGAAAATTGGATTGAATTGGGCGAAATAAGGATTACATCGACCACCCGACAACTCATAAAACACATGTCAAAGCTTTGGACTCCTAACTATGAATCATATTTGTAAACACATAATTGTCATTATTAGATTCTAGACAACGCACAATACTTGTCAGTAGCCTTGATTTTGATATGAAAAGTAAAAAATTGCAATAAGCAAGAAAAATATTTAATCGCCATGGAAAGTGAAGCAGGGGGCATAAAATGATATATATCGCCATGGAAAGTGAAGCAGGGGTCATAAAATGATATATCTACAACCTCAACTTCAGACCTAGATATCCCTGTGATTTACAGCTTAGAGCACCGCATGTCCAAATTTAAAATCTATTTCACCTATATAGATTTAAAATCTAATTTATGTAGGTTTGTTAATCTATTTGATCTTCATTACATATATATATAGGCACAACCTATGCCTTGTCCTTGACGCCAAGAGGAGAGAGAATTGCTGGCATGGTATTAGTACCAACGAAGGCATCCTTCATTTGAGAAGTGAGATTACAATTTGCCATGCGATCTTTAGGTGGTATTTTCCCTTCGCCAATCATAATTGTTACTCACATGTTGTTTCGTTTCCCTGATTTTGTTGACCTGGATGTGTAGAAGAGGGGTTGGGTTTAATGAATGAATCAGGTCACCACAGGGAACACTAAAAGGGAGACCTAATTTTCTAGATGATGATCTAAATTTCTTTTAATTCTACATAAAAAGACCAATCAACAAAAATATTTATGAAAATTAAACCAAATCTGATATATTTGTCTAAACTACCTATCTTTTTCCACGTAAAATTTCAATGAGTTGCTAACATGAACTTCGACAACTGAAAATAAAAAATTCGTAAAACCTGAACTCTTCAAGGGTATCCATAAGCCATCACCAAAAACGTGTCTAACGCGCATATCCTGGAACATCCTCGAAATCACAGAGTACAAAACAATTACAAACTGATGTTAGAAAAGTTTCAAATACCAATGCCTACTGACCAAAACATTTGGAATGTATTCACCACCACGTGGAAAAAAGGTTTGACCATCAACACAGAGCTTTCAAAGGAGATTTTGTGTGTGACTTTAGACCATGCTAAAGGTGTTACTAACAAAAAGTACGACCCTGCCCAAACCATGGCACAATACTGCACAAGTCGTGAAAATAACTACAAACCTTGCAACAAACTAGTAATGAAACCCTTGAAATGGTGATGAATTTGAAATGATGTTGACACTAATTACTAGGTTGTTATTCAAAATTTAAAATCATTTAAGTCTTTGTAGGTTCTGATCAAGTCAACACACCCCAATAAAATTGAAGCAATAGATCTGAAAAGATATGAGTGGCATAACCTCATATGAATAAAATGTGATATTTTTTTTCTTCTTTTAGTGAATGCCTTGTTGGAAGTGATGGGAATAAGGGTTGGCTAGAGAAACTGCTAACATGGGATGAACAAAGAACAATCCCCATCTTCCAGCTTGATGAAAACTAGAGATCTATAAAAGGTTATCTACATGATACAACCAACTCCTACCCCAGAAAGATTATTATGGCAGGGTTGAGCTAAGTTTGGGAAAATTGCACAGTATTCAACTACAATTTGTGTTGGAGCTATTGTGAAATTCAAAGTACAACGTTTGAACATTGAATTCCATTTACCCTTTGGAATTCAAACACCTCTTCACTATGGATTTCGTCATACATTAGCACAATATCTCATTATCTAGATAAAAAAACGGATTAAAACGTTAACATTGTTAATGTAGGTTTAGATAATAAAAAAACACAAATTAAAATGTTAACATTGTTATTGTAGACTTTGAATAGGAGAACATGTCAAGTACATTATTGTAAATACTAACATGGTAGTAAATATAATAAATCATTGCAAAGTTCGAAAAAACTCAGAACACTAACATGGTTGCAACAAAATATAATAAAAAACATAGGAGAAGGTTGGTCCATGAACTGACTTCTACAATGAAAGCATCATCAAAGCACCTTGACCTAAAATCAAAGCATTTTCAAAGCACCTTGATAACTGGACATACAAATAAAATGAGCGTTCACAAACCAAGACATAAAGTCATGCAAAGCAACAATTAACTATAAAACATTGCATTATATAATAACGACAAATTAAACACATCACGTTTGGTAAGATCAGCATGTTGAAAAGTATCTCTGGAAGGACCGTGTATTTAATCTATATTATTAAATTAAATATTAATGTATGCAATGTAATCTACTGTTATGTGTTTGTGCTTATTTGTCGTACATCCCTCTACAAATGTCATATTTGTTAATATTCCCTACACATTGTCAACATGCAAGAGGGCAACGATGGTCTAGATTCCTTGCCAACAATTTGACCATTACCCAACATTGATGCACCGATGCTAGAGGGCACTGGAATGAAGGTGGTTGAATACCTTCATACCTGACCCTAGCCCTGGCTTATTAGGGACGTAGCCCTGTAATTGGTGGTACAAGTTTTGTTGTTGGTCTCACCCTTGCCTCCATAGTTGGCTTTGGTGCCCCTGCCAATATTCCATTTCAATGTGGTTTGCTGGTAAATCTCTGATACAATTATCCCTTAGCAGAGTTAATATTGATAGAAGATATCTATGATATGGTTGGCCTCTGTTAGAGATAAAATTGCTAGAAGAGATAAATCCACAACAGAAATGGGAATTGAGCTTGCATGGAATCAATAAGTGCTCCTTTCAGGTAAACAATCTAACCTTGTCTATCTGATCAGCATTTCTATGAATTCTATATTTATAAAAACAATGGTGATTTCCCATATTGTGGTTTTGTTGCCCATAGCCCCAATGTCAGTTCATTGCTTAAACCGTCTAGAATCATTTGGGCGAGGACCCATTTTCTATTCTCTCCCCTTGAGAAAACCCCTCTTCGAAAAACTATCAATATCTGCAATATACCCTGCCCTAGAGTCGTCTTCCTCCAAATTGTTGAGGAGCTTCCGCTGAAGCTCTAGAACATTGTAAAATTGATTGGGGCAATGTCTGAACCTCGTTCAAAATAATAGCAACTCTCGCACTATGGTAAAAATATGAATCCCCTTGTGAAAGAATTTCAGACCAAGAAGAACAAAGTTGAAGGGTGCATGTCCCAGGTGTGGATGAGGGCATACATGGAAGACAATAAATTCTATTATGAATTTGATTATGATTTTGTTCTAACAAAAGGTCTGACTGCTCTTTTGGTTGAAGTTCTCTTAAGGTGCTAAAACAAGGGATCTCATTGTTACTTTCCTAAGCAATAGGGATATTATTGCTAACGGTCTCCACTACTAGTATACTAGCTAATAAATAAACAAACAATGGATAAGAAACTCAATCAATGGATGGGTTCACATACAAATGTAGGAACAAAATTTGGTTGTGCATCTTCATATGGAATGAGGTCATCTAAATGGTGGGTTCTACAGGTCAAAGCCAAAATCCAAACGATGCGATGCGAGTTGAAATGCGATGCAATATGTTGGATTTTCAGTGATTGGTTACCTCATTGCCACCTTTCTATCTTAGGCATAGGGGCTTTCTTGAAGCCAACAAGAATTCAAGCCAAGACTCTAAGGAAATACAAATGAAGCTATGGAGGGAGAGGACACAACACAATAGAAAGAACACACTCTACTTGCTTGGTAATTACACTTGCACTTATAGCTTTCTTGGCAATTACACCTACATTTACATCTAATCAAGCATGTTTATTGGTTCTTGCTTTATTTCTACATCTAGCAAACAACCAAACATTCAACATTCGGACACACTTTAATCATTATGAAGAACATATAATCTTGTACTCTGATTATACAAATACATACCATTTACACAACGTGTAAAAACATATAGACCAAGCCTCCGTGTGGAAAGCCCTATCCCTCGAAAACCAAATTGATAAGTTATGTATCTTGAATTATGAGATGACGCAGTAGTTTTTTCTCTGGTTGAATAGAATGAATAAATGTTAGGTGACTTCCTATGTAATGAGAATAGGTTGTGTCAAGATAATATGTTTTCTATATTTATTGACTCCAATTAATTTTTGAGTCCAATTAATCCATGGGGGAAAGGGATTTTTGGTTTCGAGCTGGAAAGCACTTGAAAAAATATATAGGTAGCTATTGAAATTAAAATTATGAGTTGTAGAGAAAATTTAAGATACCCTACTAATATTGAAAAGAAAAAAAAGTTAGAACAGAAGCTTTAAAATGAATAAAAGAAGTTAGAGCATAAACTTTAAAATGAATGATTTTACCCGTGAACTGACGTTCAATGGCTATTTCTTCATTTCTTGACTGAGTTTGCACTCTTAAGCTTAGAATTATGAGGAAAATGCACACCATGGCCATGACCAGATTTCAATTTCGTCTTGACTATGCATGTCCACAACTTACTAGATAACTGAAGCTAAGAAAACACATCTTCGACATATCCCTCTACATGGTCACCTTCTTCAAGATTGTTGAACTCCAAAAAGTGAGTGGGACGATGATCCTCGTGATAAGAGTCACAAGGATTTCCAAGATTATTTCCACACTTCATGCTGATTGAATAGCTAGATCTTTTGGTGCAAGTAAAAACTAACCCGGAGCTGTGCTTGAACACCCAAGAGTAGTTCAAGTGCCACCAGGGTATGATCCTTCCTTTCTTTTTCCATAGCAGAACCAATTGTGGATCTAGGACTGGAAAGGACCAACAGCGAAACCAATTGTGGATCCAGGACCAAAACCAAAACTAGTTTTGGATCCAGGACCAACAAGGACTAGCACCAAAGGAAGCTCAGTCTTCTGTTGCATGATAAAAGGGAGAGTAAAAGTAGGCTCTGAGAGTAAGAGTAGGGTCTGGACATGTTGGGCATATCTGCACCGACTCAATGACTTACTACTGCCTGTCTTCTATGCCATAAGTGTTTACAAAGAATAGACATGTGTTTACATGCCAGATGCGTCTACAAAGAGTAGACATGCGTTTACAAAAGGAAAGCATCGAGTCATAACATTTTATGCACGTAAAATGTTTGAGAATTAATGTTTTAGCATTACTTCACTATGTAAAAAAAATTAAACAATATGGATTTTGACGCTAAGTTTCCTTGCTATTCGTCTTGGTAAGAGGCTAAATAAGAACTCAAAACTTTTCATTTTCTAATAGAAAACCTTATCAGTGCTTAATAGGTGAACTAGAGCATTTATCATTTAATAAGTGAGAAAAAGGTGAACTAGAACATGCAATGTAAAACTTTAAGTTAAATCATTTAATTTTTGTACACGAGCTCATATTCAGAGGAATAACGATTACAAGAGTCAGTGTTGCCTTATGGCGGGGACTAATGATACAAAATTATCAAAAATTATGAAAGGTCAAATGATGGGTTGTGTTGGTTTAGTTCTCATGTTGGAGGAGTATATATGTGAACGAGTAAAGTGAGTGGAGGAGGGGACCCACGTGGGACCCTCTCTCCACTCACTTTTAACAAACCAAAGCTATAAGTTATATACACTTTCAAAGGGTCTCATTACTTAATGCTCGACCCTTTAAAATCTTCCCACTCACGTCATCCTATGGCTTAGTTAGCTTGCGAGGTATGAAAATATGCTAAAGCTTGAACCTTCGGGGAACCATTGAGCGAGATGGTGTCATTATATTGTATCTTTTAGTTTTGTTATATATATATACATATATATATATAATTAGGTTGATAGGATTTTTTTTTAATTAGTTTAGCTCAAAATTTCATCGACCTTTTCTTTATGCCCTTGACATCTGTGCATATTTATGACCACACTTTTTAACGGATTTTTTAACAATGTTTTACCTTCCGACTCGGCGGTCTTGACGGTTGGTTCTAGGAACAATTGTTAACCAAAACCAGTGTGCGCTTCGCACTAGCCAAGCCAACCAAGTCCATGAGTAAAGACATTTCGTTAAGTGCTTGTGGAGCTAAGCGTTCTGCCAAGGTCGAAGTAGGGAGCCAGCAAGGTCTCAGGTTGAAGGTTCGGGGCTCACTCCAATCGGGCAAGGTCTGATGTTCGCGATCCAACTAGGTAGGTCGTCAATCAATCACTCTCCAGACAAGTATCTCCATGCCTCAAATGGGGCATTTTCTCCTTGGATACCTGTCCAACCATCTAACCCTCCGATGGTTTCGTTTCGACTTAATATATATATATTTTTAAATAAGTTTGAATTAGCGGTGTAGGTTTAGGTTGAAACCCAATTTTAATGTTTATGTTAGGTATTTATGATTTTGTGATGCCATTTATTTTTCCCAAGGAAAATTATTTATAAAATTTATTAAAATTGAGTGAAATTTTGTTAAAAGTTAAATTAATAAATATTTTCATTGTAATAGTGAGATCTAGCTTCCATAGCTACACTATTACCAAGGTTCCTTACCATGCAGTTCAAACTTTCATATGTTTCTTTATTCATCAAGGTAATCTTTCATGATTACATGGGTTTCATACCATGTAGTTCGGGCTTTCATATGCTTTCTTTATTCATTAAGGTAATCTTTACTTTATTAGAAGAGAAGAGAAAAACCCTAGCTTTAGTTGAAGTTCTCAAGTTTTGTTCAATTTGTATTATATAGTATCAATAAGTGCACAATTTTATTAAAAGAAAGATACCAAAAAAACATTTGGTAAAGTGTGAATTCCGTCTATTTAGGAAGATTTGTATTGGTTGTGTTATCCGTTATTTTCTGGGATTTTATTTTAGGATTTAGAATAAGGAAATGGATAAAGTAGATTGTTTTCAAACTATCTTACACAATTTTCTAGAAAAGAGAAAAGGTAGGAAATGCTTTGGGCTTGAACTATATGATCCTCTCCAATAATCCAATGCATTTTCCCCATCAAATATAGTTAATATTTATAATCGCCTCGCTAATTTTTTTTTTTCAAAAATATATGGCTACCATCTAGAAACAAATATAAGAATAAAATGAAAAAAAAAAAAAAACAAATATTCTATAAATTAATATTATTAAAAAAAATCCTAATATAATTAAAATAGTGGCATATTGAGATGCATTAAAAGGGAACTGGAAATTAAATTTGAAAGAAAATGCAACATAAAATTCGAAGATTGAAATTAAGTGGTACAAATTAATGCATTTCAATTTTAGAGAAGTAGAGAGGTGAGGTGAAACTATATCAAGAAATAAACACAAATATAATTAAAATTAATAGTGATGCTAAAAAAACTGTATCAAGAAAGAAACACAAATGTAATTAAAATTAAAATTTCACCAAAGAAAATGCCAATAAAAGTGGGAAAACTGAAATAAGATGGTGCAAATTAAACCTATGGTTAAAATCCTCATCTATATCAATGCATTTCTAGGGGCGGAAAACTATATTAAGAAAAAAAAGGAAAATGTTAAATGTAGAAATTGATATTGTTATCCTCTTTATTATTCAAATGATCAAAAGAGAATAATGAAAAGTACTCTCATATATATATATATATAAAGAATACATTTACCAAATTCTATTCGTCTATCTTTCTAACAATGCTAAGAAAAAGTTTAAAATTTTATAATTAAAATAGCAAAATAAAATATTGAAATAGTAAGGAAAAAATGTTGGGAACCTTTATCCAAGACACAAAGTTGTGAAAAAATAGAATGAAAAACAAATTACAATGCTAAATGAGAATACAAAATGCTTTGAGCTATGTAAGACTATCATTATTTTGCTTTAGATTTTAATCTTGTATAATTTCTCAAGAATTTAAGATAAATTTAAAAACTGTAAATTGAATGATAACATAAATCTTTTTGAAATGTAAATGTTTTGGCAAATTTTATACCTCCTAAATTTAAGTTCATATTTTACCCTTTTAAAAATAATTTGAAAAGTTAAAAAGACATCCTTAAAATAATTTGAAAATGGTTTCGATTCAACTAATTTGTTCTATGTGAACACTAGATAAAATCGAGACCTGTAAATGATTTTCAAGAGCCTAGCCTAATTTTCATTGCCTAATTAGGCCGCTAGGCCTTTCTTTTAAATCTGTTCACTTAAAATAAATTTTTTTATAAGTGAAATGATTACTAATTTATTTTTTTAGCTCTAGATATATAAATTAGTGAATTAACCTCTACTTCAGATGTTGCACGGTTTTCTACCATTTATTCTATGACATTTGATTGATGAACCTTTAGGTAAAATGATAGCATAGTAGCAAGATTATTGGACAGTATTGGTGTACAAAAATTGGTGAATTTTCAGTAGAGTACAAATGTGGTACAATATATGTACTTTCTGGTTGTCTTTGATGATATATATCATGTCTTTGATAGTTGTCCACCCATTACCCCCTTAAAAAAACCTCAGGTTATCAAATATCTTAAAAAATCTTAGATATAAACTAAATCTTCAAATTTTAAAGGTAAGTTTTTTTGGAGGGGTTATTTTATTGTTGTTATATTTGTGCATAATTTTTAAATAAGTGTAGTGATTTTGTATTCTTATACTTTGTTAGAGAGAGAGAGATATATATATATATATATAAGTCTTTACATAAGGAAAAAATCAGGAATGAGAGGTAAATAAAAAGATGTTGTCAGGGTCTCTATCTATCTTGAGACCTGTAGAGAAAAGTAATAGAGTAATAATTTTTTTCCAAAATCCTAACTCCAATAAAAAAACTTTTTGATTTGTGGTAAGGATCTTTCAAAAATATTTAATTTGAATAAAAAAAATGGGATATGAGAGAGATTTTTTTTGGCTGAATACTAAAACTGTTTATTTTGGGTTAAATGCTATGTTCTTTTGGTTTACTGTTAAATAATGATAATAAGATAAAACCTAGGTAAATGATTTCTAAGTGATGTTCATCAGTGTTCCTTATGCATAATGGTAAACAATAAGGAAATCTTTACTTATGAATGGAAATATGTTCCTCTTACATTTGAAGTGCCAAATTATTTTGTTGGTAGTGTAAAACATTTGGTGAATACCATACTAGAGAATTCATACAAAAGCTCCATGCATTGCAGGTCCATTAGATGATGTAGAATTATATTTTTTTCCATTGCTGGAAATATAAGAACCATCCTTTGAATAACTACCACACCTTATATTGTAAGTGACAAGAAGATCTCATTTCTTATTGCTAAGAAAAGTATGCATATCGCACTAAGGCCGATTTGATATGTATAGACAAACTATGAGACTCCATGGAGATGGAGCAATGCATTTTTTTTTAGTTACTGCACAAATACATATGTAGAAAGCTATGTGCTATGAAAGAACATATGGCAACTTGTTGTGGTACATTAAGAAAATAATGTCATCCTTTGGGTAGAGTTCAACTTGATGCCTAGTAATAATATATTGTGTTGATTTACAAAAATTATAGATAAATTCCTAAATGAGATAATCATCAATAATGTGGAATACAAATGAGAATAAGAATGCAACATACATTTTGTGTTGAAATTGAACAAGAAAATTTCAGCACCCATGCCTAGTGCATTAAGCACCTACATTAGGGTGGGGTCCACTGTGCTATTTTTGGTGCATATCAAATTTAGTTATCCCAGAATTAGAATGGACAATAAACTATAATCTAAATCTAAAAATAACTTGTAGTAGTTAACTGAGAATGATAAACTCAGTTAGCTAGTGGATTTCGAGTTAGAGGTAGTTGGTGAGGCATGCAAAGTAATTCTAGTTGTAACACAATTCGAAGTGCAGTGGTGCATTAGTTAATCTAGGTTGTAATCAGTTTAACTCAGTTAAGTGAGTTAAACTCAGTTGTGCTAGTTGTAACTATTAGATACACTAGTGAGAGATCAAGTGAATTAAATATTAATTAATTCACAATTAGTGATCTCGCATGCAACTGAGGATTTACTATTATTAGCTACATGCATGTCAGATCTAGTGGAGACCCAGTTGAGATCTAGGTGAAAGGGAAGTTGACTATCAGTTGTAGGATTATTGGGTTGCACACGTGCAACCAAACACCCATTAGAGTCCCCATGATACTTGCACAGTTAAGGAAGGCCATAATTCCTATCTTTTAGGGATTGCATCCATAAGGGGATCACGCAAGCAAGGCAGGTTGTCTGGAGGCAGTAAATTGGCTAAGTATTGGTCAGTTTTATGTATGACAGTGTGAGACAATTAGCTGAGTATTGGAGGGCTCTTGTGAGAAGAGTTTTGTATGTAATTGTTTAATGATCCATGCTGAATATACAATAGAAGATAGTGGGGTTTTGAGCAGCAAGCTTTCCCCGAGAAATTATCTGTGTTGTGTGTGATTTGATTCTTCTTTACTTCATGTGATTGGTGATTGTGTTTTTAATTCCGCAAAAGATTTGTAGAAGTTTTTCAATATTTAACTTTAGTACATTGTTAGATCAGATGAATCCAAGATATACATGCATGTTGTATAATTTCTACATGGTATCAGAGCACAGGAAATTGCATAAGTGAAGCAGGAGCTGAGTCTGTGACTGGATAGAATCCGAATTTGCAGAAAGACTTTCTTGGTGCTACAGTTGATTCAAGATTGAAATGACTTTCAATGGCTTGAGGTTGGAGTTTGTACTCAAGGGTATCTCAAACTATATTGCTTGGAAGGATAGGATGGAGGTAGTACTCGAAGACAATGGCTTGAAGGAATTCATCGACAATGACATTCCTAAACCCGCTGTGACAGATGCTGCAAATCTTGATGCATGGCAAAAGAAAGTGGCAAAGGTGAGGAGGATCCTATTTGAGGGAATACGAGACCACATTGTCTCAAGCCTCCATGGGAAAGCCACACCATATGCAATGTGGAAGGCTTTGATGGATCTATTCCAAAGCAGCAGCGACCGTAGGAAATTGGCACTCAAAGATAAACTCAGGAAGATCGAGATGGAAAAGGGCGACACCATTCCAAAATTTCTAACAAAAATTGTCCAATGTCGGGATGAGATGGGGAGAGTTGGAATAACAGTTGCAGATGATGATTTGGTGAGCCTAGCTCTCCTAGGACTTCTTAAGAGTTGGCATAGTTATGAAGACTCTGTCAATGGACGAGAAAAATTGCTAGGTTGGGAACGACCGTGGTCGGATTTGGTGCAGGAGGAGTTCGGACGGAACACTAGAGATGGATCTTCATCTAAGCATGAGGATGGAGAAGGTTGTGCTTTGGATGCCAAGGCGAAGAAGGGGAAGGGGAAGAAATTCCATTCCAAATCTGAGTCCAAGAATGGCAAGAAGTAATACATGTCCAAGGTGAAGTGTTTTCACTGTACGAACATGGGCATTTTGCTACTAACTGTCCACAAAAGAAGAAGAACAAGAAGGTTGTTGGATCTGCAGCTGGTGAGGCCCTTGCCTCACAATTTGATCTTGACTTATCATTGATCGCATGCATGGTGTCAAGTGCATTGGGATCTGTGAGTTATTTGGATAGTGGCGCTTCCTTTCACATGACGGGAGACAATGAACTTTTAGTGACTTGGAGGAGAAAGATCTCCATATGCATATTGAAATGGGCGATGATGGGCAGTACAGTGCTACCGAGATTGGTACAATTACCTTCCAGAGGCATTCAGGTAAACCCTTTCAATTAGAAGATATAATGCATGTACCAGGTTTGAAGAAAAAATTAGTCTCAGTCGCAATGTTGGAGGATAGAGGCTATGATGTTGTTTTTAGTTAAGGAAAAGCTTTCCTACGACATAAAACAACAGGACAAGCCAAGAGGATATGGATTCGAGTTAAGAATCTCTACAAGCTGGAGGTAGATGGTTACGCAACAATGATGGGAAAGGCGGACAAAGTGGTGAGTCGGGATGAGGGCGAATTATGGCATAGGAGATTGGGCCATCTTCACCATGGAGCCTTGAAATTGATGTAGCAGATTTATACTTGATTTCCAATGGGAACACTTGCTTAGTT
Source organism: Pinus albicaulis (assembly GCA_034641835.2). Lineage (NCBI taxonomy): Eukaryota > Viridiplantae > Streptophyta > Pinopsida > Pinales > Pinaceae > Pinus > Pinus albicaulis. The sequence continues at coordinate 1,619,744,620 of CM076580.1, forward strand.
AGATACATGCAAGGGGTGTACCATGGGGAAGTATGTAAAGGCCACCTTTCATGAGAAGGAGAGTCGAGCTTCAGGGATCCTTGAGAGAGTTCACACAGACATGTGTGGACCATTTTTTGTTGCTTCGACAACAAAACACAAGTACTATGTAATATTTTTTGATGAATTTTATCGTAAGTGTTGGATCTTCTTCATGCAGAAGAAAGATCAGACATTCTCTAAGTTTCTTAAGTTTAAGGCACTGTTGGAGAAAGAGTAGGGGAAGCAAGTGAAGTCTCTTAGGAGCAATAATGGTGGAGAATACATCTCTAATGAATTCAATAACTTCTGCAGCAAAGAAGGAATTAGCGCCTCATAACCCATAGCAGAATGGGGTCGCGGAGAGAAAGAACAAAACTATCGTGGGTGTAGCACGAGCGATGTTGCATGATCAAGGCCTACCGATGCATCTGTGGGAGGAAGCATGCAACACATCAGTACATGTGCAGAACCATTGTCCTCATAGGATACTTGGCATGAGTACACATGACGAGGCTTTCACTGGTAAGAAACCCGATGTTTCACACTTTAAGATTTTTGGCTCATCTATTTATGTGCATGTGACCAAGGACGCCAGGAAGAAGCTGGAATCAACAACTGAGGTTGGGATTTTTGTGGGGTACACTGAAACACCCCATAATTATTGTGTGTATTTTCCAAACAACAGAATGACTGTTGTCCGAAGAGATATAAAATTTGACAAGGAGAAAGCCATGTGGTTGTCCCTTGAGAGGGAGTTGGACTTGTATGCAGAGGAGAAACTGTTGATTCCCAAGGATGAGCCTCAAGATGTGGATCAACCACATGCAGAGGATCATGGAGTGGGGGAAAACACTCATGCAGAGCCATCCATCAGAAATAGTAAAAGGCGCACCACAGAAGCTGATAGACTGAGACTTGATGCTGCGGAGAATATAAGAGCCCCTACTTCACAGCGCAAACAAAGACAGTCTCCTGACCGATTTACTAGATACATGGCTCTTATGAGAAAATGTATTGTGACTGAACCATCTTCATTTTAGGAATTAGTGCAGCAACCAACTTGGGTTGATGGAATAGTGGAGGAGTATGACTCCATTGTCAAGAACAGTGCATGGGAGATTGTCCCAAGACCGGTCGACAAATTAGTGGTTGGATCGAGATGGATCTACAAGGTAAAGAAATATGCTAATGGGAGTGTGGAGAAATACAAGGCCAGATTTGTGGCCCAGGGATTCTCACAGATCAAGGGGATCGATTATGATGAGACTTTTGCACCTGTTGCAAGGTACTCTTCCATAAGATCCATCCTTTCACTCTCAGTGCAGATGGGTTGGCGCATTCATCAGATGGATGTGAAAACTACGTTTCTCAATGGGATCATTGAGGAGAGGTGTGCATAGAGCAGCCTGAAGGTTTAAATATCTTCACAGTGATTCGCATGTGTGCCAACTCAAAAGAGCACTGTATGGGCTAAAGCAAGCACCCCGTGCTTGGTACACTCGGATAGAAAACTATTTCACCGGACTAGGCTTCACCAAAAGTGAAGCAGATGTAAACCTGTACCAGATTATGGTTGAGGGTAAGCTATTGATTATTTTTCTTTATGTTGATGATCTAATTTTGACTGGTGATGAGCAACATATACACTCTTGCAAGGAGGATCTTGCGAGGGAGTTTGAAATGAAGGACAAGGGACTTCTTAATTATTTCCTTGGATTGGAAATATGGCAGTAAGATGGTGAATTTTTTGTGTCTCAAGGCAAGTATGCAAAGGAGATACTGCGTAAGTTTCACATGGAGAGCTACAAACTATAGAAATTTGAATAACTGATATGTTATCCACCGAGATTCTCCTGATCACACACTATTTTATCTTCATGCACAATACAGAATCTCTTCTACCATTGATCATTACATGCGGAAATAAAATCAATTGCATGCACACATTAAAACCATAAAAAATTCACACATATGAACACAGTATGTAATGGGAAAGCTTAAAGCTGAAAACCCCCAACTATCTGTATATTATATGTCATAGAGATCATGTAACAATCATTGTACAAAGCTCCTCACAAACTCTCACCACAACCTCAAATTTCTACACACTAATCAAGCTAGATCTAGCAAAACACATGCTCCTGTAGAAATTTGAATAATAGATGAGTTATTCACCGAGATTATCCTGATTACACACTATTTGAGCTTCATGCATAATACATAACCTCTTCTACCATTGATCATCAATTTGTGGAATTAAAAACAATCGCATGCGCACATTGAAACATTAATCAATCACACACATCAACACAGTATGTAATGGGGAAAGCTTACAACTGAAAACCCCCAACTATCTGTATATTATAATGATAGAGAACATGTAACAATCATAGTACAAACTCCTCACAAGCTCCCAACACTATCTCCAATTGTTACACACTACACAAGCTCAAATATGAACAAGTCACAAGTTCAAATCTCCTCCACCTGTTAGCCTGCCTCTACTGCGCAATCCAAGATGGTTAATTGTGAGATCCAAGTTCGAATCCCCTTGGCTTGTACTGCGCAATCCTCATTGGAAATCTCAATCAATGTGTGTGCAAATCTCATGCACAGCTATAGTCACAACTGATAGTAGACTCACCCTTTCACCCACCTCTAACACTGGTCTCCATTGAACTGTCCATGCATTGCAGTTAACTGATGTATTCTATAGTTGATTTATGAGTTAATAATTAGTGAATTAATTAATAATTAATTCACACCACTCATCACTAGTGTATTTATCAGTTAGACTAAATACAACTAGTTCAACTAAGTTAAACCGAACAAAACTCCATCAACTGTCTCATCAACTCCACCAAACTCTGCCACATGAGTTCTAATTGAAGTCAACCATGCAATAGCTCAACTAAACCCTAGGAATAGTGTAATTCCTTCTGTCAGTTGCATGTGCCACATCCGTAGCTCGAACTGAAGTGCTGCAAGAGGATAAGATCATGTTTATAGTCCAAATATTATTAAGAGCTAATAATATTCGACTGATGTATTTTTAGACTGGCAGTCTAAAAATAGACTCCGCCCAGTATGTCTAAAAATAGAGGTCCATCTATTTTTACCAACTTGACCAACCATCCATAAATAGCATCCTGCAACTCATAGACCATGATCCATATGTCTAAAAATAGACATAGTCTAAAAATAGACTTTGCGCCAAAAATAGCCTGCGGGCCCACTTAGTGAAGGCGACTTCTTTTCACTAAGCTCCATCATCTTGTTGCATTTTCAACACTCCCTCTCAACAAGATATGGATTATCTGCAACCCCTATCCCGCCTCTATGGTATTAGAATTTTCTCCTAGTGAGCGCCTTCGTCAAGATATCAACATCCCGATCCTCCGTGGGAATGTATGAAAGTAACATGATCCTCCGCTGCACACAATCTATGATATGATGGTACCTGATGTCGATGTGTCTGCCACCAACTCATCCCCTCCCGTCTGTACCACAATCCATATCCCGATGTTCCTCTGAGATAACGCAATACATGCTTCCCCGCCTTCCAAAAGAGCTTGGTAGGCTTAACCATAGCTTGTGAAAGTTGGTTAACTGCATAGCATATGTCGGGTTATGTATTAACCAAATACCTAAGCGACCCCACCAACTGTCGATAAACAGTGGCATCCTCTACCTCCGCTGAAGTAGCATCCTCCTTCCTCCAACCACCAAGAAGAGGAGTATCAACAAGCTTGCAGCCATGCATGTTGAACTTTCCAAAGATTCCCATTACTTACCCTGAGAAACAAATAGTCCATCACTACGCTGCCAGATTTCCAATCCCAAGAAATAATGAAGGAGGCCCAAGTCCTTCATCTCAATCTCTCTAGCAAGATCCTCCTTGCATGAAAGTATCAACAGCTCATCACCCATCAAAATCAGATCATCTACATACAGTACAATGATCAGCAACTTCCCCTCCACCACAATCTGGTACAGGTTAGGATCCGCCTCACTCTTGGAGAATCCAAGTCCGGGGAAATAACCGTTCATCCATGTGTACCAAGCACGAGGTGCTGTTTCAACCCATACAACGCTTCCTCTTGAGCCTGCACACATGCGAATTGCTGCTGAAGATCTTGAAACCTTCGGGCTGATCTATGTACACCTCCTCCTCAATGAATCCATTGAAGAATTCAATCTTCACATCCATCTGATGAATGTGCCACCCCATCTGCGCTGAGAGAGCAAGAATCGTCAGTATGGAAGAATACCTTGTGACAGGTGCAAAGGTTTCCTCATAATCGATCCCCTCAATCTGTGAAAAGCCTCAGGAAACAAATCTTGCCTTGTACTTCTCCACACTCCCGTCAGCTACCTGCTTCACTTTGTAGATACATCTCGAACCCACCACTGATTTCCTCCGCCTTGGGACAATCTCCCCATGCACCGTTTCGATAATCGACCCTATACTCTCTTCCACCATACACCCACCCATGCGGATCCTCCACGCCTTCCTGGAAGAGGAGGCTCTGGCCATGACACATTTTTCACAAGAGCCATGTATCCAAAGTGTATCGAACCGGTGATTGTCTCCGTCTCGTTGCTTGTGATGTAGGTGGTCCTAGAACCTTCTCTCGCATCTCTGACCAGTCGCTCAGCTTCTATAGTGCGCTTCCGCCCTCTGATGGTTGGCGCTGCATGAGTGGTCTCTTCCACTCCATGAACCTCATCTTGTGGCTGATCCACATCCTGAGACTCATCCTTAGGAACTAATAGCTCCTCATATGCATGCAAGTGTGGCTCCCTCTCAAGCGAACACTTCATGGCTTTCTCCTCATGAAATTTTATATCTCGTCGCACAACATTCTTGCGACTGTGTGGAAAATACACACGATAGTTGTGGGGTGTATCAGTGTACCCCACAAATATCCCAACCTCTGTAGTCGGCTCCAACTTCTTCTTGGCATCCTTCGTCACATGAATGTAAACAGTGAACCAAAAATCCTCAAATGGAAAATATCAGGCCTCTTACCAGAAAATGCCTCCTCGGGTGTACTCATGCCAAGTATCCTGTGAGGACAATAGTTCTGCACATATACTGTAGTATTGCATGCTTCAGCCCACAAGTGTATGGGAAGGCCCTGATCATGCAACATCGCCCGTGCAGCACCCAAGATCGTTCTGTTCTTCCACTCAGCAACCCGTTCTGCTGTGGGTTATGAGGTGCTATGAGCTCTCTTCGAATTCCTTGTGCGCTGCAAAAGTCCTTGAATTCGCCAGAGATGAATTCACCACCATTGTCGCTCCTAAGAGCCTTCACCTGCTTCCCCGATTCTTTCTCAACCAGTGCCTTGAACTCACAGAACTTTGAGTATGTCTCGCTCTTCTTCTGCATGAAGAAGATCCAGCACTTCCGAGAATAATCATCAACAAAGATCACATAGTACCTGTGCTTTACTGTCGAAGCTACTGAGAAATGTCCACACACGTCTGTGTGAATTCTCTCAAGGATCGTCGTGGCGCGACTATCCTTCTCGTGAAAGGTGGCTTTCACAAATTTTCCCAAGGTACATCCTTTGCACTGATCTGATCGCGAAGAGTACCCTTAGGAAGCCCGTAGAAATCTGGCCGTAGTATCTTCAAAGCTCCATGGTGAAGGTGGCCCAACTTCCTGCCATAGCTCGCCATCATCCCGGCTCACCACTCCTTCTGCCGTGCCTGCCATTGCTGCGCAACCATCTACCTGCAATTGATAAAGGTTCTTAACTTGAACCCCTATCCTCCGGGTCTCACCAGTTGCCTTACTACTCAGGAAAGCCTTTCCCTTGCTAAAGACAACATCATATCCATTGTCTTCTAACATCGCCACAGAGATCAGATTCTTCTTCAATCCCGGAACATGCATCACTTCCTTCAATACGAAGGGTTTACCAGACTCCCTCTCAAAGGAAATGGTACCGATACTAGTCGCACTGTATCTACCATCATCGCCCATCTCGATGTGCACTCCAAGATCTTTCTCATCCAGATCAGTAAACAAATCTCGATCTCCCGTCATGTGAAAAGACGCACCACCGTCCAAGAACCAACCGAACCCCTCACACTTGATACTAAGTAGTCGGCGATGTGCATGTACTCAAACTGCGAGGCTAAGGCCTCTCCCGCTGCAGATCCAGCAGCCTGCTTATTTTTCTTCTTCTGCGGACAATTTGTGGCATAATGTCCGTGCTGGTGACAGTGAAAGCACTTCACCTTGGACATGTCTTGCTTCTTGCCTTTCACACCGGATTGAGAATATTTATTGCTTTTCCCCTTCTTTTCTTTGGCAGCCAAAGCGCAATTCTCTTCATCGGATGCCTTTGATGAAGATCCGTCGTTGGTACTCCGCCTTATCTCCTCTTGCACAAGATCTGACCAAAGTCGCTCCCATCCTGGCAATTTCTCCCGACCATTGATAGAGTCCTGATAGGAATGCCAACTCTTCAGAATCCCAAGGAGAGCCAAGCTCACCAAGACCTCATCATCTACAGTCACCCCCACGCTTCCCAGCTCATCCCTGCATTGGGTGAACTTCGTGAGGTACTTGGGCATACTGTCGCCTTTCTCCATCTTTATGTTTCTGAGTTTCTCCTTGAGTGCCAACTTCCTTTGATCGCTCTTGCTTTGGAATAAATTTGTCAACGCTTTCCACATCAAGTATGGAGAAGCTTTACCATGCAGGCTGGACACTATGTGATCCTTCACGCCCTCCAACAGAATCCTTCGACACTTTGCTGTCTTCTTTTGCCAAGCCTCAATTACGGCAGCATCGCTAGAAGTAGGCTTTGGGACTTCAGCATATATGACCTCCTTCAACCCATTGTCATCCAGCACCGCCTCCATCCTGTACTTCCATGCAATATAATTCGAGCTGCCCTCAAGGAAATACTCCAATCGCAATCCGTTGAAAGACATCTCAACTTCAACACCAAGAAAACACTGCTGCAAATTCGAATTCCACCAGCTCAAAACTCAACCGCTTATGATCTGAGATTGTGAGAACATGGTATTTCTAGTACAGAGATAGAATGTAGGGGAATTTACTGGATATCTCACCTTTCAACGAAAAGATGAATCCAGAGGCTACCTGGCCCTCTTACAGACTCAGCCTAAAGAAATAAAATGTAATCACTGTAATAGATCCGATGATCAACTTCGCTCCGATACCATGTAGAAATTTGAATAATAGATGAGTTATTCACCGAGATTATCCTGATTACACACTATTTGAGCTTCATGCATAATACATAACCTCTTCTACCATTGATCATCAATTTGCAGAATTAAAAACAATCGCATGCGCACATTGAAACATTAATCAATCACACACATCAACACAGTATGTAATGGGGAAAGCTTACAGCTGAAAACCCCCAACTATCTGTATATTATAATGATAGAGAACATGTAACAATCATAGTACAAACTCCTCACAGGCTCTCAGCACTATCTCCAATTGTTACACACTACACAAGCTCAGATATGAACAAGTCACAAGTTCAAATCTCCTCCACCTGTTAGCCTGCCTCTACTGCGCAATCCAAGATGGTTAATTGTGAGATCCAAGTTCAAATCCCCTTGGCTTGTACTGCGCAATCCTCATTGGAAATCTCAATCAATGTGTGTGCAAATCTCATGCACAGCTATAGTCACAACTGATAGTAGACTCACCCTTTCACCCACCTCTAACACTGGTCTCCACTGAACTGTCCATGCATTGCAGTTAACTAATGTATTCTTTAGCTGATTTATGAGTTAATAATTAGTGAATTAATTAATAATTAATTCACACCACTCATCACTAGTGTATTTATCAGTTAGACTAAATACAACTAGTTCAACTAAGTTAAACCGAACACAACTCCATCAATTGTCTCATCAACTCCACCAAACTCTGCCACATGAGTTCTAACTGAAGTCAACCATGCAATAGCTCAACTAAACCCTAGGAATAGCGTAATTCCTTCTGTCAGCTGCATGTGCCACATCCGTAGCTCGAACTAAAGTGCTCCAAGAGGATAAGATAATGTTTATAGTCCAAATATTATTAAGGGCTAATAATATTCGACTGATCTATTTTTAGACTGGCAGTCTAAAAATAGACTCCGCCCAATGTCTAAAAATAGAGTTCCATCTATTTTTAACAACTTGACCAACCATCCACAAATAGCATCCTGCAACTCATAGACCATGATCCATATGTCTAAAAATAGACTTTGCGACAAAAATAGTCAAGGGCCCACTTAGTGAAGGCGTACTTCTTTCACTTCCAAGCCCACTATCTTGTTGGTATTCAATAAATTCTAATATTCCCGCTACTTGATAGCCAGCCTCTATTGCGTAATCAATGCTGAAGAATGGCTCATAAATAACTTCGAACCACCTGGCTTGTACTGTGCAATCCTCATTGGCTTCTCCAATCACTGGTTGTTGCAAATACGCAACAGTATAGTCACAACTGATAGTTAACCTGCTCTTTCACCTATCTCTTCACTGGTCTCCACTGAAACTGTCCATGCACTGAAGTTAACTGATTTATTCTTTAGTTGATTAATGAGTTTATAATTAGTGAATTAATTAATAATTAATTCACACCACTCTTCACTAGTGTATTAATCAGTTAGATTAAATACAACTAGCTCAACTATGTTTAGATTAGTTAAACTGAACGCAACTCCATTAACTTCCTCAATCAACTCCACCAAACTCTCTCACATGAGTTATAACTGAAGTATCCATGCAATAGCTCCACTTAACCCTCAGGAATAGCGTAATTCCTTCTGTTAGCTCCTGTGCCACATCTGTGCACTTAACTGAAGTGCACCAAGAGAATAAGATAATGTTTATAGTCCAAATATTATTAAGAGCTAATAATATTCGACATGTCTATTTTTAGACTGGCAATCTAAAAATAGATTCCGCCCAATATGTCTAAAAATAGAATTCCATCTATTTTTCCAACTTGACCAACCATCCACAAATAGCATCTTGCAACTCATAGAATATGATCCATATGTCTAAAAATAGACTTTGCGCCAAAAATAACCTGCGGACCCACTTAGTGAAGGCGACTTCTTTCCACTAAGCTCATCATCTTGTTGCAATCTCAACACTCCCTCTCAACAAGAAAGGACTGTCTTTGCATGCGACATGCAACTCCATGCATTCACCCTGCAACCTTTGCAAGCGCCACGCAACTCCATGCATCTACTCTGCAACTCTTCTGAAACTAAATAGGCTCCAAACAACTCAATCAATCTGATGCATCTATCATCAAAGTCTTCGACTTCTTCTTAGCTACTGCACATGTCTTCAGGAACCACTGCGCTGTTGAAATCTGCACCCATGCACTCTGCACTTGCTGTCAACTTTGATCTGTGCTCCAGTATCTGACACTGTCACTTGGATCTGCCTGCATCAATCCAACTGATCATGCTACTACTGCTCTGTGGGATCCTCGTAGCCAGGTTCAATTCATGAGATCCACACCATCTCCATGAATCCTGCCCAGAAATATCTTCTTGGGATTACTCATGCATGTCGCCCCACCTCTCACCTGGTGGTATAGCTGCATGCACTCCCTCTGCCCATCTGGCACGAAATTTCTCTGCAATAGTGGTTGCTCCCACTCCATGATCCTCATCTTGTGGCTGCTCCACATCCTGAGGTTCAATATTACCTGCATGCAAATCCTGGTCCCTCTCAAGCTTCAATTGCATGTCTTTCTTGCACTTCCCAACAGTAGGAAGCTCCGTAGAAATCCTATCTACATCAAATCTATAAAGATTCTTCTGCATCTCCAGTTGTGGTTGCTCCACAACCTTCTGAGACTGCTTCTCACGCTGCATGTTGAGAGACTCCCTCTCAACCACCAAGTCACTAACCTCTTCTTTGCTCCTCAAAGCTTTTCATGCATCTTGTACCTTAGTGCATGTAGATTCTTGGCTCGTGCATATTGCAATTGTCTCGCCGTCGCAAAATTTTCTAACAAAAGAGTTGATTTTAAATCGACGATATCTCCCTCATCCGAGCTCCGATTTGACCGATTTTTTTTTTCAATTTGGGTATTTTTTCGCAAGGAATCCAAATATGCTATTTTTTCTGAAAATATTTCACAAAAAAAATTCAGATATTCTCTGCAAACTCGCGCGCCCAAAAATTCCTACTCTCATTCCATGTAGAAAATCTATAACACAGCTCTGATACATGTAGAAATTTGAATAACTGATATGTTATCCACCGAGATTCTCTTGATCACACACTATTTTATCTTCATGCACAATACAAAATCTCTTCTACCATTGATCATTACATGCGGAAATAAAATCAATTGCATGCACACATTAAAACCATAAAAAATTCACACATATGAACACAGTATGTAATGGGAAAGCTTAAAGCTGAAAACCCCCAACTATCTGTATATTATATGTCATAGAGATCATGTAACAATCATTGTACAAAGCTCCTCACAAGCTCTCACCACAACCTCAAATTGCTACACACTAATCAAGCTAGATCTAGCAAAACACATGCTCCAATCTCTGCCACCTGATAGCCAGCCTCTATTGCGTAATCAATGCTGAAGAATGGCTCATAAATAACTTCGAACCACTTGGCTTGTACTGTGCAATACTCATTGGCTTCTCCAATCACTGGTTGTTGCAAATATGCAACAGTATAGTCACAACTGATAGTTAACCTGCTCTTTCACCTATCTCTTCATTGGTCTCCACTGAAACTGTCCATGCACTGAAGTTAACTGATGTATTCTTTAGTTGATTAATGAGTTTATAATTAGTGAATTAATTAATAATTAATTCACACCACTCTCACTAGTGTATCAATCAGTTAGACTAGATACAACCAGCTCAACTATGTTTAGATTAGTTAAACTGAACACAACTCCATTAACTTCCTCAATCAACTCCACCAAACTCTCTCACATGAGTTCTAACTGAAGTATCCATGCAATAGCTCCACTCAACCCTCAGGAATAGCGTAATTCCTTCTGTCAGCTCCCGTGCCACATCTGTGCACTTCACTGAAGTGCTCCAAGAGAATAAGATAATGTTTATAGTCCAAATATTTTTAAGAGCTAATAATATTCGACATATCTATTTTTAGACTGGCAATCTAAAAATAGATTTCGCCCAATATGTCTAAAAGTAGAAGTCCATCTTTTTTTCCAACTTGACCAACCATCCACAAATAACATCCTTCAACTCATAGAATATGATCCATATGTCTAAAAATAGACTTTGTGCCAAAAATAACCTACGGGCCCACTTAGTGAAGGTGACTTCTTTCCACTAAGCTCATCATCTTGTTGCAATCTCAACACAAACCCATGGATACTCATCTTCTAGGAAATTGGAGGAAATAGGATGCTACTTCTGGAGAGGTAGTGGATGCTACTGTCTACAGGCAGTTAGTGGGTTCACTAATTTATTTGGTGAACACGAGACCATACATTTGCTACGCAGTTAACCAGTTGATTCAAGCTATGGTTAAGCCTACCAAACTCTTTTGGAAGGTGGGGAAGCATGCCCTGAGATACCTCAGGGGCAAATCAGAGTATGGTCTATGGTACACACGGACAGAGGGAGTTAAGCTTCAAGGCTTCACGGATGTAGATTGGGCTGGCAGTCCATTAGACAGAAAGAGCACATCAGGAGGGATCTTTAGCATTGGATCGATAATAGTTTATTAGTACAGCAGGAAGCAACAATCTGTGGCACTCAGTTGAGCGAAAGTGGAATACATGGCAGCAAGTCAAGCTGCATGTGAGGCTATCTCAATGAGAAAGTTCTTGGTTGGTTTGTTTGGTTCTTAGATGGATTTGACAGTGATTCATTGTGATAATCAGTGTTACATTAAACTCTTGATTAATCATGTGTTTTATGATAGGTCAAAGCACACAGATAATCGGTGCCATCATCTTAGAATTTGTGTGCAGAGAAGAATAATTTTGTTTTAGTACATTTCCACGGAAGATCAAGATGTAGATATTCTAACGAAGGCGCTCACTAGGAGAAAATTCGAATACCATAGAGACACGATCCGAGTGAAGGATAATCCCTTTCTTGTTGGGAGGGAGTGTTGAAATTCAACAAGAAATTTTCAGCACCCACGCCTAGTGCATTAAGCACCTACACTAGGGTGGGGCCCACAGTGTTATTTTTGGTGCATGTTTATTTTAGTTATCCCTTAATAATAATGGACAATAAACTATAATCTAAATCTCAATATAACTTGTAATAGTTAACTGAGAGTGATAAACTCAGTTAGCTAGTGGATTTCGAGTTAGAAGTAGTTGGTGAGGCATGTAGAGTAATTCTAGTTGTAACAGAGTTCGAAGTGCAGTGGTGTATTAGTTAATGCAAGTTGTAATCAGTTTAACTCAGTTAAGCGAGTTAAACTTATTTGTGCTAGTTGTAACTGTTAGATACAATAGCGAGAGATCAAGTGAATTAAATATTAATTAATTCACAATCAGTGATCTCACAGGCAACTGAGGATTTACTATTATTAGTTGCATGCATGTCAGATCCAGTGGAGACCCAGTTGTGATCTAGGTTAAAGGGAAGTTGACTATCAGTTGTAGGATTATTGGGTTGCACACATGCAACCAAACACCCATTGGAGTGCCCATGATACTTGCACAGTCAAGGAAGGCCATAATTCCTATCTTTTAGGGATTGCATCCACCAGAGATTGTGCAAGCAAGGCAGGCTGTCTAGAGGCAATAAATTGGCTAAGTATTGGTCAATTTTATGTATGGCAGTGTGAGACAATTAGCTGAGTACTGGAGGGCTCTTGTGAGAAGAGCTTTGTATGTGACTGTTTCATGATCCATGCTGAATATAGAATAGAATATAGTGGTGTTTTGCGCAGCAAGCTTTCCTTGGGAAATTATCTGTGTTGTGTGTGATTTGATTCTTCTTTACTTCATGTGATTTGCGATTGTGTTTTTAATTCTGCAAAAGATTTATAGAAGAGATTTAGTATTTAAATTTAGTACATTGTTAGATCGGATGAATCTAAGATATACATGCATGTTGTATAATTTCTACATCTTGAATGTCATCATATCAGATATAGGCAAAAAAATTATTAAATGTCCTTCATCAAATGACATAGGACGTCTAAAATGAGGCAAAAGTAATATGTACATGTTGTTTCCTCCTAGTAGAAATTGCCCATTCTAGAAAATCAATATTTCTTCACAATAGTTTTAAATCTTTCATTGGTGTCCATGGGGTCTTGGTTAAACAGTGACGAGGCGAGTTGTTATGGCACTCATCATAGGTTCAATTCCCTTCCCGATCGGGGTGTTGTATCTGGACATGTTGATGAAGATGAAAAAAAAAACTTTCATTGGTAAAATAAGTGCTAAATTATATCTTAGTCAACTTTCATCATCTCAATATTTCAATTATTATTTTAATTGTGTAGTGCCAACTTAACACAAACACACTAAACAACCTAAATCTAATACAACAATTATTAATTCAAAACAAAGTACAATTTTTCCAATTTAACAATCCTAGCATTTCTTTGCACCTTTTGAGGCAATTGCTAGTATATATATACAATTAAAAATAAATAATTAATAATTCATTTTAATTAATCAAAATTATTAAAATAATTAAAAATAATATTTACAAACTAATTAAGAATATTATCTTAACTAGCCAAAATCAATTAAATAATTATATTAACATATTTAAAATTAATTAAATTTATAGATAAAATACAACTTTTACATATTTAAGTTTATGTGGTGAAATTCAACCAAACTTTGACTAAGCTTAATTTCCAAACCGTGAGTCTAAATGGCACAAAACTTGGACCGTTGGAAAGCTAGTTATGAAACACACACAATTGAGCAATCAAAATACAAACATGAGAGAAAAGGAAATTCCACAAATTTAACAAAATTAAAGCATTAAAAGAGCAATACGACCAAAATATATACAGAGCGTCCCCATAATAAGTTTGAAAAATTATAGGGTGTTATGGGCACAACATGTTGTGACTTTAAAACTTAAATGGAAACGCTTTATTAGTATTTTATTACTGATAGTTACTTTATGTAAATATATTTGATTAAGTCATTGCGCCGAGAGGCGCTCTCGAGACCAATAAGGTAGAGATGTTGTAATTTAATGTTTAACATTTTGAATAAGTCAAATTACATAAAAATAAATAAACAAATAAATCAAAATTAAAATTAAATATTAATGTAATATAATGTGAACATTTTAAATTGTTCAAAATAAAATAAAATAAAAATGACCTATTGTATTGAGAATTCATGGTATTCATGTGGAATATAGGTTATTTAAAAGGGGAAATTAAACCAACTTATATTCATCTTAGCTTTGAATCCACCAAACGTCGAGAGGGATCAAATATCTTGAGATGCAAACCTCTTTTAGAGTGAAAAGTGATTTGATTCCTCTCGGCGCTTGGTAGATCCAAAATTAAGATGGATCTAGATTGGTTAATAAAATATGGAAAATAATATTGAGGTTTCAAATGACTAAATAGAAGTTATGGACTACAAGCTAGTGGTTGGATTTATTTACCCTTGGATGATGTAAGACCTAGATATCTAATCTGAGGATTAGATTATTAAATATGGAAAATATATTGGTCAATAACTCTCCCTACTTAGGAGTTGGGGAGGGTGGAGTTCATTAATGAGCGAAGTAACTACCTGCCACCTAATGGATTAGGAAGGAGGTAACTAACTGCCAACATAATCTTGGAAAAGGGTCTTTTTGTCTTATACTATAGTTAGACTCTCGCAGTGTGGAGCTGGAGTGAATAGGTATAGTTGACAAAAAGGATAGGAAACATATTTTTTGTTGGCTTGCAATCCATTGAAGCTTATAGGGGTTCATCTAGTAGGAACAATCAAGGTTGGGAAGAGCATTTCAACTCCAGTATTATTTTTCAAAGACATTAACAAGTCAGTATCCTAAATAAATTATATTTTAGTGGTTGTGTTATGTTAAGCATTTTATTGAGAATATGCACAACAATAGAGTGGTTACAATTTTGTAAGTTTACTGTATATTTAATATGCAAATGAAAAAATAAATATAGAAATACATATTTTTTTTCAACTAATGTATAAATTTAGATAAATGTCTTTCGGATTAATCACCTCATTAGGATTATGTCGACGTTTCGAACCATCTAATATAGTTCATCCTCAGGACAAGGTGAAAAAAGATTATTGATCTCAATGAATAAATAGTTAGGATGCATCATTGCCCGGAGATAGCCGTTAAGAACTAGCCATTAAAAACTAGTTGTTAATTAATTAAAAAATAATAATAATAATAAAATAAATAAATGGTTATTAAAAAATAATAATAATAATAATAATAAATTATAAAAAAAAATTATACATTTATTATAATAGGGTTAGTAGTTGAGTGCTTTGAAATGTAAAAACCTATTTCCTAATAAAATATAAAAATTAAAACATAAGTTAAAACATAATTTAATTAATAATGATTATTATTAATCAAAATATTTATACACTTGTGGTGGAAATCCCAGGGAAAGTGCACTATCTTCTTTGACGGGGCCTCAAAAGGCAATCCAGGCAGGTCAGGAGTAGGAGGGGTGATCTACTTTCCGAATGGGAAAAAAGAGGACTTCAGTTGGGGACTTGGGATGAAAACCAACAATCAGGCTGAAGTTCTCAGTCTTTTAAAAGTTTGCCAATTGGCCAGAAAAGAAAATCCAAGTGAAATTTTAGTCTTTGGAGATTCAGAGCTGCTGATAAATTCTCTAATAAACAAGAAAGGACTCAAGGATCCAGCGCTAAATAAACAGCTTGCAAGAGTGAACAGAATTTTGAAGGACTTCTCCTCAGCTCAAATCTTCCATATTCTCAGAGAATTAAACATGGAAGCAGATAGATTGGCAAATATAGGATGTACTCTAGAAAAGAGCATGATTAGCATAAATGCAGGAGCATTGAATATGGCAATTATTCCCTAACTAGGAAAGATGTCCTTGTAAAAGCAGTGAATTGTAATGATTGATTTGGCTTCGGCCAACCTATCTCTATCAATAAAAATACCCGTTTCAGTTAAAAAAAAATTATTTATACACTTGTTATAATAGGGTTAATAGTTAAAATGTTTTGAAATGAAAAAAAACCGATTTCATAAGAAAATATAAAAGTTAAAACATAATTTAATAATATATTAAATAGAATAAAGTGTTTTAGTATTATAATTGGTTAATATAGATTGTTATAATGGGTAAATCAAAATTTATAATACAAGCATATAACAACCAATTATTTATAAATCAAGAATAATAATCATAAAAAGAAAAGAATCTATGAGAAAAGGGGGGAGGGGGGAAGGACAACAAAAAAGATAAAGAAAAACTAAAAAGAAGAAAAGAGGACCCAAAAAATAAAAAATAAAAAAATAATAATAATAATAATAAAAGGGAACAATTATTTAGAGAGAGCTGGAGTCTAGCTCTTACTCAATTTCCACCCATCATCTCTATTGAGATTCTTAGCATGCCTTTCAATCTCAATGGATTCCCTAAGCTTCCTATGGTGGAAGTGACCCACCCTAGCAAGGACTCTAGAATCCTCAATGCAAACATGGTGACCCGATTTTTCAAACATAATCGATCCCGCACTTCTGCTCTATTATATATATATATATATATATATATATATATATATATAATTACTCTTTTCTTTTTTGGTTTTCTTTTTCCTTTTGGTGTCTTGCACGTTTTATCTTGGTTTATTTTCTTTTCATCATTATTATTCGTTATTTATAAATAATTTGTTGTTATATGCTTTTATTATAAATTTTGATTTACCTATTATAATAAGGTATATTAACCAATTATAATACTAAAACACCCTTTTCTATTTAATATATTATTAAATTATGTTTTAACTTTTATATTTTCTTATGAAATTGGTTTTTTACATTTAAAAACATTTTGAGTTTTAACCCTATTAAGATAAGTGTATAAATATTTTAATTAATAATAATCATTTATTGATGAATTTATGTTTTACTTTATCTTTTAATTAAATTATGTTTTAATTTTTATATTTTATTATGAAATGGGTTTTTACATTTCTAAAAATTCAATTATTAGCCCTATTATAATAAATGTATAAAGATTTTTAATTAATAATAACCATTTATTAATATTTTTTTTGAAGTAATTAACAAGTAGTTTTTAACGACTAGTCTCAATGGCTATCTCCGGGCAATGATGCGTCCTAACTATTTATTCATTGAGATCAATTATATTTTTTTTCACCTTGTCCTCAAGATGAATCACATTAGATGGTTTGAAACATCGATCTAATCCTAATGATGTGATTAATCCAAAAGACATTTATCTAAATTATGGATCACAAAAGTCTTAGATCTAACATAATGTATAAATTGTTCAAGTACTTCTTGTCTACTTAGAGCATAAATAGAGCTTGTTACATATATCTAAAAGAACATGTTTTTCATGGTTAAGGAGTAAGTATTATTTGAAATAAAATGTGACATACATTTACTTTTTGAAAGCATTGAATGTAGTTTGCATATAAACATGGAAAAGTAAGTCATAGAAAGATACAATTGGGTAAAAGTTTAACACAGTCTACATAGGGTTCAATGGTAGTGTCCCTTATTTATATTAAAACCTAGATTAAACAAGCTTATAATCATAAAACTCATAAACGTATATGGTGAGGTCGAATTAGCCTAATAGATCGAGTGGATATGGGAAAATATAAGTTTTGACAAAAACTTTAGAGAATAAAACAAGAGGCACGAAGTGTAACCCAGGAGAATCCTTAAAAAAAGAGGTGTCATTAGACTCCTATACCAATACGTTTCATTTTTCATGATTGTCTTGATTGAACTATGGAATATGTTCAAACCTTTTTCTTGAGCAAAGGTGTTCCATATTCTTGAAAAACCAAAAAATAAAAAAATTTAAAAAATGTAAAGAGGGTATACCCTAAAAGAAAGATCAAAGGGTAAAAAGAATAAAATGGTCAAAAAAGAGAAAGAAATGAACCCCAAGCAAAAAATAGACCAAGGAAAGTGTGCAAATCCAAATGCCACTACTTTTTCATCTGTTGTAATAAAGCAATTGTGTGCAGCTTTGCCACAATTCATGAATAAGTCAAGCTGTTTAAACTTGGCTTAGTCATATTTCAATTTCATGTTATAGATTAGAGAATAAATATCTAGCCAAACAGTTTAATCTTGGCAGATAAGTAGCTAGGTAGAGTGAATAAAAGGTGCTCAACAGTTTAATCTGAGCCCTTGGATGTAATAAGGGTAGAATTAGATAGATTTTCCTTGTAAAAAGAAAAAGATTGATAAGGGTTTGCAAGTCTAAATGCACCCTAATAAAGAAGAGAAAATGGTAGTGTCAAGTAGATAGGGTAGGTAGATGGTGCTGCAAAGTGTTATCTGATGAATGATGAATGATGCTGCTACATGTTTTGATCCTTTACCTTCATCACAAATACTAAAGCAGGAAATACACTGGAAAATCATAGCAAGCAAAGTCAAACTCATTAACTTCCCTCATCACTTTCCCCTCAAAAGTTTTACTAATTTCCCCCAAAATACTAAGGTATTTGGAGATCAAAAGGGCTCAAGGCATTTCCTTGACTTTTGGAGGGACCGGACCCTCGGCCTAATGATCAAAAAGACCTAAGTACTTGAGATAATTTATCATTATAATCATTCACCTTTAACCTTGTCCTAAGTAAAATCCTATTTTACTTAGGAAAATCATGTAAAATTCCACAAAAATCCCTCAAAATAACCTATTATTCTAAGTTCAAGTGTTGAAGATGAGATATTGCAAATTACTTAAAAAATTATCACTTTCTTAGATGTGCAAAGTGTTTTGAGTTCCCTTGTCCCTTGGTCATATTAATGTTTAACTCTATTTTACTAAATCCCTAGTCAAATGCCCTATCCTAAGTATATAACTCCTTTTTTATAAATACCCCAAAAACCCCTCTATTATAAATTTTAACCAAAGTAATTATTTCCCCTTGCATTCCAATAAAACCCACTATATAAGCCCTTTGGTTAAATTATATCTTTATATCGTAAACCCGCCCCTATGGTAAGTTAATTACATTTGTTAAATTACCATATAATAAAATAAAAACATATATATGATAAATAAAACGTTAAACATACGATATATATGTTTAAACCCGAGAATATAAATAAAACCTGAAGTTTTTCGAAACTAAACTTTGGAAAATCCCGCGCCAACGTGGCTCATCCACCACGCATTTCACCCGACTTTTTAACCCCACCGCGACCCCTATTTCCTTTATAAACCATGGAATTAGTTAATTATCTGAATTAACTAATAATCATACCTTTCCGCCTATTATATGCCCCCCGGGATGTTTAAATAGAGTTAATTGTGTTTTAAAACCCGCCGGGCCCGCACACGAAAACCCCACCATCTATTTGTCCTTTCCGCCGTCCGATCTCCCACTGTAAGATCTACGGCTAGCGTTCATCCCGCTACCCATCCCTTGTCAACATTTTAACCAGCGGGGGATCAGTGGTATTTGACTAGTCACCCGTCCACGCGTCAACAACTTTGTGGAATCGCTGTCCTCGCGGTTAATACCGCCTTTGCTTATAAGCGGTGCGGGGACTTACCACTTACCGCCCGGCCCCTCCACCATACGTCAGCTCGTACATTGATGACGTCACTCCTCGAAAAACTAAAAAACCCTTTTAACTTGTAAATAAAGCCAATTTTCATGTTTTTTCCGTTATTTTCGTTATTAATCGCGACTGTGCTCTCTGCTACGGTTTTCGAATTTTCATTGAAACCCACTGTTTCATTCAATTTCGCTCCATAAATCCGCCAGACCTGCGTTCAAGCGTCCTCCTGCTACTGCCTGTTACCTGTTAAGAACCAGTTTTCTTCCAAAAACAGGTATTTATCCTATTCCGCCCCGAACTGCAAGTAAAACTCTGTTTTCTTTGTTTTCGCTGAATTAGTGATTAAAAATCATCACTGAGATCTTCCCCAGAGGTTTTAAAACTGTGTAATTGCTCCCTGAACCTACAAATTGTGCCAATTCCCTTCATTTTAGAAATCACGCCCGGCCTGTGAAGAAAACCAGAAACCTCCATTTTGAATCCACAAGAACCAAAATGGAGGCCCCAGCAGCTTTGAATATAACTCCACTAAATGCTCCTCACCGTGAATTGGAATATTTACCTTTGGTAGATAGAGATTTTCAGATTAAAGACTTGCATTTTGATGAAAGCCCCCTTCTGAGTTTTTGTCGCTGCAGAGACGATTATTCAAAGGGGAAAGATGTCATTGGACTGTGGGAATCCAATCTCCCAAGGTACCTCATCCCCTCAGTCATCAATTTCCCAGAAATTATCCACTATTGCCATTCAAACTATGATCCCACTCAAAGGGCTGTAATAGCTCCTGATCAGAGTGTTCTATTCCCCATTACTCCCCGGGCCATCAATCAAATGCTACACTTTGAACCTGACCAAGAATTGGCACCTTTGTCTATGGAAGAATTGATTGAGAAGACTAGGCAATTAACTTCAGAAAAGCTAAAATCCATGTGCCAGATTTTCATGTTGCCTGAGCATCAACCTAAGGGGTCTCCTCCCTATGGTTTTTATTATTTCAATCAATTGGGAGGACTCATCCTCAATATGATATCTTTTGTCTTGGGTTTCAACACCAGTGAATATGTTGATGAGATAACCTTGGTTTTGCTATCCATTTTTACTCCTGGACAACCTCCTGAGATTAAATATGACTTTGCCTCCTTCATAGCCAACAAGATCCATGATCAGTTCATGAGGCTAGATGATGAAAAAGTTTTTAAATATTCCTCAGTCATCTATCATCTCATTATCTACTATCAGTCAGAAAATTTCCCTTTCCCTGTTCAAAAACTTGATGCCAAGGGAAACCCAAGGTCAATTATATTTTGGTCTCCCATAATTCATTCTTATGAGTCTCCCTATTCCTATTCTGAGTTTATAGATCTTTTTGTATATCCTGCAACTACATTGTTGACAGGGATTCCTCCCCCAAGACTCAGTAATGAAATAAAAAAGACCTTGCAACTTTCAAGGACCTATAAAGTTGGGGATTGGTATTTGTATCAAAACCATACAGTCATCAGAATTTATGGATGTGAATTACATCCATTCAAGTTACCAAAGTATGTACCCATGAGACTATTTGCCTTGGAATATTTCAGGCAAATGAACAATTCAGATGTGATCCATTTTTGTAGTGTGAAAAAGAAAGCTCAACTCCGGATTAAAAGCCAATTAGGTCCCTACATCTACAATTCTAGAGAGGCTGAGCGAGAAGCAGAGGATATATTACAAAACCACTGCAAATTTCAAAGAAGTTTTCGTTGGGTTCCTTATGACCCATTTGGTTTCATCTGTGAAAAAAGATTAAAGAACAAATCTTCCCCTTATATCCACCACAGGATTCCTGATATAGAGCAATATGCTAACCAAGATGAATGGGTGGAAAAAACACTTGTTGAAGAAGAAAGTGCAGAAGAAAAAATGAATAAAGTTATGAAAGATCTTCAAAAGAAATATGACCTAGAATCTTATGGTCAAGTGCAGGTACTCCAAATTGGTACATCTTCAGCAGCAAATCCACAACAGAGATTGCAAGAAGGCAGTCCACCAGTGGCAGCAGAGACAAAAGGTAAAGGAAAGGAACCTGCATTACAGGTGATTGAAACTTTAGTCATGACAGAGAAACCACAAACTTCCAAAGCACCTGAACAATCACAGGTTTCTCCCACTCAGACAAAGCACACACAAGTTCCAGAGTTACAAACTCCATCAAATGTGGAAATAGGAAAGAAAATACAGGTTCTAGACACCACTCCTCCAAAAGAAACCTCACAGGTACATCAAGCTAAAAAACATAAATCAGATCCACTTCCAGATGTGGAAATCATAGATGAAGTGTTTGATGATGGGAGGGAAGACAGTCAACAAACTGGCACAGTTAGTGAAACAAACACAGGACAGAAAGGGAAAGCTTTACAAAAGCAATTAAGTACTGAGGTATCCTCTTTCAGACAACCAAAAACATATACAGGCGATATTAAAAGAACCTTCATTAATATCAAAGCAAAGAATGATCCATTAAAAATGAAGGTATATGATCAATATATGAAGATGGCTCCCCATAATCAGGAAAGGCTAATGTCAGCATTTGACATGTCACAAGGCAAAATGATAATGAGCCACTTCAAGTCAAAGGTACCAAAACCCACATCAGGACAAATTTTGAAGTTTTGGCAAAGGACATCCATCCTCTGGACCAGATAGAGCTACACAGACAAACTGGGGAAATGGTCTATTCCACTCTTACCAATAAGGCCATGGCAGCTATAACGCTGCAGGATTCTTTGAATAACACAAATGCACAATTGCAAATTGAGAAGGCCTCTTCACAGGCCAAAGATAACAGAATAAAGTCTTTAGAAGACATAATCATTGGTTTGGGTCACAACCCCAAAGACATTAAAAGTATTGAGGCATTAATAAAGAAGAAAGATGATGACATAGCTACATTGAGAAAACAGCTAAAATTGCCGGCCTCAAGGCACCCTCAGACCCAAGAAGATCTAAAGGGAAATTCACAGGAAGAAATAATGGAGTTGCTCCTAAATATGACTGAGCGACTAAGTGAAACGGAGAAGGAATTGGAACAAGCTTTGCAGGAACAGGAAACTATCAGGCAGACATCAACCACAGGTACTACAACAACAGGTCAGCAAACACAGCCATCCCAGGTAAACACTTCTGGTTTGAGTTTTGATGAATTAATAAAACAAATGGAAAGTCTACAACTAAGGGTCACAGAACTTCAAACCACGAAATTGCAATTAGTAAAATTGGAGGAGAAATATGATACATCTAAAAAGACAGTTGCTGATAACACCAGGGAAATAAAAAGATTAGAAAAATTGGTTCAGGCTTTGGAAAAAGATCTTTCATTGGAAAAGCCTTTAAAGCAAATAAATGACATTCTTTGGGGTAATATCATTGAGTTAATAAAGGGTATTTGGCCCTCTATTCAAGCTATTTTTGAACAAAATGATTTGGTTAAAATAGCCCAAGAAGAAATAAATAGAACCAGAAATGAATTAAGAGGCAGGCCCGAACAGGCCAATCAGCTTATTCAATTTTTGAACACCCGGACAAAGCAACAACTAGCAGTTTTAGGGATTGAGGACAGGACCGGCACAGTTTTGGAAATAAAGAGAGTTTTCATTAAAATAACTTTCATGCAAAATTTAGAAAGGAAGTGCACAGATATTTTGGTTGATATCAATATTTTCAGAGAGAAATTTCAAGCTTTGTTGGACAGTGGGTTACCAAGTCCTATGCTCTCAGAGGATCAAATAATGGACTTGGAAACCTATGTAAAGAAAATAAATGCTCATGCTCAAAATATAGCTGCTTGTTCTCCTAGTTTACCACAATCAACATTACCAACAGGGATAAATATCTATGATAGAGTGAGGAATTTATTTCATTTGGAACATGAAATAAAGTATCTATTTCCTAATGAGCCCACCTTTTACAAACTCACAGAAGCAGATGAGACATTGAGAAAACTCAAAAGGACTATGATACCAAACGATTCATGGTGGAGAGACTTATTAGAAATTCTATAAAAGTTATTTTCAGGATGAGAATTTATCTTTACTATCAAGTAAATGGTAAAAATGAGTACAGATGAAAGAGTATCAGTTACACAGGTTAAAGAGTATCCGTAAAGACAAAGAGTATCAAACAAGCAAAGAAATTACTCCAGAAGACAGCAACAAACCCTTTTTCAGCACTTGCCTCCAGCACATCCATAAAGAAAGGAAACAGCACATCAGCAGTTACTTATTATTCTATCTACGAGACCATTTGTCTCCTGTTTACTTGTAAATTACTACTTAGTCACCCCAAATTATGGGCTAGGATAGTGTGAGATATTTACAATTATTTAGTGTATAAATAAACCCTCAAAGAGAGTATTGAGGGTGGATTCTATTACTCTGTTGTAACATTGAGATTTTCGAAATAAAAGCATTTTGGAGAAATTTATTCGTGGCTTACTGGATGACGATTTAAAGCACTGGACTTGTTGCAGGATTCATGTGTTGGACTACAGTTCAATAAGTTTTTCTACCCTTTTGTCTGAACTTTTATATTAGTTTATAATATCATCATGTCTATTTCTGAATAATTTACATAAAGGATTGAATCAGAATTTGCTTAATTGTACTCTGATTTCAAATGTGATTGTTCTTAATGTTTTCTTCTAAATTAGTTATAAGCATGAATTCTTAAATGCTCTTGCTTTGCTAATTTAAACATTGTTGATTACTATAATAAAGAATTCTTCATTGCTCTTTGTTTGTAGTCATATCATTTCTTTCTTTTGAACATGGTGAAAGATTCTTAGCTGCCTTTCATCCCTTCAAGATCATCCCATCCACTTTAAATTTTAAGGATTGTTCTCTGTCTAGCTATCTTGCCCTGTAATACCATCTTGTGTTTAGAATAGAAATCCGGTAAAGCCATCCTTTGACTCCATAGCCCAATGGACTGAAAGCCCTCAACCTTGCCCTTAGTTTGTGGATTCCACCATTTTCCCAAAACAAACTCTTGAATCTATAACTAGCCTAAAACCTTCCAAGAACAAAGATAAATCATAAAGAGAGAGCCCTCTCTGGATGCATATTGGCTAGATTCTGCATCTAAAAGGTTGGTTTGTGGTTACCTCGGGTATACTTTCCTCTTACACAACTTCTAGGAAAACCTGAGTGATAACACAATGAAGCAAGCAAACAAAGTAGGGACAATATTCCCTGTTTGTAGATATAAATTTCAGATAAAGGAACCTATTAATATTTCTTAATGGATATGATTAGAAATAATAATTATCCTATAAACTTTATTACTGGATGAAAATATTGAATAACCATTAAGTACTCAAACTAGTAACTTTCAGACATAGTAGAGGAAAAATAAAGAGATGATGATTTATGTAAATTAAAGGAGAAACTCCTTTGAGATGTCAAACAAAAATCTCAGCATATAATGTTAACCGAAATGGTCAATTAGGACATGTCTAAAAACAAAACATTAAACTAAGATTGAAGATTTCCAGCCTTTCCTCTTTTTAATATTATAACTAAGGGCATAAATTGTCTTTATCATCAAATTTCCCCAACAAGGAAGAAATTCTGAACAACTTCCATGATATCCAAGTCGGAGTAGAAATTTATGGTATTTCATTTCTTGATAAATGAACCAAATACATATAAGAAATGACCAGGAAGTTCAAGTGCATCAGACCTATAAGGGAGGAAGTCAAATTCATTGAGAACATGGATGGTTCCAAAGTGCATAAAAGGAATTGCATACGATTCGCTTAGATTCAATATATCTGAGATTTTTCAACCATACAAAATGTGAGCCATGGCTTATCAAGAGGTAATATTGTTAAAAAAAAAGATATATATAAATATATAAACACACACACACACACACAACCTGAGAAAGGCAGTGCTAGAAAAACCCATAATCTTTACCTTTAACAAGTATTCATTCCATTAAAATTATTGCAATGAAATACTAAATTTAGAGAACAAGAATAGGGTTAAAACCTTGGGAATGAGTAAGACATTTCTAAACAAGGAAATGTAGCCATAATAGTATATTTATAAACGTGGCCATGGCAAAAAGAATTATGCCAAGGTCTACGAGTGGCAATTCAAAAAAACCTAGAGTGTTAGGGTTTCAATTTTGGAAACCCAATCTCAAAAAATTAACCAAAATATAAGGAATAATTGCAATAGAAGTGCCAAAGGTTTTTCCATGAAAGGAAAAATGTAAGTATTTTACCTTCCGAGAGCAAAAACCTTCCCGAAAGCAAAAACGATGCTGAGAACAAAAACCTTGCCGCGTGTTGAAAATGTAACTAGTGTCAGTCTTCATAATGTAATAAAATGTAATTTTTATCATTGACATATTTATTATATTCATTATTTTATTTTTGGTCAAAGCATGTTGTTCATGCTTTTAGAGTCAAAAGAGTCCAGAATAATTTATTGTGAGTAAAAAAGAAATGTGTTTGAGTCAAGTCCCATTTGGGCTTTATATATATATATATATATATATTATTATTATTATTTGAGTTAAAGAGTCAACAAAAGACAAAGTCAGCCCTGCATGAACAAGTTGGCCTATGTGGCAGTTATTCGACCCTCTTGGACAACTATATATACAATTCAACTCGACCTCTTGGGAGATAATTCATTCACTCATCACATCACATCAATTTCCATGTAAAATAAGAAGACAAGACAATCAAAGTCAAAGGAGAGAGGAGGAAGTCAAATAAGAGAGAAAAGATATTATGCCCACATATGCAAAGTTTTCTATGGTTTTTTGAGGCTATTACAAGGCCAAAATTTGGCCTATATTGCAGGACCGAAATTTTATGTGGTTTGACCAAATTTCAAAGAGTTTGACTAGTGTTGACTTTTGTTAACTTTGAATTGATAGGAGGAGACTTAGAGGAGGGTTGACTTGGATATTTATGGAAATGATTTGGTCTTTGGTATTAGGTCTTGGATATCTCACTTTGATCTGATTCTATAAGAGAACGATTGTTGGGTTTTCCCCCTTGTGCGGTTTTGCCCTGGCTTGAAGCCTAATTTTTGGTGTTCTTGTCCCTTTGTGATCTTTATGGTTTGAAGTTTTGTATAAATTCTTGATAAAGAGAACATAAAATTAATAAGAAAATAGCTAACATTCACAAGTAATTATCAATAAAGAGGAGTCAAGCATTTAACTGTCTAGCACTTGGTTTCTCAACATGATATTAGACCTAAGGTAAATGAAGGGAGCTTGAAGATCACAGTTTGTTGGCACTCTTAATTTAGGACACCTTTGCAGCAGCTATCTCTTCTATCTGTTTTTAATGGCAAGGTACATGAAGGAAGGGCTCGAGGCTCTATGGAGTCTCTTTGAATCCATCAAAGGACACACCACCAAATTCATCTCTAATCTATCTAACGAAATCAGGGATGGAAGCCTCCATTCTGCACTTATAGGTTCATTTGAAGATGAAAGCACATGGGTAATTTATAATGGAGCTTCAAGGCATCTAAAAGGTGAACATGGACATCTTAATACCCTCTCATAAATTTGAACTTGGAGACAAAAATAGTTATTCAATCAAGGGGATTGGATATTATACCTCCATAGAGTTGTAATACAGTGGGAACATTCATCTCAAAAACATCCTCTATGTTCCACGTTTGAAAAATAAATTTATTTCTATTTATTGTTTAGAAGATAAAGGAGACAGTGTAAACTTTTTGGATGGAAAATAATTGTTTGGGCAAAGGGATCTAGTATAGAAAATGCAAGGACTATTGGGATCCGTGAGGGGATGATGTATAAACATCTAACTTCTCCTCCTCAAGCTTTAATACATTTGGACATTAACCCTTGTGAGTTGTGGCACAAAATTAATGACCATCTCCATAACAAAATATTGCCATCCTTGAGTCAAATGGTTGTTTGTATTCCTCAATTAAAGGAAGAACATGAAGGGTTTACAAAGGGTGTGCCCTTGGAAAAAATGTGAAAAAGCCATCCCCTAGTAGTGAATTTAGATCTTAGGAAATCTTTGACCTAATCCACTCTAATTTTTGTGGGCCCATGTAAAAAAAATCACTTGGTGGTCATCAATACTATGTAACATTTATTGATGATCATTCTAGAAAGACTTGGATATATTTCTTGAAGTCTAAATATGAAGTATTCAAAAAGTTCCAAGAGTTCAAAGCAGAAGTTGAGAATATGACAAAAAAGAAGATCAAGTTTCTAAGATCAAATAATGGAGGAGAATATGCATCTAAAGAACTCATGGATTTTTACAGAGAAGTTGGGATTAAGTGGGAGTTGATAGTCCCTTATAATCATCCACAAAATGGTGTAGCTGAAAGAAAGAATTAGTCTATTGAAGAATGTGTAAGAGCCATGCTACATGATCAAGAAATTCCTATGTTCGTGTGGGGATAAGTCTCTATGAAAACAATCTATATTCAAAATATAATTCCTCATATAAATCTTAACAACATGACCCTGAAAGAAGCATTTACTGGAAAGAATCCTAATGTTGATCACCTCATAATTTTTGGATGCCTTGTCTACATTCATATTCCCAAGGACAAGAGGAAAAATTGAACCTTGCAGGTATGAAAGGAATCTTCGTTGGTTATAACACCTTGTCCAAAGCATATAGAATCTACATCAAAGAAGAAAATCGTATTGAAGTAAGCAGAGATGTCACATTCAATTAAAACATTGCATAAAAAAGGTCCAACGATATCCTCATTGACTATGATGAAGAAGAAGGACTTATCTTTCCCAATGAAAATAGTCCAAGGTAAGACAAATCTCCATAACCTACAATTGATCATCATGAAGAACCTAAAGGAGTAAGCAAACTTGTACAACTTTCCATTATTCTAGAAACTTGAAAAATACCAGCTTAGTTAAGATCAACTATATAAGAAGCCAAAGGGCATGCAACAACAAAAGGAACATTCAAAAATAGTAAGAGACACAAGAGATATTTAGGTTATGCAACATATATGAACAAACTTATTGAAGCAAAGCCTGCCTCTTATGAGACTGAACTTGAACATCAAGTATAGAAGAATGCAATGTTATAAGAATACCAATCAATAATGGAGAATGATGTTTGGGAAATCATTCTTATACCAAAGGACAAATCAATTGTGATTTCCAAGTGAGTGTACAAAATCAAGCATGCAATTGATGGAAGTATTAGCAAATATAAGGCAAGATTTGTGGCTTGAGGTTTCTCTCAACAAGAAGGAATTGATTATGATGAAATGTTTGCTTCCAGGATTGGATACACAACTATTAGATCTCTCATCTCTATTGCAACCTCCATTGGATGGAATATCATCAAATGGATGTAAATAATACTTTTCTAAATGGCACAATTAATGAAGAAGTTTACAATGAGCAACCTCAAGGATTTTAATTGCATGAAAAATAAATTCATGTTTGCAAGTTAAAAAAGGCTCTATAAGGCTTAAAACAAACTGTGGAGCATGGTATGTGTTATGAAACCAACTCACAAAATAGAATAAAACATAGATCAACGACTTAGAAATCAACCTCTTCGAAGGGGAAACCTCCTTTACATTGCATAAATGAACAATTCTTGTATGATACAAATGACAAAACCTACCTTCTATATATAGGAGTATGAGGGGTCACAATATAGCAATATGGGGACCACATGGGCACAATAATAAAAATAATGGGGCTACACCTATGGGGACTACATGGGCACAACAATAACAATAATAAGGGGCTACACTAGTATTATGGGGATCTAACATGCCCCTCTCCTTCAAACAAGTGTTTTCCTTGACGCTTGAGTAGTTCTGGATGCTTCTGTATAAAATTATCATCCTCCCATGTCGAATCTTTAGTGGGTAATTTCCTCCACTTTATGAGATATTTTGAAATTGATCGATTTCATAGCGATCCAATTCTTGTTTCTATGACTACTTTAGGTTCCAATATGATTTTTCCTTCCTTGTCAAGTTTTGGAAATATTGTTTGAACTGGGAGCTTGTCACCTATAACCTTCTTTAAGCATGAAACATGGAAAACTGGGTGCACTCAGGAAGATGCAGGAAGCTCCAATTTGTATGACACAATACCAATATTTTGCAACACCTTTTAAGGACCATAATAGTTTGGTGATAATTTATTATCCTTCTTAGTTTACTTGAGGGACATTTGTTTGTATGGATGTAGTCGTAAAAATACCCATTCACCTGCATCAAAACTTCTTTCGCTGCGATGTTGATCTCCCTATTGTTTCATTCGATTTTGTGCCAAAGTGAGGTTATCCTATAAGAGTTGGAGAACTTGTTGTTGATGCCTGATGCGATCTTCCACAACTTGAACCTTATAATTGTCTCTTAAAGATGAAGTGATGGACAGTGGATGATATCCATAAAGTGCCATAAATGGGGTCATTTTTGTTGCAGTATGGAAGGACATGTTATACCACCATTCAGTCGGAGGTAACCACTTAAACCATTGTGTTTGTTTATCATATATAAAGCAACGAAGATATCCTTCCAAACATTTGTTCACTATCTCATTTTTCCCATCAAATTGAGGATGATATGATGAGTTGTGAGTTAATTGAGTACCCAAACAAGAAAATAATTCCGTCCAAAAATTTCCTGTAAAAATGGGATCTTTGTCGATTACAATAATATTTGGGTTTCCATGTAGCTTTTGAATTATTTCCATAAATACAGTAGAAACTGTACTGGCTTTAAATGGATGATATGATACACAAAAGTGTGCATACTTGGTAAGTTTATCAACTACGACCATGATGACAGTCTTTTCTTCAGACTTGGGTAAACCTGTGATAAAATCCATTGAAACCTCCTCCCAACGTTGAATTGGAATGGATAAAGGTTGTAACAGACCCGAGTCTTAATTATCTCAACTTTATTTTGTTGTCAAACCAAACATTCCGCCATAAACTTTTGAATATCATATTTAAGGCTATCCCAAAAAATCCTTCTTGACCCTGTGGTAAGTTTTTAAAATCTGGAGTGCCCTCCTAAGGGAGAGGTGTGCCATTCCAAAATAATCTTTTGTTTGAGTTGGGAATTAGTAAAAGATATAAGCGATATTTGTACCATAATGAATCATTTTCCCAGCTAAATGTTTCAGATATACTCGGATATTGCTGCAAATTTTGAATGAGTGTCTATACCTCTTCATTATTCTTCCATTCATCCCTTGCTTCGTTTATCCACTCAGGTTGGTTAATAGAAATGGCACAAAGCAATGCTTCCACATGCTCATCCTTTCTTGAGAGTGCATCTGCATCAAAATTTTGCTTCCATTTTTTGTAGATGATTTCAAAGTCATAACCCAACATCTTTGTGATCCATTTTCGCTGCTCTTCTGAAGATAATATTTGTTCGAAAAAGTATTTAAGACTATCATGATCTGTTTTTACCTTGAAGTGCCTTCCCATTAGGTAAGGTCACCATTTCTTTAGTGCATGTAGTATTGCCAACATTTCCTTCTCATAAATAGGTTTCTATAATTACTTTCCTTTGATTGGGCGACTTTTGAAAGCAATGGGTCTTCCTTCTTACATTAAAACCACACCAATTCCATTTCCCGAGGCATCACATTCCACAATAAAAAATTTTTGTGGAGTCTGGCAGCTAAGACCGATGCTTGACACATTGCCTCTTTAAGATGTTCAAAGGCCTTAGTTGCTTCTTGAGTCTAAGAAAACACATATTTCTTCGGTAATGATGTTAGAGGTAGATAAATGTACTTTTGGATTAATCACATCATTAGTATTAGGTCGATGTTTCGAACCAACTAATGTGGTTTACCTTGTCCTGAGGATGAACCACATTAGCTGGTTAGAAACGTCGACCTAATCCTAATGATGAGATTAATCCGAAAGTACATTTATCTACATTATGGATCACACAATTCTTAGATCTAACGATGTTAGAGGTGTCAATATTCTCCCATAATTCTTAAAAAACTTGCGTTAATACGCTGTTAACCCCAGAAATCCTCGAAGATGCTTTATGGTTGTGGGGATTTTCCATTCCTTAATGGATTTAATTTTGTTAGGGTCGATCTTAACACCCTCATGAGATGCAATATGACCCAAATATTCCACCTCTTGTAGTCCAAAGAAACATTTGGATGTTTTTGCATATAATTGTTTCTCCTCCAATAGTTTGAGCACCGTGTCAACATGTTGAACATGATCCTTCCAAAACAGTTTTAGATTAGTATATCATCAAAAAATACTAACACAAATTTTCTAAGGAAGGGTTTGAAAATGGAATTCATCAAACCTTGAAATATTGTTTTCATAATGTCTTCAGTATTCATTATAATTTGATGATATCTAGAATGAATATCCAACTTGGTGAAGAAAATTGCTCCAAGTAATTCATTTAATAATTCATCAATGACGAGGATGGGAAATTTATCTTTAATAGTGAGCTTGTTGAGCTCCCTATAATCCAGACACATATGCCACGATCCATCCTTCTTGTGCACCAATAATACTAGAGCAGAGAAATAACTTTTACTAGGTTGAATTATACCAACCTCTAGCATTTTTTCAACCATACGTTCAACCTCACTCTTTTGAGCACAAGGATATTTGTAAAGCCTGATGTTCGGAGGAACACTTCCTGGAATCAAATGAATAGCATGATCATGATCACAAATAGGTGGGAGTCCTTTGGGAGTCTCAAACACCTTGGAATTATTGTCCAAGACTTTTTGGAGATATGGAGAAATAGATGATTTTGATGTTTGGACCTCTAGTGAGCATAATTGTCCAAATACGCCTCGTTGTTCTTTCTTCAGAAGCTTTGTCATGACATTAGAGCTTATTATCTTTCTTGAATTCCCTGTGATACCCCATAATTCAACTTCCTTTCATTCCATTTTTTTTTTTAAGAAAAGTTCTTGAAAATTAAAAGCTATCGTCCCCAAAGATTGTAACCAATGTACTCAAAGTACAACATCAGCACCACCCATTGGAATGGAGAGCATTGGACTATTCAATACCTATTCCCCCATAGTTAGCTTGATATTATGGCACTTTCCAAGGCAATTTATAGTTCCTCCATTTGCAACCATCACTTGACACTCTGGTGCTGGATATGGGAAGCAATTTAATTCCCTGGATACCTTACAATGAATAAAATTATGGGTACTACCCGAATCAATCATCAATATTACATTTTTCTTCTTGATATGTCCTTCTATCTTGAGAGTTTGAGGAGTGGTAATTCCTGCCAATGCATTATAAGATATGGTCAGATTCATTTATTCTTTCTATAGGGTTGGTTCCTGGAGTATATCCTCTTCTTTTGAAGTTTCTTGTTCCTTTTCTTCCTCCTCTTCACAATCTATGTAAAATAATTTATTCTCAACACACTTATGACCTCTAGTGTATTTGCTATCACAACTATAGAAAAAAGCCATTTTTCTCTTTTTTCTTCCAATTGTTGTGGTGTCAACCTTGTAGGTGGTGGAAGTATAGGAGTAGCAACACTTCCATCTTTATAATTGTGAGTGGTAGGCTTCCTTGTCACCATAATTTTGCTTTCAAATTTTCTTTCCAACCTGAATGCGTTCTCCAATGAATCAAGTTCCCAAAGGTGAACCTCATGTTGGATGTTATCCTTTAAATTCCTTATGAAGACATCAATCTTGTGCTCCTATGGAGTATCATTTATCCTTATATACAAATTTTGGAAGTCCTTAATGTGCTTCCACATTGAACCCTTTTGTTTGAGATTTATCAATTAGCTAAAGAAGGTGTTGCTCTTTGTATCCTCGTAATGTGCTATCATTTCCTTCATAAAAATGACCAAGTGAGAATTTATTTATGAGAGCAAAACCATCGATACCATACAAATGTATTGGGTTCTAAATATAAAGTTGCAATGCGTGTCTTTTGCGTGTTTCGCACATTATGGAGATCAAAGTATTGCTCCATGTGTAGTGTCCATGTTACGAGATCCTTGCCATAAAAGTTCCTCATATCGATCTTTGGAATATGGTGGGTCTTCAATCTAACATTAGAGTCTATGAAATGATGATTAACATTTATTTTGTTCTCATCACGAGTTTCCTGTACTACCTTTTCACCACTAGGAAGCTTTTTTTGTAACAACTTTGCCAAACCTTCATTCAAACCTTCAATGTATTTCTTCAAATATTCCATGTTGCCTTCTATACCATCGATCTTAGCTTCCATGCCATTCGTTCCATCCTTCAAACCATCCATCTTAGCTTCCATGCCATTCATTCCATCCTTCAAACCATCCATCTTAACTTCTAGTTCATTTTTTGTTGTTCTATGTGAGAGTGAAATTTGTTGCACTTGGTCTTGTAATTTTGAGATATCATGCTACAATTCTTCCTCTTCATGTGTCATAGTAGAGATTTATGAGGGATTAATGGGTGTGGAATTATTTTTGGAGGCATTTTAGAGCTCAATACTGATATCTATGCTTCAATATTCCCTTGGAATCACTTCAAACTATTTTTTCAAACAAAAGTTATGCAATTTTTTTTTAAATACACACTTTTTTCTCGCTTTTTGGAGCTCGATATTGAAACGATTGTAACTTTGTAATTTCAGATCTCCAAGATATGAAATTCTTTATTGTGGTATCCATCTAAGTCTTCTTTCCAATGCCACAGGTCGTACCTAATTTGGATTTTTCAAGGTAAAGTTATGCCCAATCTCACACAATGACCTAATTATGGATTAGTTGAGTAGAACGAACTTGTATGGCGTGCCACGTGTCACTATTTTGACCTTCGGTTTTGAAATTGATACACATGAAACTAAATTATGTTCACGTTCAACTACTTCTTACAAAATTAAAATATGATGTCTGGAACAAAAGTTATGACGATTTTCCCTCAGTCACCTATTTGAGATGAAATTTTGGAGCCTGCAAAATCCCTAACTTCCTCAAGTCATATCTCCAGAAATATATCGAACAAAGATCTAATATTTTTACACGAAGTTCCTCAAGATTTCAGCTTCTCGCGGTAAACATTTTAGCTTCTGAACCTTCGTAGAAAAAAAGTTATATAAGAAATTCCAAGATACCCTATTTGTAGCAGCGAAACCCTAGAATCCAAAGCTCTGATTCCAAATGTGATGAAACCAACTCATAAAATAGAAGAAAATATAGATCAATGACTTAGAAATCAACCTCTTCGAGGGGGAAGCTTCCTTTACATTACATAAATGAACAATTCTTGGATGACACAAATGACAAAACCCACCTTCTATATATAGGAGTTTAAGGGGTCACAATATAACAATATGGGGACCACACGGGCACACCAATAAGAATAATAGGGCTACATCTATGGGGCACCATAATAACAATATGGGGACTACATGGGCACAACAATAACAATAATTGGGTTACACTAACAATAATAAGGGGCTATACTAATAATATGGGGACCTAACAATATGCTATAATGGATGCTTATCTAATAAGACTTGGTTTCGTCAAAAATACTGCAAATCTGAACCTTTACATCAAGGTAGTAAAGAATGAGCCTGTGATCATATTACTTTATGTGGATGACTTACTAATAATAGGTGTGGAGCATCGTATTCACCAATGCAAAAAGGAACTTGCAGTTAAATTTGATATGAAAGATCTTGGATTAATTCACTATTACCCGAGACTTGAAGTTTGGCAGAAACCTAGTGAGATTTATCTTGGTCCTTAAGGCTAAATCTATGTTCTTGTCATATCAAAGTCAGTCAACTAGAGCAAGGCACTGCAACACGAAGCTTGACTATTTGCGAGCTGGGCTTGTGGATATCTCCTCCCTAATTGAAAGGGAGTGAGGGTGGATATTGTATTATCCATGTATCATGTACTGTGGCCAAGACTAACAACGACAAGCCTAGTGCATGAACAAAGCTAGACAAAATGGTGGATTGGATAAGCATATGGGATTGGTATTCTTTGAAGATCTGTATTGTGACTAAGACTAATCATTGTAAGTCAAGTACATTGATCTAAGATAAGAATAGTCCCCAAGACTGACATTTCCTTATGTCATATATTGTTACAATGGATTAGAAAATGGCCCCGTGAGGACATAACTTGGTGAACACCTGGGTAGGGTATGTGCCTCCAAGAGGTGGTGGTGTCCAAATCTATGCTTCCCCGCATTGTGCTCTGATCTAGTGGAGAGACAAAGCTTACTTGTTAAGGCCTTGGTAGTTTGACAATGTTGGCTATGATGATATAATCATCATTAATGCTTATCAATCTAGATCCTTTCTTATATGAATATTTCAACTTGATAGTATCCTCCCTAATTAAGGGGGAGTGTTGAAAATGTAACTAGTGTCGATCTTCATACTGTAATAAAATCTATTTTTCATCAGTGAGATATTTATTGTATTCATTATTTTTTTTAGTCAAAGCATGTTCTTCATGCTTTTAGAGTCAAAAGAGTCAAAAATATTTTGTTATAGTAAAAAAGAAATGTATTTGAGTCAAAGTCCCATTTGGACTTTTGTAAGTTTTTTTTAGTCAAAGAGTCAAAACAAGACCAAGTCAACCCTACTTGAACAAGTTGACATATGTGGAAGCTATTCGACTCTCCTCAACAACTATATATAAAAGTCAACTCAACCTCTTGAGAGATAATTCATGCACTCATCACATCACATTGATTTTTGTGCAAAACAAGAAGACAAGCCAATCGAACTCAAAGGAGAGAAAATATGAGTTTTTTGCCCTAATTTTGCCCACACGTGGAAAGATTTCTGTGGTTTTCTGAGGCTATTACAAGGCTGAAATTTGGCCTATATTGCAAGACCAATTTTTGTGTGGTTTGACCAAATTTCAGAAAGTTTGACTAGCGTTGATTTTTGTTGACTTAGACTTGATTGGAGGAGGGTTGACTTGGATCTTTGTCGCAATGTTTTGGTCTTGGTCTTAGGTCTTGGATACCTCATTTTGATCTGATTCTATAAGAGAAATATTGTTGGGTTTTCCCCCTTATGGGGGTTTGCCCTAACTTGAAACCTAATATATGGTGTTCTTTATCTCTTTGTTATCTTTATGATTTGGAGTTTTGTATACTTGTTTGTTTAAAAAAAACATAAAATTAATAAGAAAACAACTAACATTCACAATTAATTATCAGGAAAAAGGAATCAAGCATTAAACTATCTAGCACTTGGTTTCTCAACACCAAAAACGAAACCTGTCCAAAAAAAAAAAAAAAAACACTCCTTATCTCTGTATTGAAAATGCATAAAAAATAAAATAAAATAAAAATAAACCCTTAATTATTAATAAACCAATAAGAAAAATGAAACGATGAAAATTACCTAAAAAGAAAGGGGACAAAGTAAACACAATTGCAACAAGTTTAAACAAACAAGAGGTCAATTAACAAAGTATTCTTGCCAAAGATAGAGATCGAGGAGAGTATCAGTGTCATTATGGAACGCTCTTTATGAAACATGTAACTTTAAAAAGGAAAAACAAACTCTTAAACTAATAATACAAGGAAATGATAACATAGGTTAATACAAGGAAATGATAACATAGGTGAGGATAAAAAAAAAAAACCCTTGTTACTTCTCGGTTCAACCATATGGAGTCGCTCATAGTTCTCACCAAAGAAAAATATATGAATTCTGGTAAGAGAAAAAGGTCTCAATTGTTTAGTAAACAACAATATGTGATCGATTGAAAACCAACACTAGAGCAGACCGAGATCTATCCAAAAACCCATTGAAACAATGACCAAATGAGTCGGCGGAAGGGGAGGTCATTAAGGCCTAAACAAAATCCGTAATATCGAATGCCGTTGATTAGACCAGGTTCAATTATTGTCCGTTGATTCTAAGTTCACACTTTTCCATGCGGGGCCATGTGAAGGCAAGTGGAGCACCTCCTCATAGCCTCGTGAAATCGATCACGTAAACAAGGGTTGTCCACGTCATAAGTCTTTATGCCACTTCAAGTGAGGAGTAAGGCTAGCTACATACATAGCCTTAAATCATAAATCAACACCGCATTACATATGAAGAATTTTAGCATTTTACCAAGGCAGGCAATCATGGATGAAAGACTATATTGGAGAATGTTATTAATGTCACTAAGGCAATCATGGATGGAAGAGCAGAGCAGAGCAGGCAATCATGGATTGAAGAGTATATTGGGAAACACCACATTATATAACATATGAAGAATCAATGACAAAGTACAATAAGTAAGTATGTTTCATATGCTGTAGGTAGAGCATTTATATATTGTATATTGAACTTTGTGATAACATTAAAGGAGAAGAGGTGAAAAACACATAATATTTTGTTATATCCATGATTGTCTTGTTATAATATTGTTTAACGTAACAACTTTGAAACAAATCATATATATTCATATATATATATATATATATAATTTTGAATATATAGAATATGGTGATTAGAAGACTCTATAGTGATCTTGAGAGCAACAAAATTTTAGCATGTCACTAAGGCAATCATGGATTGAAGAGTATATTGGAAAACACCACATTATATAACATATGAAGAATCAATCACAAAGTGCAATAAGTATGTTTCATATGCTATAGGTAGAGTATTTATATACTATATATTGAACTTTGTTATAAGATTAAAGGAGAAGGGGTGAAAAACTCACAATGTTTTGTTATATCCATGTTTGTCTTGTTATAATATTGTTTAACGTAATAATTTTGGACCAAACCATATATATATAAACAAAAAAATCTATATAGATATAATTATGAATATATAGAATATGGTGATTAGAAGACCTCATAGTGATCCTGAGAGCAACAAAATTTTAGTATGTCACTAAGGCAATCATGGATTGAAGAGTATATTGGGAAAGGTTATGGGTAAATTTAAATATAAGTGAAATAGAGCAAACAAACTTTGTGTTCAAACTTAAGATTCGACTTGTATCCAACTATTGTAAAATTTGGTTAGTGATCAAGTTTATATCAAAGTATTAAAACAAAAACATGTGGAATATCGTATGAGTACTGTATCTCAATTAAACTGTATATATATTGTAAGGTGTATTTAGATAGGTAAGTTACAAAAACTTGGAAATGTTTACATTTAGAGAGATTTGAAAGAATATCATTGGCAAAACCATGGATTGTTAAAACCTGGAGCCAAAAAATAACTAATGGTAAATTTTATTTTGATAATATTAAATTGATTGTTTTATTTTTATTTTCATGTAATTTTATCCAATTAAAATATAATTAAAACCAACAAATGAAAAAGAAATCCAAAATTTATTGAACACTTTTTCTCATTATAAAATAATATCCAAAATAAATTAAATTTAACACACAAACTTTAAATCTTTGAAACAATACATCTATCAAAATGTATAATAAAAATGCAAAAAAATATAAAAAGATATTCTTGGCCAAATATGGTAGATATGTTGTAATGTCTTGTAAATATTTTGATTTTGTCAAAATAAAATAAAATAAAATAAAAATAAAAATAACCTTATGTTAAAATAAAAATAACTTTAAACTAAAATAATAAAAATAAAAATTCTATTTTTATTATTATTATTTTTATTAATTTTTATTGAGGAGTTAGTGTAAACTTGAATTGGTCAAGTTACCTGTGTTTTTTTGAGCTCCACGTTCATGAGAACCCATAGTATTCATGTGGAATATAACCTATTTAAAGAAGGAGATTAAACCATCCTAGATCCATCATCTACCAAGCATGAGAGGGATCAAATCTATTGAGATTCAAACCTCTTTTAGTGTCTTTTAGAGCGAAAAGAGATTTGATCCCTCTTGACACTTGGTAGATTCGAGTTAAGATGGATTTAGGCTAATTATGCCAAGAGGTGCTCTCCAACCTAGTATGGTAGATATGTTGTAATGTGATGTCCTGATTTTGACTCGATCTAAATAAAAATAAAATAAAATAACCCTATGTTAAAATACAAATAACCGTATGTTAAAATATAAATAACTTCAAACTAAAATAATAAGAATAAAAAAATCTACATTACTTTAATTAATTTTTCATTGGGTAGTTAAGGTATTATAACCCTATGTTAAAATATAAATAACTTCAAACTAAAATAATAAGAATACAAAATCTACATTATTTTAATTATTTTTTTGTTGGGTAGAAAAGGTAAATTTGACTTGGTAAGTTAGGTGTGGTTTTTGAGTTCCAGATCCATCTTAACTTGGGATCTACCAAGCACCGAGAGGGATCAAATATCTGGAGATGGAAACATCTTTTAAAGTGAAGGGATCTACCAAAGCACTGAGAGAGATCAATCTCTCTAGATGCAAACAATTTTTGAAGTGAAAAGAGATTTGATCCCTATAGACACTTGGTAGATTTGGAGTTAAGATGGATTTAGGCTAGTTATAAGTTAATATATAAAAAAAGATAATTAATAACTATAACATATATAATAATTATTTGGGCATATACATTAGAAAAAAGAAAATGTAAAATAGAATAACTATACATTTATTATGAATAATATAATAAATAATTATAATATAATTTATATAATAAATAATAACCAATATAGTAAAGATCAAATTGAAAATCAAATGTCCATTGGTCTTCGATAGATGGTGATCGGTATTGTGTTAAGGCACTCCTTGATGTGAAGTCACTCGTTGGACATGATGAAGATGTAATCCCACCAAGCTTACAAAAAAAAAATGAAAATCAAGTAAGTTTTTTTTTAATAAAATAATAATTTTGTATTTTTTTTTTTTTTTTAAATTTGAAAAATAATATTAAAAGTAGGCTTTGTCTAACTATTACAAGTTTTAAAGTTTTTGATAGTCAAATCATGCTATTTTGTTATTTAAAATGAGTTTTTGACAATATATGGATTCAACATCTTGAAAAGCCCCAAGGCACTCGGACTATGGAGTGTTCACAAATCAAACTTGTAATTCCAACAAATCCTTGCTAAATTCTAGGTAAATATGAATAGATAATATGCAAAAAAAACTCCAAAAGATATAAGAGGTTAGCTACAACTTAAAAGTAAACTAAGTTTAACATTAAAACTCAAAATAATTATAACATTATACTTATTAAAAGGGTATATAAGAGAAAATGAACCTCAAAAATTAAAAAAAATAACTATTATAAATTTGCTAATCATAAATAACAGATAATTTAATTATGCAAACAAAGTTGAAAACTAAAATATAGATAAATTAAAAAAAACAATATTTTTTTTTCTTTCTTTATATATATAATTTGAGTCTCTTCCCAAGTACAACTTTTCCAAAATGCTCTTAATACCAAGACATATTTAGAGTTTATTTTTCACTAATTTTAATTTTATTTTGTTGTAGCATGACTTTTTATTTTTCTTGGTGAAAAACATTTTCCATTCTTATCAACTTGAATTTGATCAACATTTTCTTCAAATTTTGGCAAATCGTTTTTATGCAAGCTCCAAATAATATTCTTTAATATATACCCAAGAAATATCCTTTCAACATTTTTCCTTGTAATTTCCAGAAAAAATCAGTTTTCGATAAAAAAAAATTGCTACTTTTTCTATTACCATTGCATCAGAGAAATCCTAATCCTTACTGGCGACCAAAACCAAAAGATCCACATTGACATGCCATTTTGATACCTTAAATATATTTTCTTTTATTATATATAGTTCCTTCTTATCTACTAGTTCTTATATTTAAAAACACACATTAACAATTTATTAAAAATTCAATATATCACTTGTAAAAATCAACAAACATAACACTTTTTTTAATTAAACACTCAAATTAGGATCAATTAACAACATAAACCACAAAACTAATCTTCCATCATGCCATTTTCTAATAATAATCCAATGTTATAAACCTCCAAATAATAATGAATACAATCTACGTGCTCACTAATGTCATAAGCCTAGAAATAATAATGAGTACCATCTATGTGCAAGTATAAATCTCGAAAAAAATCATCTTCGGGCTCCGAAATAAATCACGTATCCTTTGTAGCTTGTACACGCGATTTTGTTTCTAGTGAGAGGTTGTGGGGACGACGGAGTTAACAAGGACAAGGTGTACCCCACCACCATTCCCAAGGTTTGCTGCATATCCTCTAAGCTGAGTTTAATACAATATATCCAACATAAATAAAACTTAAATTAATAAAAAATAAATTGTACAAACTTTGGTACAATAAGCCTAGAGTAAGCTTTTAACAACCCAATATAATATGTTGTTCAAGCATATGTCACATCTATCAACCTCCCACTTTGAAAACCATAATATTCCCTTGATATCCATTGAAAAGGATTTCGTGAAGCATTTTTAACTTTGCAATATTGTGGACTCCACTCTTACTCTGAAGCAAAGGTCTTTATCATATAACGGTTACATGAGGCAAGGCCAGGATTTCCATAAGTAATCAACTTTAATTTAAATTAATATTCAAAATAATGATTATTATTATTATTATTAATTTTTAATCATGTATAAGAGATTTAAAATTTTAAAAATATGAAAAATTAATCCATCTTTTTCCATGTAAATATCTCTAACTACAACGAATTTTTTTAAACAAAATACTAAATACGAAAATTTGGTTTCACGCTTTCCAACAATAAACTATGATTAACTACACCCTAAAAAAATGATAAAATAGAGTTAAATTTCATTTTAAAAAATCTTTAAACACCATAAATGCTATTACTAGGTAGGTTGGTGTAGAAGAATGTCCAGTTTACAGCTGAGTACAAGGTTCAAGGTTCAGAAGCAAAGGTGTGCTAAGCGGTCAAGGTTTCAGGTATGCAAACATGGTGTTTGTCACCTTTCCTTTATCTTCTATAACATGAGCTCGATTCTCAGAACTCATGTTGTAAAAGAAGTTCAAAATTTTCTGGTTATAGGCCAGAGCTACTTAAGGGCTGAAGATTTTCGCTTTACGAATGATATGTTATGTGGTTCTTCTCACAATTCTGTCATGTGTTTCCTGCATTCGTTTTTGTGCAAATTCTGTACATTACAGTGCCATGCCTCTGCTATCGTATGGTACATATTAATTAGCTGGATTTATACCCTAAGGGTTTTTTTAACATATTTGTTTTCGTTAATTTTGCAGCAGTTTCTCGCGCAGGGTTTTCAGGCACTTCAAACACAAGTTTTTGAGCGTTTACACACAGGTTCAGTATTTGCTTCTATCTTTTGTTCTTTTCGGAGAGAGCAAAAGTCTCTCCACATAATGTGTACAAACATGCCATTCAAAAGCACATTTGGTAGAGGAGTGTTGCATTTTAAATTTATTTCCATGGATGTGATACTGGGATAAAGTGGATGCCATGCTTATAATTTCCATAATTTCCACGCTAGCCCTCCTCAGTTTCTATTTTTATTTTCTTTTCAAGTCTCAAGAACTTACATTTTCATCTTAGCCTTAACCCCTTTTTTCCATTTTTATTTTCAAGTGCTTCCTTTTTCCGCATCAGCCTTCCCCATTTTTTAAAATTTAAAATTTATTCTTAAATTGCTTTCTTTAAACTCAATCCAAATATTATAACTTGCCAGAAAATCACCTGGGACTTGGTGTAAGTTTCCATTAAAATCATATAGAGCTTGCACCGGGTCCTGACCACTTACTCGTGACATATTGAACCTCGGTGTGTGGCTTGTTAGGCCACCATAACTACTGAACCAATGACCCTATAACCATGGCTGTTTTTTGTACACTAGCAAGTTTTCATTTCGGTGGCTTCTTTACATAAGATGTGGTGACCGGTATGGCCTTTACAATATTGAATACTTGACCTCTGTTAAACCTCGGAAAAAGTTTCAAAGATTACATATATAAATCTTTGATGATTTGTCTAGAACGATCATGAACTGTATACGTGACTCGATAAATGTATGCCAAGAGGTTCATTGGACTGCAATAGTCGTTTTCATATTTTTATGTTCAGATGCCAACATTTAGGGTTTCGTTTCTTAGCTTCCTTAGTTCATCGAATATTTTAGTTGTTGTTAGCTTCTGGGAAGAGATTTAGTCCAGTTGGTGCTCTTCATCTCCAACCTTCTTTCAATTGCATAATTTACACGCTCAGTCTTCCAAGTAATCTATTTAATGAAGGTGTGCATCGATAATAGATTTCTGGTCTACTTAGCTACCTTATGATGGCATGCAATTAATGTTTTGTTCATATTTCAATTGTTTTCACTTTCACTTCCATAATTATCAGCCCTATGCATCACTATGAGGCAGGGTGGTATACTGAGTACAGGAGTATGGAATTCCGTGTATGGATCCCAAAAAAAATGAAAAAAGGGGTATGCTGGTAGAGGGGTATGATGCTCAATATTTTTTTTTTTTGATAAGAATTTTATTATTATTATTTATTATTTATTATTTTTATTATATTTAAAATCTCTTCTGATGACTAGATGCAAGTATAATCGGGTGTCCAGTTGGTTTCTCCAAACAGAGGTCTTCACTTTTAGCATAGATATAACATATTACTATGTCTAGTTTACTATTGAGAGAAATTTACGTCCATTCAGAATACACACACAGATCTGTGTGTACACTCTCTCTCTCTCTCTCACACACACACACACACACACACATCTGTGTGTGCACTCACATGACACATCAGAATATATAGAATGTCTTGCCTACAAAAAAAAATTGAAGTACCCATAGTTGGAATCCAGTATGTTGTTCACCAAAATCAGCTTTTGTAACTGTCAACACATGGCCTGCAAATGTCAAGTACCCATAAGTAGAAGAAGTTCCCACATACTCCCCACAAAGAAAATGAAGTGCCTGCATTTGAATATGTCTTCCTCCAAGTCAATTTTTTTTTGTTCATAACAGTGAAAAAAGAGAGAAGAAAGATGCTTTATGAGTGAAAGGTGAGGAGATGCTTTACGATTTGGCTGGAGAACATTTTTTAAAAATTATTCCTTTTTACGATGATTGTTTTTGAGGTGTTATGAATCTAAGACCAAAGGATATCCTTCCTGTTGATTTTCTAGTGCAATCAAGACTATTATAGGTTTTCAATCATTAATCAGTTAAACATGAAAATCGTCGTCTTCTTAGTCATCTTATAGCATTCCAATCATTAAGCAG
Source organism: Pinus albicaulis (assembly GCA_034641835.2). Lineage (NCBI taxonomy): Eukaryota > Viridiplantae > Streptophyta > Pinopsida > Pinales > Pinaceae > Pinus > Pinus albicaulis. The sequence continues at coordinate 1,619,789,602 of CM076580.1, forward strand.
TTATACATGAAAATCTTCAACCATTCAATTTCATCAATAGAGCAATAGAGATCACAATGAACAGTAAACAAGAGACAAGAGACCGCAAAAATTAGGCTTCAAGCCAGGGCAAAACCCACAAGGGGAAAACCCAACCAATCTTTCCTTGTGAGAGAGAAATTATGTTCATCAATAGTACATCAGAATATTCCAACAAGATTCCACAAATATGATCTCAAAATATTTAAGTCAAAACCAATCAATGAAGAGAGAGAAAAGTCAACTCTATTCAAAGTATAGGTTTGCAACAACAAGGCGAATTTCGGCCTGTGGAAGCTTTGAAATAAGAGGGTTGAAATTCGGTCAACCTTAGTCAAAACAGTCATTGCAATTCTCGGTCAAATACCTTAGTCAAACTTGTGGTCAACAAGCTAGAAACAAAGATGAATATTCGGTCAAACAGAGTCAAAGTCATTCTGCAATCTTCGGCCCTCCAAGACAGTCACAACCTCAGTCAAATTGATGCCAAATAGCCCAAGTCAACTGAAGTCAAAACAAAAGAAAGATTTTGGTCAATGTCAGTCTTGAAATGTCTCCTTGACTCCTTCGCACGTGTGAGTAGACTTCTGCAATTTTAGATCGAATTGTGTGATGATGAGATGGTGCAAATGAGGCTCAACGAAGTCATATTTATATGTGTTTGAACTTTGAGGAGGTGCTTTTTCACACATGTGGGGCCAACATGTCCTTCTTGAGGCCCACTTGGTCAATGTAAAAAATATGATTTGTCTCTACTATTTGCCATTGAAAAGATCGTCCGTAGCTATACCTAATTTTTCAACACTCCCCCTTACCTAGGGAGGTACTTTTTATTCTCTCTCAAAATTAATTTCCCCGACCAATCCATGGATCTCTCGGCTCAGAGCCTAAGGGATAAACACAAGTCTCTCTCTCTATCAAGATCAATCTCTTAAGGCAATCCATAGGTCACCTGACCCACAACTTAAGTGATATGTCATTAGTGTCATCATAAGGAAAGAAACATAGCATCCAACACATCCCACAAGCCACAACCCCATGGCATCTAGGTCAGTTCTCTACCGACCAATGGGATTAATCAATAAAGCCAAACTAATCATATGCACAAGATACATCTCCCCGACCAATCCATAGGTCTCCCGACTCACAACCTAGGGGAGGAAACACGAGATCAATCTCCTCGACCAGCCCATAGGTCTATCGGTCACTATATAAGGGAGAGATCACAAAAGCAATGTCCTTGACCGAACTGGTCTCTCGGTAAAACCTAAGGGATCACACCATACCACAAAACCAAGCTCCTCGACCAAACTCACTGACCTCCTAGTCAACCAACCTAAGGGAGTGACAATCTTCTCAACCAATCCATGTGCCTCTTGGCCGCAACCTAAGGAAGATTGTTCATTATATGATGTTGTACAATTAGTGCTCCCTCTCTCTCAGAGAGCGGTTCTCAACAACTCCAAGTTGTTCTCTGAAATATGCAAACTTCATCCGAGAGGACGACTTTGTCAACACATTAACAACCTACTCATCAATAGGGACATACTTGAGCCTCATAGCTCCCCTCTGGACAATATTACGGATGTAATGATACTTGATCTCAATATGCATTAACCTGTCATGAAAGCTTCACACAAATTTGATTATTACAATATAATGGTCGATTCCAACACTTGATCAAACAAACCAGCAAACAATTTTTGAAGCCACACAACTTCACAATGGGTTGAACTTGCAGTTATATACTCAACTTCAGTTGTAATTAAAGCAACAGAAGTTTGCTTTTCTACTAGACCATGAAATCATAGCAGAGCCCAAACCAAAACAAAATCCAGAAGTGCTCTTTCTATCATCAAAGCTTCTTGCCCAATCAACATCAGTAAATCCATGCAACTGATGTTCACCATTAGAAACATATCTCAAACCATATTCAATAGTACCACACAAACATCTCAGAATATGTTTTGTTGCAACATAACAAATATCAGGTCTAGTATTCACAAGATAGTTCAATGAGCCAATCAATTTGAGATACATAGAGGGATCAATCAAATAAGAACCACAATCCTGAATCTTCTTCAAATTTGTCGCTAGGTGTGTCCATGGACTTGCTGTCCATCATGCCAGGCCTTTGAAGGATCGAAATATTATATTTGCCTTGGCCAACAAAGATTTCATTAGGCTTTTGCCAAATTTGCAATCCCAAATAATAATGCATAAGGCGAAGATCCTTCATTTCAAATTCAGAAACCAACTCCCTCATACACTGGAGAGTCAACACTTCAGCCCATGCCAGAAACGAAGCATCTACATACAACAACAACATCAAGGGCTCACCTTCAACAACTTTGAAATACAAGTTCGGATCAACATCGCTCTTCTTGAAACCAAGACCCAATAGATAACCATCAATACGAGAATGCCAAGCACGAGGAGCCTGTTTCAGCCCATACATGGCTTTCTTCAATTTGCAAACATGTGTTTCTCTATCATGGACCTCAAAACCTTGAGGTTGTTCAATGTAGACATCCTCTTCAATAACCCCATTTAGAAAAGCAATTTTGACATCCATTTGACGCAATTTCCAACTTGCAATAGAAGCAAGAGTGATGACGGATCTAATAGAAGCATACTTGGCAACGAGAGCAAATGTGTCTTCACAGTCCTCTCCATTTTTCTGGGAGAATCCACAAGCCACAAATCTAGCCTTGTGCTTTTCAACACTTCATCCACAACATACTTAATTTTGTAGATCCGCTTTGAAGACACAACAGACTTTCCTTCAGGCCTTGGTACAATTTCCCAAACATCGTTCTTCAATATAGATTGATATTCTTCAGTCATAATATCTTTCCAAACTTGCTCCTCAACTGCTTCTTCATAAGTGGATGGCTCAGATTCAATGATCTTGCACATCAAGGTTGTATAACCCGAATTTTTCTTTGGCTTCTTGCTTTCCCTGAAGGTCCCACGAGGTGCATTCCTTCAATGTTCTTTCAAGCTAGGCAAGTCTCTTTCTGGTATCAGGTATAATGGTTCTTGGAGATTCAACATTTTCAAGATCATCAGTATATTCATGAGGATCTTGATCCATCGGTTCAGATTCTTTAGACTTTGACTCCACATTCTTCAGAGTCACCTGTATCTCATCATCAGAGTCCAAGTGTGAACCCTTGGACTTCCAAAAAGAAACATCTTCATCAAAGATAACATCTCTGCGAGTTTCAATATAATGTTTTCCAGGTACATAGGGCTTGAAGGCTTTTGAATCTTCACTGTAGCCCAGAAAAGTTCCTTTATTCTCGCAAAGTTCTAATTTTGTTCTTTTCTCCTTGGGTATGTGAACATAAACATGACAACCAAAAATCTTAAATGCTCAACATTTGGTCTCTCGCCTGTGAAGACTTCTTAAGGAGTCTTGTGTTGAAGAATGTAACTAGTTTCAGTCTTCACAATTGTCATTTGACTCTTTACATGATGTTATTCTTATGTCTCTATTAAAAGGAGAAAGAAAATAATGTAAAGAACAATTCTATTTTTTTTTGTAAAGCATGGGTTTCATGCTCAAGTTATTTGTCACTAGGTCAAGCATCCATTGAATGCTCCTAGGGTTTTTCACGAGTCAAGAGTTCTTGTCATATTGTAAAAGACCCTTGTGGGCACTTGTATCAAGAAAAAAACGAAAATTAATTTTGTATTTGGAAGTGTTTAGAGGGCTCCCAAGAAAAAGTTGGCCAACCAGCTAAAGTTGGCCTAGAGTGGGCTTAAAGAGCCACTTTGAAGGCTATAGAAGGAAGGACTTCAACCTCTATTGAGACACACATAAGCAAGCATCTTTTGGGTTTGATCTGCAATTGACAAAGGTACGCGAAGGTCTTAGAAAAGCTAGAAGAGCCTAGCAAAGAAGCAGACGGGCACTATTTTGTTCGGAATTCTGTATTATCTCTGTAGTAGCTCACACGTGCGAGAGGCCTAGGGTATTTGGGCATGCAACATGTTCGAAAATCACAGGAAGGTGTTGTAGACCTTATTTGTGAAACGTGAAGACTAGAAGAGCATTGTTGTAAGTAGATTTTACTTCGTTACTTTTGAAGACCTTGTGTGGAAAGGCGGGCTATGGTTTGGTTTTGGAAGTCTCCTTTGAAACTGATACTATAAGAAGAGAAGTTCTCTTGGGTTTTCCCCTTGGAGGGTTTTTGCCCTGGCTTGGAGCCCTGTTCATGTGATATTCATTGTTTTTGGCATTTATTTGATGATAACATAAGCATAAACAAAAGAATAATAACATAATGTCAAATTAAGGAAAAGGTGAATTAATTTGCTACCATAATCAATTTTCCAACATCTTGTAGTTCGATATTCGATGTGGACATATGTTTTGAACATAGACAACTGTTCTTGTAGCTTCTCCACTAAGAAACATAGACAAATCTTGATCGTGAAGCAGGGCCTTAGTAGCTTCCATAATAGTCTTTTTTCTTTCTCTTGACAGTTCCATTTTGTTGAGGATAATAGGGAACTATCAACTCTTTCTTAATTCTAGCGTACTTGCAAAAATCAATCAATTCCTTGGATACATATTCTCTACCATTGTCAGACCTCAAGGTCTTGATCCTTTTTCCTATATCATTTTCAACTTGTGCTTTGAATTCACAAAACTTCCAAATACTTGATTCTTGGAATTTAGATGATAAATCCATGTTTTGTGAGAATAATCATCAATGAAAGAGACATAATACAAGCTGCCACCCAAGGTCTTATCAGACATAGGCCCACAAACATCAGAGTGCACAAGATCCAAGATTCCTTTGGATCTACTATCACTGCTAATACATCTTTCCTTTCACATTTATCCCAAGGGCACATCCCTTGCAAACACCATCATGATCAACCTTGATTTCTAGAACATCTTTAATAAAATATTTCATTACAATCAATGTTTTAGTGAATATGAGCATACCTTCAATGCCATAGCTCACAAAGATCAATGGTTTTATGAAGCAAAGCTTGAATTGAATAGCCAAGGAGACGTTATAATCCTCCAATTCGCACACTAATGACCTTGGGAGATTCAAAAGAGGCATCCTTTGTTGGAAAATCATAAAGGCAAAAATATTTTCTAATGTTGATAATTGCTTGTGATATTATTATGTTCTTATTACCTTCTTATGTCATTCTTTTATCTTTGTTCCATTAAGCAATTATAAAAAACAAAACATGAAGATCGGGGACACCAGATGTAGGCGGACAACTAGGGAAACACCTATATAGGGTAAAACCCAATCAAGAACTCTTCATTAAGTAGATTCATATGACAGTGAGACAACCAAGATGCTAGACCAACGAACCTTCCTCCTCCACCAAGTCAACCCTTCCTCGTAAATGTTAGCCCTTCAAAGTGCAGCTATAATGCAAAAATTTGATCCAACAACAAAATTTTCGGCTCAGCTACTGCAGAATTTCGGCCTTCTAGCAAAACTCCAATACTTTGCACGTGTCAGATAATAGAGAGAGAAATCGACTTCCCTAGCAAGATAATGACCTTCTTCTCCTTCGCTAGCCCTTGCCTTCTTCTTCCTTGGAATTCGAACCCTTTACTACAACCAACTACTGCAATTTACTGCAAATCGAAGTTGATCAGAGTGTGTGACAAATGAGGTCGAGTTGCTCCAATATATAGGCTTCTTGTGAGGTTGAATTACCCTGTTTGAGGCCGACTTGATTTTCTTTGAGGACGACTTGGTGGAGGATGCCTAATTGACCTAATTTACATTAAAATATTTTTCTTTCTTGACAAATAATTCCCAAGAAGGGTTCTTTACAATATGACATGGACAAGGACACTTGACATAAACCCTAGAGGTCTACAATGGAGACCTTGACCTAAAAACAATTTACCCAAGCATGAAATCCATGCTTTAATAAGTCAATTTATTTAATAATAAAATTTCTTTTTCTTTCTTTTGATAAATATATTTTATTATGACTCAAGTACAATTATGAAGACCCAACCTAGTTACATTCTTCAACACACCCTCTTAACTAGGGAGTATTCATAATTACCTATATCTATAGAGGTACATGGAAGATCTCAAAATGGACTACGAAGGGTTCTGGCACACTCAGTGCCACAGATTATATTCCTGACTAGGGTAATCTATCTGGGTGGGACTAAGATGGACTAAAGCTTTCAACCAGTCTAGGTACCATTAGGCTTACTTACTAACCATCAACCCAGATATCTAGGTGCATATCCAAGGTCAGAGCTCTATGACCAACGACACCCTCCCTACTTCGGGATCTAGACATCAACACACAAGCTGGCTAGATGTCCTCCCAGGCATTTTGTATTACACACGATGCCTCAACACTCTCGATTATTTAAATCGGTAACACCATATCTCTCCTAATCAATTAGATTGGTAACATCAAATAAATCAAGCATTCTTATTGTTAAGAAATATAGGACATTAGCATTATGTGATTTCTCTTATATTAGTGACTGCTTGTGAATGCTTTTTACTAATTTAGATTAAGATCTTCCTTTTGTTAGATTATTACTGTTCTTCTTCATCAAACAGTAACCAATGCATGAATATAAATAGACAAGAGACACAACATGTAGGCTATGAGCCAAGGCCAAAACCTCTCACTCTTTGAAGGAAAACTCACACAAATTCTTCTTATAGAGATTCCAATTGACGAATACCAAGACCATGACCCTTGACCTATCAGCCGCTCCAAGACCAAGACACACGTTCTCTAGTCAATCCTCTTCCACCAAGATCTTCATTATTGCCTTGATATCAAGATCTTCATCACTCTCTTCATATCGAGATTCTCTTTCTGTGAGACCTCCTTGCTGTCATGGCATCAATCTCTTTCCCTTGAGATAGTACTGATATCCTTCCTTAGCATCGAGACCTTAAACTGAGGTTTCACTGTAATATGTTGCAGCTCCTCCATAATCATGACATCGAACTGTACTTCACATTATTGTAGTCTTCACTATGCTTTGGTTACCCAAATTCAGAGGGATCCGAATTCCCTCGACTATAATGACATCAGAAATTTCTTGTTGTATCTATCCACCCAAAACAAAGATCCATACTTACTTGATGACTGTAATAGAGGTTCGAACTTGTCACTGTTACATCCATCCAAAAATCTTAGAAGTATATGCGAATTCTGGACTAGAGATCTGAACCTTCTTTCTATTTTACCCATCCGGAAACTTCAGAGAGAGATGACCGAAATTCTGTGTTTGGGGAATAGGATGAGGTGCCTATTTATAGTAGTTTGTCTGTCATATTAATCCAACCTATACTTATGAATATGTGTGTCTCCATAGGGTGAGCCGACATGAGTTTGTCACCTTATCTTGAAGCCGACACGAAGAGAGGATTGTGTGCTTATTGTTGGAGGGCTACATAGAATTTATATACAATTTACACATGCTTAAGAAGAGCTCTTCATACATGACATTAATTCTATGACTCTAATGATAAACCTTAAGGCTCTCAATGGGAGCCATCTAGATAAATAAAATCTCTTGCTCATGAAACCCATGAAGCAAGCCTTACAATAATAATTTTATTTTCTTCTTTACATCATTTACAAAAGTCACAATTACATGTCATTATGAAGATCGAACCTAGTTACATTTTACAACACTCCCTCTTAACTAGGGAAGTATTCATAATGGTACTTGGTCATTCTCAATCTGAAGAATTTCTCATAAGAAGAATCAGATTGGTAACCCATTTATCTATAATCATATCAACCAACATTGTAACATAGCAAGGCCTTGACTAACAACTCTATCCACATGATCAGAGCACAATGCTGGCGAGACCAATGATTCATAGAGACCATAATCATTGTCTCTCAAGGTACATACTCCACCCGAGTGTTCACAGAGCATGACCTACTTTGGACTATTCTTATCTTGGATAGCCAGTCCTTAAAGAATATCGGTCCACAACTGCTCTTATCTTGGATGCCCCATCTCATTGTCAAAGAGTATCAGATGCCAGATGATTACCCAATCCTCCATTTTGTCTTCCCAGGTGAAGACCAGAATGATGTGTCTATCTCTCCCTCTCAATTAGGGAGGACATATCAATTCCAATGACGAAATGTACTCATTCCTACATAAGGAATGTACCTAAGCTCTTTCTTGGCTTAGGAATTTCCAAGTTTCTTCCAAGTAAGAAACTTGTTTTCAGGCTCCCTCTTAATTAGGGACCTACAATAGGTCCACAACTAGCTGCTTGAAGAGCTCCTTCCTTCGATGTCATGAATTTCCTTGTCAAGGAGTCTTCATCTTTTGTGGCTTCTTCATAGGGCGCAGATCATCCATCACTTTCATCCATGGGCCAATCATGTCATTATTCCTTTCATCAGAAAGTGATCCATTCGTCTTTATCTGGTCTTGCTTCATGTCTTGTTGCCTTCTTCATGCCATATTTTTCGGAAGGATCTTACATTCTTCTATATGGTCCTCTTGGAAGACATCCACAGTTCTTCCCTTTGGTAGTCCTACATAAGCCCATCCAGATATTTGTTCAAAAATAAGAAATGAACACTTAAATCAAAATTACATTTGTGATGGTCTTTTATCATGACATCTTTCAGTTTGCATCAGCATCCTGCATACATGTTGACATATCTCCCAAAGATATCCATTGTCAAGGGTCTCCATCTTTTCCAGACTTCCATCAGAGTCGTCATATCTTTCCGGGAGATTTCCTAGTCAAATCTTCTTGGTCTTTTGGATGTTGATTGCTTTTACCATGGTTGCATATCTCACAATCTCTTCCTTCCTTTCTTCACTCACATTTCATTTCATTCCCATGAGCTTCCAATCAGAGTTCCTTAATTGTATTCAACCACGTCATACTTCATATGAGGACATATTATGTTGATTTCATCTGGTGTGACCCATGCCTTCCGACATTCTTTCATAGGAGGAGATTCCTTTCCTTTGATCATGCTTCTCAAAATAGAGTAGTTATCCAAGTTACCTGTGTTAGAGAATGAGAAAGGTAGAAAGATCCTCTTGTTCTTGATTATTTACTTGTGATCTTCTTTAGTTCTTATTATGTTCTTCTTATCTTTCTTCTTATTAGTTCATCAAGCAAATATCCAAGCAAATACACATAGATCAAGGACACCAGATGTAGGCCAACAGCCAGGGCAAAACCCCACTCTTGGGGAAAACCCAGTTAGTAATTCTTCCTTCAATAGTGATTCTTGAGACTCTAGACCTTGATCTGGACATCCTCCACACCAAGTCAGCATTCTTTGTGATCCTTCCTGAATCTGGCAGCAGTAGCAACACTACGATGTACTTTCTTTGACCATGACCTTCGACCTTGCTTCTTGAGACTTTGATCTAGATTCGAAGACTTCGATTTAGGCCCAATACAACTTCTCCAAGCAGCAACAATCAACAAAACAAACTTTGACTTCCTCTTCTCTTGGTAGCATCACCTTGGCGACACCTGATGTAGCAACTGTTGCAGTAAAACTTTGGGAACTTCGATCTCCCAAACTATAGCTTGAAATGCAGAGAGAGTGGTGCCAAAATTTCGATTTTCTTTGACTCTATAAGTGTACCCAAAACTGAATCTAGAAAGTCCTTCTCCTTCACTTCGCAAATTTCTCTTGTTGCAGCTTCCAAATCGAATTTCTGTGTTGCAATGAGATGGTTCCAAGTGAGTTCGATTCCACTGTATATATAGGCTTGAGATGAGCTCGAATTCCTGGGCTTGAGGCTGACTTGATCACCTTAAGGCCGACTCTGTGTGGAGGCTTCATAAATCATATTTCACTCAATACTTGACCTATTTTCATGATTCAAAATCCCAATATGGATCAATTTAAATCTGCAATAATCCTATAGACTTGGAATAAAACCTAGAAGTCCACAATAGGGACTTTGACCGAAAATAAATATGACCCAAGCATGAAACCTATGCTTTAATAAGTCATTTAATAATAATATAAAATTCTTTTTTCTTTTTCTTTTGACAAGTACAATAAGTATTGACTCAAGTACAATTTATGAAGACCGAACCTAGTTACATTCTTCAACACTCCCTCTTAATTGGGGAGGTATTCATAACTCAATAGTACAAGGTAGATCTCAACTATATGAACTATGAAGAATTTTTAGACACTTAAATGTCATGGACTAGATTCTTGACCGAGGAACTCTATCCATTGGTCACTTGACAGTTTAGGCATCGCAATGCCATGGACTAGATTTCTGACCAAGACAATCTATCCAAGTGGGACTAAGATGGACTAAAGCTTTCAGCCTCTATATGTACCATCATGCTTACTTACTAACCATCAACCCAGGGAACTAGGTGCACATCCACTCGATGCCACCCTTCTAACCAGACATCAACACAAGGTGTGGGCCCAATGTCTTTTCAGGCAGTGCTTCACTCACAGAGCCTGATCACACCTTGATCCAACAGATCAAGAATGACCAATCTCTCCCAATCAAACTGATTGGTATCCAACATGATATCAAAACCTTTGAGAGATTCACCTGTACAAATACAACCCCAATCAACGATACATATTCAAGTATATAATCAAAGCAAAGCTACGGGGTTTCGATGTTGCTCTTTAGCTAATTTCGCTAGGACTATCAATTGAATCTTTGAGAGAAGATTCCTCGTACACTTTCCTTTCCTACTTTTAATGTAGCAACATATTATTCAATCGGATCCCGCTTTCCTTATTATAGCAGTACCAAAGCATTCTCTAATCATGACTATGATTCTTACTCCTGGTCTTACGACTGTTAGTCCTTGTCTAGTGCATGACACATGATGTAGAGAACCATAACCATTTCTTCTTTTATCTAGGCTTGCTCTTAATCAAGGGAGATCAACTTCCTTTTTTAGGTGTTGGAGAATCTTTCATGGCTTCCATCCTTCTCATCATACTTATCAGCTTCTTATCTTTATGATGTACTTGCACATCTTTAGACAACAAACACAACCAAAAATATAGAAGCATAAAGTTAGCCATATCAGAATCACGAAGGCTTTTTCAACTTTATACATATTAGATACCCAAACATGAGACATATACTCTTCAACATTTTTTTTAGGGACTTTTATCATAAATCCTAGACTATTTCACAATGTCTTTCATTATATCTAGGGTTTCAATGTTTCTTTCAAAGGTATAATATACCTTGCTACAACATTTAGTAAACCCTAGAACCAATATAGATTTACAAGATATCTAACAACCTTTACAATTCACATGTTAGACTTTCCACTAGGGATTCATACAAATCCTAGATTTCATACAAAAGAGTCAATTACAGCTGAGACATTGTTTTTCACTAGAGTTAGTTGCATACCCTAGATTTCAAATCAATTGTCAAATCATATCATGAAGAGCTTCTACTAGGGTTTAATGTAAATCCTAGAGTTCAGTAAACATTGCGAGTAACTTCTACTGGGGTTTGATGTAAACCCTAGGTTTTCCATTTATAAATTCTCAACATACATTATATAGATTCAAATGAACATATGCATACTAGAGAATTTAATCATTACAAAGATTTATTTATAGACCCTAGACTTTTCAATTATCATCCTAGATCTCTCAAAATTTGACGAAGGTTTGTTTCCAGACCCTAGATTCTTAGGACCATTAGAAAATACGTCAACACACATATCTAGGAGACCACCATTATAAGCACATCATATGTTAGTCAACATTAATACATTAGAAGACATATATATATTGTCCTAGACTAGGCTAGGGATTCAATTAACAGAATATATACCTCGGGTTTCATTCCTAGGACTTTTCATACCAAGGATTTTACTTGTTAGACCTAACCAAAACCTAGGGTTTTGGTTTATTATCAAAGCAAACCCTTATTATATTAGATTTCAAAAGTTCGGGATTTCGAACAATATCATTTTAACTCAAGCAAGTCTAGAGCTTCCATGATTATATTAAAATCCCAAACTCGACAATATCAAATAACAACTTCTTCATAAATATCCCTAAATATGTTTAGGGTTTCACACATTATCAACATACCCTTAGGTTAGGGTTTTCTAGAGAACCTCGTTAAGGTTCTATTTATTTAACAATAAGAGGTGTATAAGGTGGGTAGATTCATCGGGTGATGAATCATCCCAAGCAAGAATCCTTCTAGGATTCAGTAGAGCTAGACATAGCAACAATTAGTAACATAGAGATGGATATTTCAAAGAGAGTAACATGACTTTATATTTTAATACATACCTTTAATTCTTTGACAAACCTTTTGACTTGTGTGGCCTTCTTATTTGATCCTTGAAGCTTTCTCCACGATTCTTGAACATCCAGCAGATTGATTCCTAGAAAAGGAATAAAGGTAGACAAGTGATTAGTATTTAATATAATCAAAGTCTTAAATAAGTTTATGAAGACAAATAGAGGGAATGCGATACTTATCTTAAGGAGTTGTTGTGGGCTCCCTCCCAAGCTTGAGGGAAAACCTAAAACTTATAAAATAAAGAAATATATTTCCAAGAAGATGTTAAACCTATACTATAGAAAATATACAAATGAAATATAAGAGAGAAGGGGCTTAGTAGTGCAAGTCCAAGTCCCTTAAATCTTCTTCGGGCTTTGCTTTCTTGGGGGATGATGTTTCTTCAACCATGTTATCATGATCTTTGTCTCTTTTCTTGCTCATAAGGTTGTTAGGGCAATCACTCCTATAGTGTCCCATCTTGTGACAATGATAACACTCAATTTTGGACAGATCAACCTTCTTCTTTGGTGCCTTCTTCTTGAATCTTCCTTTATGATGAGCAACATAAGCATTTGAAACTTCTTCATTGTTAGTTACTGTTACCCTCCACTTCGTGGGTGATATCCCTAAGAGAAAATTTTTCTCCATGATGGACTTAGCCGACAGCCATGCTGCCCCTTGCAACCTCCTACTAGCTTGTTGTGCCATTTCTCTGCCACCTGAGCCAGCCATGTGGTCCCTCACCCATCTGTATTGATCGTATGTTTGAAGGTGGGTCTCCCGAATCTAAAGGTATGTCTTGTCATTTGGTAATTGAGTATTGGGTTTACTTATCATGGATACTTGTGGGCATGGATTGATGGGGGAATTTAGCGGAAAGAGTGGTCTTAGTTTGTGTTCCTTCCCCCTTGATCTCTTTTGGGTGTTACCCCTGCATCATAGTCTCGTGGGATCTCCTTTATTGACCATATGGTTTTAGGGTAGTACTACTTGGGAAACCTCGACTTTGGTTGTGTGGTCTCGCTCCTCTATTCGCCTATATTATTCCCATTCGACTCATTATACTCCCATTCATCATTTTTCCCACTTAGGTCCACATAGCCCCCATGGGTCCACATAGGGTCTGCCTCCCTATCACCTTGCCCCCACCTTGGGTCAGGCCTAAAATGATGCCCCGAAGGTTGAAGCAGCTAAAAGTAAAAGAATTGGCCACACTTAACAGGAAATTGTACCATAAAATGCAAAAGATTGTCGGGACAAAAATAATTAGCACGTGGGCAAAAGCCAATGCATGAGCTCTACCCCTTACCCATGGCCATCACCCTGGTTCCATAGGTCCTAGATGAGCCTCCTTTGTCATACAAGAGCCCATGATTGTCGTAGCTCCCTGTAGGGAAACGAACCACCCTACACTTAAAAGGGGTAATCACTGCTATATCTAACATATCATGCTCTTATCCTTGAGCCCCAAGCAGTTAATTAAAGAAAATTCGTAAAAGGCAAAAGGCATATAAAGAAGGGTGGAAAAATCAAGTCCGAGACACCTTATGTACCACGATTGCTCCTTCCTACATAGTATATACCCTGCCACCCCCATTCAAAGGATGTACCTTGGAGCTACTATCCCCTTTAAGGGCTGAAACCATTTAATAAGGTACATGGCTAACCCCCTTTGGAGTATGGAGACACTAGCACATGCCAAAGCCCACTACGGAAGGGCATGCCATTGTGAAGTGTCCATTTTATTTACCATTATTTGTAAGCTCTTTTACATGATTATTCTAATGACTGGTTGTACTGGAAGCCAGGGGGGCACATTGGATTTTATATAGGATTGTAGATGGTTTCCATTTCGGTTTGGTCTCCCTATAAGGGATCCTAACACCTAGAGAGCTACATTGGCACACATAGGGTGTGCATAGAGAGCCATGGGCCTCCACAACTACATATATCACTCTACGGATCCTCATTGATGTTCAGGGACTACTAGCGATCCACCTTTGGGATGATGGTGATGTGCTTGGTACACTATGCCCAGCAGGCCCCACACTCTTAGCAGGTGTCCCAGGATGTGTACGATGTCATGGCAATGTTCATTCCATCACTTGAGCCCTTGTGGAGGATATACAAGCATCTCCGACTCATATGGAGACCCATGGGGTCATTTGTGTGCCCCCACACCCACTGGGAGACTTCAGGACATTATTAGGCCTTTGGAGGACCCCATGACATGTATATATTATTATTTGGCCCCCTATGAGGCTTATTTTTTCCATTTTGAGCTAGTTTGGTGGGCTTGTCACCAATAAGGGTTTTATTTACACATTATTTTATCATTAGGGGCTAATGTAGACCCATAGGGTAATTTGAACTCCTTAGGAGGGTATATATTGATGTTAGATACATTCATTTGTATCATCACTTGATTTGGGATCTCTCTAATCATAGAGAACTTCACATTTTTTTTCCCTTGGTGGATGTTTTTGGAGATGGATGAATTTTGATGTATGGATTTGCACTATTTTCTTATCTTGGAGCTTTGTCTTGCAAATGAAATGTTGGTTGGATATACACTATAACATTGTAAGTAAATCTTAACGTTGTTATTCTTGTTGGTGCATACTACTAAAATTAGGTCTAGTTGTTGCTTGAATAAGCATGTTTTAGCTAATTTAATGTATGGGCCAATATTATATGAATGAAATGTCTTAGAGATTATTTATCTCGATAAGCTTGCATCACATGCTTTGCTTTTGGAGATGGATGAATTTTGATGTATGGATTTGCGCTATTTTCTTATCTTGGAGTTTTGTCTTGGAAACGAAATGTTGGTTGGATATACACTATAACGTTGTAAGTAAATCTTAACGTTGTTATTCTTGTTGGTGCATACTGCTAAAATTAGGTCTAGTTGTTGCTTGAATAAGCATGTTTTAGCTAATTTAATGTATGGGCCAATGTTATATGAATGAAATGTCTTAGAGATTATTTATCTTGATAAGCTTGCATCACATGCTTTGAAGTATAAATGCTTGAAGGTCACTTTTCTTTTCTTTCTCTCAACATTGGATGAAGCTGACTTTCCGAGCCTCCTTGATCAAGAAACCAAGTTCTTACTCATCATCATCCTTGACTCCATATCCTTAAGTGTATTAGACACTGATCCCTAAAAAGGGTGGTCATCCCTTTCACCTTTTTCACCTTTTTCCTCTTTTTCCCAGGTCTAGCCCTCAAAGGTCACCTAGGGCATCAATTTCCTGGGAATTGACCCAAGGAAAAATTTCGATCTCCTACAGGCTACTGTGGTGGTGGGTCCCCTCCCTCTCCTCCAAATTTGAGGCGATTCTAACGGTGGAATCTTCGCGAATCTCAGCCCCTAGCTCTAGGATCGAATTTTGCCTAGGCATCCCCAAGGCTAGACCTCAACAAGATCAATTCAACTTTTGAAGTAAATATACTTGTTTGGTCCTCTCACTTCACCTTGTCCAGGATAGGAATACCATTGGTCGCTGTATTCCATCCCCGAACCTGGGTTGGGTCCACTTGGCCCCATGTGGTCCCACTTCTCACTAAAGATCCTTTGTCAAGAACAATATGGTAATCCAATTTTCCCAAGGATTATAGGGGTTGAGAACTTCGTCTATAAGCCCATTCCTACTCCCTCAATCCTCCAATCCTCATCCCTTTTCCTTAGAGGACCAAGTCCCTTGCTTGAAGAGCAAGCAAGCTCCATTCTTCATTCCATCCTAGGGAAAGGGTTTCCAAGGTCACTTTCCACCTATCCATTGACATGTACTTTACAAGTGATTCCTACACTACCAGGACTCCTCCCATCGGTGAAAGTCCGTAAAGAGCAGGGAGACTTAGCTGTGGTGACAATGAGCTAAGGCTCCGCTGTTTCCATTAACCTAGCAATTGACCTCTTAGGAACCCCTTTAGGTCCTCTACTGGTTTGAGTGGTAACATTTCTAGCACCGTTTCCGGGGACATGAGACGTGTGTTTTGTTCCCCTTACGACATATTGACATATTATTATTGGCGACTCCATTGGAAGAACGAAAATCTAGTTCTTGATTGAACCTTGAGGTCAATGCTTGTAGGGTGAAGCAAGCATTTTTCTAGGCATTTTTAAATTCACTGTGGCGACTCCTACATGTTTTTCATGCATATCCCAAATAGGTTGTCTTTCTTTGATAAATTTCGCGCTTTGGACATCGCTAGCATCCCTGGGCACCCTAATCATGTTGCAGGAAGGATGGTGCATGGGGTCCCCATGTTCTACATATTTTTCATGCATATCCCAAATATGTTGTCTTTCTTTGATAAATTTCCCGCTTTGGACATCGCTAGCATCCCTGGGTACCCTAATCATGTTGCATGAAGGATGGTGCGTGGGGTGCCCATGTTTGATGGTAATCCACTCTTTGCAATTGACCATGTAGAAAGATTTAACGCATATGTTGCAAGAGAGAAATTGGTTCACCAAGATGTCCTCATGTTATTGTTTATGGGATCTCTCGGTGTTCATAATTCATGGCTGCATGATCATGAGCCAAAGAGTATCTCATCTATCGAGGAGTTCACTGATGGCTTTCTTAGACATTTTCAAGTATACCCTACATTAAGCATCCAAGAGGAAGCTTTCATTGAGTGTCATCAAGACGAGTCCTCCTGGGCTCCACGTGATGAAAATGATGATTTTGAGGACATGTGTTGGGAGGGATGAATCTATGGAAGGTGAAGTTGATACTAACCTTGTCTTTTTTGAGGATATTACTTCTGATGATTCTCCTTTGAAGAATCTTGAGGAAGGTGATCCCATTATCCCTTTGGAGGATAACATTGAAGATTACTTCCACATTGAAAAGGGGAAATGGGAAATTGTTGGCCCTCAATTTGATTGTGCTCCCATTTATGACACCAACAAGGAGGATGAGGATGAGACTAGTTTTCCCTTTCTCCCAGGCACTATTTATGATGACATATCCATTGGTACTCTTGGATAGGGGAATCTTTATTTTCCCTTGCATAAAGAGGGGCAGTTGGAAGTGATAAATTTTCCTTTTAGGAGAGACCCAATCTTTGATACTAAGGAAATTGATAAGGCTCTCACCTCTTCGAAGTATGATTCTATGTTCAAATCACTTGAGGCCTTAGATCATGATGTTAGGGGAGAAAATCTCGTTGAATGCAATACTTCATCCTCCCTCTTGCCTATTGGTTGTCATTGAGTCTCCATCAAGTTATTCCCTCACCTCCTATCACATTATCTCAATTGGCAGCGAGCCCTTTTCCCCTTCCAAGCATAGTGTCAAGGATGAGCCCCTCATTGATTATACTTTATCTCCTTGGGTGCCCCCTCAAGATCATGATCAATCTATTATCTCCCCTTTTTAGTGTGATCATCATGGGCAACATATGTGTGTTTCTCCATCTCATCAGTCTCCCTTTCCTACTACTCATAACCCTATGGAGGCCATAAAATATGACACAAATGATAAGGACCATCGTGGAAATAATATGCTTGAGATTGCCATCCATCAAAAGTTTACGAGCTCGGTCATTGACATCTCTATATTTTGGTTAGAAGATAGGATATCATGGACTAGATTACATCCTTTTCTTACCTCTTCTCACATACGCATCCATGTGTGGGCATCCTATTTCTCTACCTCCCATCGGTCTTATCTTCCATGCGATTTTGTCCACCTTCGATATGACATTTGCTACGTGAGTAATCATATAGGCCGGTGTATTTATATTGATTTGATGATATGTTGGTTGCACTGGCATTATGATTACACTTAGTATTAGTTTTGTACTATATTCATGTTAGGGTAGGATGCATTGGATGATGATTTTTTGCATTAGAACTAACCACATATGATATTTTTCATAATAGATTAGATGTATTTAGATTAAAATTTTCATATTTCACTATTTGTTGGTTTTATGGGCTAACATTAAGCATGGGTGATCATTAGACACCGTGAAAAACATGCTGCCTTGTGGCTTTGATATTTGACATGTGCATTTAACAGGTCTACGATGACTAATAGATTGTTGAAGTTCTCGTGACCTCCCATTCGAGTAGCCTTGCCCACTTCTTTGAGAGATCGCGTCCCAGATGGAGCCATATGTTACCCACCACTTCGTGGGTAATATACCTAGGAGAAAAAATTTCTCCATGATGGACCTCAGCTGGCAGCCAACAGCCCCTACTACTAGCTCTTTGTGCCATTTCTTTGCCACCTGAGCCAACCATGTGGTCCCTCACCCATCTGTATTGATCGTAAGTTTGAAGGTGGGTCTCCCGAATCTAAAGGTATGTCTTGTCATTTGGTAATTGAGTATTGGATTTACTTATCATGGATACTTGTGGGCATGGATTGATGGGGGGATTTGGCGGAAATATTGGGCGTAGTCTGTGCTCCTATCCCCTTGATCTCTTTTGTGTGTTACCCCTGCACCTTAGTCCCGTGGGATCTCCTTTATTGACCATTTGGTTCTAGGGTGGTACTACTTGGGAAACCCTGACTTTGGGTGTGTAGTCCCGCTCCTTTATACGCTTATATTATTCCCCTTCCACTCATTATACTCCCCATTCATCATTTCTGCCACCTGGGTCCACATAGCCCCCATGGGTCTGTCGAGAATTTGGAGGGTCGGAGATTAATTCAAATTCTCTACTTGATAATCACTTGTGAACTTACTTCTTTTACTTATGTCTTTTCTTCTTAGCTTATTAAGTCTTTCATCAAGTCAATTACCAAAAATACAAGAGACACAAAATTAGGCTCTTTGAGCTAGGGAAAAACCTCTCCCTCTTTGAGCGGAAAACCCGCAAGGAATTCTTCTTATAGACTTTCAAATGACAAGTACCATGACCAAGACTCAGACCCTTGACCTATGAATGCCTCGAGGACCTTGTCACTCCTTCTTTGCACTGTACTGCACCAGTATTGAACTCGGTCCTAACTTATGTATTTCTGTTTGCTCCTTCTTCCTCGACCTTCTCTTAGAATCTCCTTCTCAATCTACTATCTGTAACTTTGATACTCAAGACATAGTCCTTGTACTTGCCGGTATATTCTTCCTCAACATTGACCTTATTCGAGGGAATGTTTGCTCCTTCTTCCTCGACCTTCTCTTAGAATCTCCTTCTCAATCTACTATCTGTAACTTTGATACTCAAGACATAGTCCTTGTACTTGCCGGTATATTCTTCCTCAACATTGACCTTATTCGAGAGAATAATGGTCTCTTTAACACTTGAGATATACTTCTCTATGCTGTCAATATACCTGAACTATATCATTTTCTTCCACGTTGATCCATCTCTTTATTGGCTTGATAACAATCCTGTATCTTCACACTTAATCTCAGATTTTTGATGTGGCAGATTGGACTTGGAACAGAGGTAAGATATCCTTCCTTTCTTTCGCTATTCTGGCTACCTTTAAATGCATCAACTGAACCCTGAACCCTTCGTTATATTTCCTGAAACTTCCGCATTGTGATCCGCCTATACTGTTGCAGAGATAACCGAGATTCTCCCTGCAATCTTGTCCGAAAAACTCAGAGTATTGCAGACTTATATCTGTTCTTTTTTGCGCTGCATAGGTAGGTATATATAGTTGTTCCAACCTATATTTGAGCCGACTTGTCCATGTGTACTAAGGTTGACTTGAATACTTGAATATAAGCCGACTTATAGAGAGTATCTTCCTGCGTAATGAAGGTTGAATTGAAGGGTTTTCCAACGCTGTTCTTGATCATCTTTTGAGTGCAATCTTCAAGGCTTATGTGACAGTTTGAAGGCATACAAATTAGACTTTGACTCTTCATAAACACGACACTTAATTAATACAATTTATGACCAGAAGACATATCCCTAGAGGACATCAAGAAGATGTCCTTTGACCTAAAACCTTGCTCATGAAACCCATGAGTCAAGCATATCAAAAATATATATATTATAATCTTGTCTTCTTCTTTACATAAATACATAATTACATAGTCAATATGAAGACCGATCCTAGTTACACTTTGATCCTAGTTACACTTTTCAACAGGGTCCACATAGGGTCAACCTCCCTATTCCCTTGCCCCCACCTTGGGTCAGGCCTTGAATGATGCCTCGAAGGTTGAAGCAGCTAAAAGAAAAAGAAAAAGCATAATTGGCAACACTTAACAGGAAATTGTACCACAAAATGCAAAAGATGGTCGGGACAAAAATAATTAGCACGTGGGCAAAAGCCAATGCACGAGCTTTGCCCCTTACCCATGGCCATCACCCTGGTTACATAGGCCTTAGATGAACCTCTTTTGTCATACAAGAACCCATGATTGTCCTAGCCCCTTGGAGGGCAATGAACCGCCCTACCTTAAAAGGGGTAAGCACTGCTATATCTGACACATCATGCTCTTATCCTTGAGCCCCGAGCAGTTAATTAAAGAAAATTCATAAAAGGCAAAAGGCATATAAAGAAGGGTGGCAAATTCAAGGCCAGGGCACCTCATATACCATGATTGCTCCCTCCTACACATTATATATCCTGGTGTGGGCTTCCCCTTATCTGGCTACCCCTATGCCCCGATATGTGGCCTAGGATTGCCCCTCTTATTCCTTACTCCGTTTCACTTATTTGTCACTTGCCACCCCCATTCAAAGGATGTACCTTGGACCTACTATCTCCTTTAAGGGTTGAAACCATTTAATAAGGTACATGGCTAACCCCCTTTGGAGTATGGAGACACTAGCACATGCCAAGGCCCACTACAGAAGGGCATGCCATTGTGAAGTGTCCACTTTGTTATACATGATTTGTAAGCCTTTTTACACGATTATTCTAATGATTGGAAGCCTAGAGGACACAGTGGATTTTATATAGGACTGCAGATGGTTTCCATTTGGGTTTGGTCTCCCTATACAGGATCCTAACCCCCAGAGAGCTACATTGGCACACATAAGGCGTGCATAGAGAGCCATGGGCCTCCACTGCAGCATATAACACTCCACAGATCCTCATTGATGTTAAGGGACTACTAGCGATCCACTTTTGGGATGATGGTGATGTGCTTGGTACACTATGCCCAACATGCCCCACAAGAGCCCGACACTCTTAGGAGGTGTCCCATGACGTGTACGATGTCATGGCAACGTTCATTCCATCACTCGAGCCCTTGCGGAGGATTTAAGGGCATCTCTGATTCATATGAAGACCCATGGGGTCATTTGTGTACCCCCACATCCACTGGGAGCACCACATGTATACTACTTAGAGAATAAGGGGCCACCCATGTATACTACTTAGAGAATAAGGGGCCACCCCCTTGTCCATCATATTCCGAGGAATTTATTCCTCGGAATGGCACGTCAGGACATTATTAGGCCTTTGGAGGGCCCCACGACATGTATATATTATTATTTGGCCCCCTGTGAGGCTTATTTTTTCCATTTTGAGCTAGTTTGGTGGGCTTGTCACCAATAGGGGTTTTATTTGCACATTATTTTATCACTAGGGGCTAATGTAGACCCATAGGGTAATTCGAACTCCTTAGGAGGGTATATATTGATGTTAGATACATTCATTTGTATCATCACTTGACTTGGGATCTCTCTAATCATAGAGAACTTCACATGTTTTCCCTTGGTGGACATTTTTGGAAATGGATGAATTTTGATGTATGGATTTGGACTATTTTCTTGTCTTGGAGCTTTGTCTTGCAATCATAATGTTGGTTGGATATACTCTATAATGTTGCAAGTAAATTTTAACGTTGTTATTCTTCTTGTTACATATTGCTAAAATTAGGGCTAGTTGTTGCATGATTAAACATGTTTTAGCTAATTTAATGTATGGGCCAATGTTATATGAATGAAATGTCTTAGAGATTATTTATCTCGATAAGTTTGGATCATTTGCTTTGAAGTATAAATGCTTGAAGGTCACTTTTCTTTTCTTTCTCTCAACTTTGGATGAAGCCGACTTTCCGAGCCTCCTTGAGCAAGAAACCAAGTTCTTACTCATCATCATCCTTGACTCCATATCCCCAAGTGGATTAGGCACTGATCCCTAAAAAGGGTGGACAGGAACATCACTGGTTGCTGTATTCCATCCCCAAACCTGGGCTGGGTCCACTTGGCCCCGTGTGGTCCCACTTCTCAATAAAGATTATTTGTCAAGAACAATCTGGGAATCCAAGTTTCCGAAGGATTATAGGGATTGAGAACCTCGTCTATAAGCCCATTCCTACTCCCTCAACCCTCCAATCCTCATCCCTTTTCCCTAGAGGACCAAGTCCCTTGCTTGAAGAGCAAGCAAGCTCTATTATTCACTCCATCCTAGGGAAAGGGTTTCTAGGGTATGTCCATTGACATATACTTTACAAGTGATTCCTACACTATTGGGACTCCTCCCATCAGTGAAAGTCTGTAAAGAGCAAGGAGACTTAGCTGTGGTAACAGTGAGCTAAGCCTCCGCCGTTTTTCCTTAACCTAGCAGTTGACCTCTTAGGAACCCCTTTAGGTCCCCTGTTGGTTTGAGTGGTAACAATTACTATGGAGACTCTTAATTCTTCTTGACTGCATGCTGTCCATAGCTCCTGAAAGGTGGGTGTTTGTTTCCAACTATTGAGAGTTGAAGCAAAGGAACCCCAAGAAGGTGGTAGTCCCAAAGTGGCTGTAATCACTGGTTCTTTATCTAGTACTATTTCATTAATGGCAATAAGCTCATCCTTTATCCTTGTTATCCTCACAAAGAAAGAGGAAACGATATCCTCCTTTGTCATCTTAGTAGTTCTTAGTTCATTCTTCATACTTGCCACTTTTCCAATGTTCTTGATGGTGAATAGTTATGACAAAGCCTCATACATTTCTCGAGCACGATCAATATTTTCTGTGAAGGGGAAAAGATTGTCCTTTATGCCTTCAACCATCAAATCCATAGCTACTAATTCCAGTTCTCTGTACTTCACCCTATCAGCGTCACTTGATTCTTCTGTAGGCCTTTTCATATTTCCTTTGACTAAATCTAAGACCTTGTTCTTTTCAAGGATAATGTCAATCCTTTTCTTCCAAGACCTATAATTTGTAGCTCCTTCAATCTTGTTCTCTCCCTTAATAGTGTTAGACATCTCTCTTGAAGATAATGAAGACTTCTTTCCTCTAGTGAACTTCTTATAACTTCCTTGATCAAGTCCTTGAGACTGCCTTTTTCCTTCTTCTTCCACCAAAGCTATGATACCATGTTAGAGAATGAGAAAGGTAGAAAGATCCTCTTGTTCCTTAGTATTTACTTGTGATTTTCTTTAGTTCTTATTATGTTCTTCTTATTAGTTCATCAAGAAAATATCAAATCAAATACACATAGATCAAGGACACCAGATGTAGGCCAGCAGCCAGGGAAAAACCCCACTCTTGGGGAAAACCCAGTCAGTAATTCTTCCTTCAATAGTGATTCTTGAGACTCTAGACCTTGCCCCGGACTTCCTTCACACCAAGTCAGCCTTCCTTGTGATCCTTCCTGAATAGGGCAGTAGTAGCAACACTATGATGTAGTTTCTTTGACGTGGAACTTCGACCTTGCTTCTTGAGGTAGAGACTTCGATCTAGCTTCAAAGACTTTGATTTAGGCCCAATACAACTTCTCCAAGCAACAACATTCAACAAAACAAACTTCAACATCCTCTTCTCTTGGCAGCACCTGATGCAACAACTGTTGCAGAAAAAGTTTGAGAACTTCGATCTCCCAAACTATAGCTAGAAATGCAGAGAGAGTGGTGCCAAAATTTCGATTTTCTTCAACTCTATAAGTGTACCCAAAATCGAATCTATAAATTCCTTTTCCTTCACTTTGCAAATTTCTCTTGTTGCAACTTCCAGATCGAACTTCTGTGTTGCAGTGAGATGGTTCCAAGTGAGTTCGATTCCACTGTATGTATAGGCTTGAGAGGAGCTTGAATTCCCGGGCTTGAGGTTGACTTGATCACCTTAAGGTCGACTTGGTGTGGAGGCTTCATAAATCATATTTACTCAATACTGGACCTATTTGCATGATTCAAAAGCCCAAGATGGATCAATTTAAATCTGCAGTAATCCTATAGACTCAGAATAAAACCTAGAAGTCTACAATAAGGACTTTGACCTTAAATAAATATGACCCAAGCATGAAACCCATGCTTTAATAAGTCATTTAATAATAATATAAAATTATTTTCTTTTTTCTTTTGACAAGTACAATAAGTCTTGACTCAAGTACAATTTATGAAGACCGAACCTAGTTACATTCTTCAACAATCTGCAACCATACAACATGACTTTATAAAATCAAATACAAGCATACATATCTCATTTACCTTTAGGTCATTTAGGCTTCTTTCATCATCTTCCTTGATTGGAAGGATCTTCAACCCCTTGATCTGCTTCATCTCTTATGTCATCATACCATCATCCCATGAATTCCACAAGTTGGAGTTCCTGATGAAACACTTGCTTCCTCTCTACATCAGTGAATCTTCCAATGAAGATTCCATCAAAGAACCTTGAGGATCTTTCATATCCCTATCCAACAGATGTTTCCTTTTTGACTTGATGTATGATGAGGCTTGTCCTTGATGACTTCTTCCTTTGATATTTCAATGAGGTCACCGTGAGTTATATCCTTCATAGTTGACTATCAGATATCCTTCATGTTTCTTATGGTGATGTCTCAAGCTCTTTCTTTTAATGCTTTTCCTCTTCCTTGGACTTCATTCTTTCAACTTTCTCTACTTCTTCGGTGAAATGGACTTCTGCTCTATTTTTCTTGTTATTTCCCTTCTTGAGTTTAGGACGATCTTTCTTGTAATGCTCATAACATTAAATCTTAGCTATGTTTTTCTTTCCTTTCGATAAAATGTCTGAATCCTTTCTTCAACACTTTTGCCCTCAACTTGTCATCTCCTATATTGCATAAAAACAACAAGTTGTTGATAACCTTCTTATCCTCATAGACATTTGTTACCTTGTTCATCAGTTAGAGTATGAAAATTATCTCATCCCAGATCTTGTAATTTAGATCTTAAGATGATAACCTTTTATCCTTTGATACCTTCAATTTGTGTAGATCAGATCTAAGTGATATGACCTGCTTTATTGCATCTTCAGAGAATAGTTCTACGAGCTTATCATATACATCTCTTTGATGTCTCCAATACTGCTAAAGAATCCCTTTTCATGTATTCAGTGGAGACCTTTTCATTGTTATGTTCAATGAATTCACTATATTCGAGGACTATGTCTATCCACCTTTTCCATGCAAGGAATTTTGATGACCCAACGAGCTAATAGATCTCCTTGCAAAAACAAAGTCATTTTACCAAATTTGATTATAGAATAAAAGATACTTGACAATTGAAGATGAAATCTTCAACTTGATCACTTTGATGATGGTTGAAGAAGATGTATTATTGCTCCTTTTATGATGTCAACGCGTTTAGATCTAGCTTCATTTGTTGATGGTGATTGATGAGGATGTTTTTATGCTTCCTCGAATAATCTTCTTCAAGAATAAGGAGGGGATCCTTGCTTTAATGAGAGGGAACTTGTCTTATAGCTTTCGAAGAAGATGACAGTGCCTTCTAGCCTTCCTTGTCTTCAAGATACTTCATCTTCTTGGTGGTGAATGAGTGTAGATCATAAGTGCTTCTAGGGTTTCAATTTTCTCTAAGATGATGTGATCTTAGTCCTTGAAGTCCTTCTCTTGGATGTCTATACTTTGGGCTACCTTGCATTGTAGATCTCTTCGATTTGATGAGGGTCTTTGTGGTCTTTTAATGATGACTTAGAGGATCCAAAACTTTTGCTGGTGTAGACCGCTTCTTCGATGTAGGGTTTGATTCTTCAATGTAGATCTTGAACTTTTGCTTCTATACCCTTTGACTTGCTTTGATGCCTTTCTTAAAAACTCGATCCTTGAATGTCTCTATGATTGCATACCCATTTCTTGACTTTGACACCTTGGCTCTAATACCATGTTGAGAAATCTAGGGCATTAGCGTTAGGTGATTTCTCTTCTATTAGTGAGTGCTTGTGAATGCTTTTTACTTCTTTAGATTAGGATCTTCCTTTTGTTAGATCATCATTGTCTTCATATCGAGATTCCCTTTTTGTGAGACCTCCTTGCTGTCATGGCATCAATCTCTTTCTCTTGAGATAATACTGATATCCTTCCTTAGCACCAAGACCTTAAACTTAGGTTTCACTGTAATATGTTGCAACTCCTCCATAATCATGACATCGAACTGTACTTCGCATTACTGTGGTCTTTTGGTCACTGTGCTTTGGTTACCCAAATTTTGAGGGATTCGAATTCCCTTGACTATAATGACATCTGAACTTTCTTGTTGTATCTATCCACCAAAAACAGAAATCCGAACTTACTTGATGACTGTAATAGAGGTCCGAAATTATCACTGTTACATCTATCCGAAAATCTCAAAAGTATATGCGAATTCTAGACTGGAGATCCGATATTCTTTCTGTTTTACCCATCTAAAAACTTTAGAGAGAGATGACCAAAATTATGTGTTTGGGGAATAGGTCGAGGTGCCTATTTATAGTAGTTTGTCTATCATATTAAGCCGACCTATATTTATGAATAGGTGTGTCTCCATAAGGTGAGTTGACATGAGTTTGTCACCTTATCTTGAAGCCGACATGAAGAGAGGACTGTGTGCTTGCCGTTGGAGGGTTACATAGACTTATATACAATTTAACATGCTTAAGAAGAGCTCTTCATACATGACATTGATTCTATGACTCTATTGATAAGCCTTAAGGCTCTCAATGGGAGCCCTCTAGATAAAACAAAATCTCTTGCTTAGGAAACCCATGAAGCAAGCCTTACAATAATAATTTTATTTTCTTCTTTACATCATTTACAAAAGTCATAATTACATGTCATTATGAAGACCGAACCTAGATACATTTTACAACACTCCCTCTTAACTAGGGGGTATTCATAATTGTACTTGGTCATTCTCATTCTGAAGAATTTCTCATGAGAAGAATCAGATTGGTAACCCATTCGTCTAGCATCATATCAACCAATATTGTTACATAGCAAGGCCTTGACTAACAACTCTATCCACATGATCAGAGCACAATGCTGGCGAGACCAATGATTCATAGACACCATAATCATTGTCTCTCAAGGTACATACTCCACCCAAGTGTTCACAGAGTATGACCTACTTTAGACTATTCTTATCTTGGATAGCCAGTCCTCAAAAAATATTGGTCCATGACTACTCTTATCTTGGATGCCCCATCTCATCCTCAAAGAGTATTGGATGCCAAATGATTACCCCATCTTCCATTTTGTCTTCCCAGGTGAAGACTAGAATGATGTGTCTATCTCTCCTTCTCAATTAGGGAGGACACATCAATTCCAATAACAGAATGTACTCATTCCTACAGAAGGAATGTACCTAAGCTCCCTCTTGGCCTAGGAATTTCCAAGTTTCTTCCAAGTAAGAAACTTGTTTTTAGGCTCCCTCTTAATTAGGGACCTACAACAGCTTTGCAACTAGTTGCTTGAAGAGCTCCTTCGTTCGATATCATGAATTTATTTGTCAAGGAGTCTTCATCTTTTGTGGCTACTTCATAGGGCACATGCCATCCATCACTTTCATCCAAGGTTACTTGGGAGCGGGGGCGGCAACGCCATTTTCAAAAGCTCTTGGTCCGCGAGCGATTAGGGGAGCGTTTTTTTATATATATATATATATATATATTTTTTTTTTTTTTTGTTATTATAATTTTCTGATGCATATATGTCAACAAAAGCATGTAGAATGATGAATTAGACATAAAAAAACATAAAAACATAGATTGAACCATATAACATCAATCATCTAGGAGTTATAATCTCATCAACCACGTCCACAAGTTAGAAACATACAACATAGTAACTCTTGAGTCTCATGATTCATCAATCTTAAAGTTTCAAGCTTTTAGAATTCAATATATAACATTTATCATCATTCATTCATTGATCACCATAGTTGTACTTGTAAGCTAAGTGTAACCATTACAACAAATAATATTTAACATGAAATGAAATGTTATAAAATGAAACGAAATGAAACAACTTTCAACTTTCATAAAGCATCATATTCATAATTCATAATGACTTGTAAACTTATAACTGCCAACTTCAAAGTTTCAAACATCAAATTGAAATTGTCATATATTGTTTACAAAAAATATCTTCCATTAAATATGAAAGAGTCAAGTTTCAACAGTTATAAAAAGTTAAAAACTACTAGAAAATAGAAAAGACTAGTAAACTGTAAATCTATTTTATCTATTGCTTGGCCTCTTGCCACGAGAAATGTCTAATTTTTGAGTAGCGTGTGGTAATGGTGGTCTTCCAACAGTCTCCTCATGGGAAGTACCACGACCATAACTAGAAGGCCCATGCCCTCCGCGTGAGGATGTAGGTGGAGGCTGCGTAAGCAAAGGAACAATAGTTGGAATTCGAACACTGGCACTGGCACTACTACTAGATGGTGGGTGTGGCGATGGCATGGCTGTTGTTGCTTCATCCTCATCTCTCAAAAGTTCTGCTTCCAATGCTTCCATATGTATAGTGTCGTCCTCCAAATTATCGTTCTCTGGGTTGTTGTCCCAAACTTTATATGATGGATCCTCGTAAGCCCGATCACAATAATGACTCAACAACCTCAAGTTGTAGTGCACATAAATCGAGCTTTCTGCTCGATTTTCGTTAATTCTGTTTCTTCTCACATTATGGATGAAGCTGTAGGTGCTCCGACACCTCTCTGCAGAAGAAGTATTTACAACCTATGAGAAAACTTTTTTTTTTGCCAATTTTGGCAAAAGTCCCATGTCGCCATATGCTTCCCACCATGTGAGAGCATCAAACCTGTCTCTATCTTCCATTGCATGCAAAGAACCAAACAAACTAGTGCAGCTGAAGTATTTGCCTAATTCAAGGCGTAGATTAGCACTCCTCCCTGTCAGGGACCAACTTGTCTAATGCTTTCATATATCCCTCTTGTACCTCTGGATCTGTATGAGGTTTGATCCTAACCCCACTCCCAGGTGTAGGTTGGCCCAACCAAGATGGAGAGTAGTATTTTGGCATAAGGATATACACCAAAGCATGTAGTGGAACATTAAATTTATTCCACCACGCACACACACAATTGTGAATCATTGAACACAAGTTTGGATCGTTTTCCTTAACAACATCTTTTATTTGCCCCAACATGCTATCCATCTACTCATACACCTCCCTAATCACTAGTTTATCTGTATCTGCAAAGAGAATCATGCTATAAATGGGCTTGGTGAAATTCAAAATTTCCCTCACACACGCCCAAAACAAAGGATCAAGAGCGGTCTCCTCCCCCTATTCAAAACCTTGCCTGTCAACTGATGTTGTTGCCCAGTCCTTTAATACCTGCCAGTGTGGATTTGATACCATGGCGGCCAATGACTCTCTTACCTTCAAAAGGCGCATGAAGGTGAGGTAATAGCTAGCAAATCTAGTCTTTGCTATCTTCAACAACTCTAATCTTGAGTGACTGCGGATAAACCCATGGGTATTGCTATGATTTGTAATAAATCTTATCATTTTTTTCCTCTCTTGTACAAGTCACCAAGCCATCTGTATTGAGGTTGTTTGTTTTTAATTTTATCATGCATCAAAAGGTTCATTGTGTGAACGAAACACCTAGACCAAAATATGTTGGGGTATTTATCCTCAATAATTGCTTCCGTTGCCTTACAATTAGCAGCATTATTAGTGATTTCTTGGACGACATCGTATGGTCCAATACATTCAATTGTGTCAAGTAATGGTTCTGCAATGTTGATGCCGGTCTTGAACTTATCTGAATAATCATATGATGAAAGGAATATTGCACCGCTAACAGACACAACAAGAACACTTATCAATGGCTTGCCTTTGACATTTGTCCATCCATCAAATACAATGGACAACCCATGCTCATTCCAAGAACTTGTCATTGTACTCAAAGAATGAGTTATTTTTTCTTTTTCATGATCAAGTCCCACGGTTCTAGCCTTGTCATACCCAGGGCTCTTGTATCCTTTGGGGGCATCATTAATGGCAGAAACCATTTCATGCCAATAAGGTGAGCGAAAAATATTGAATGGTACCCCACATGCATAGAGAAATCGATTTTTTTTTGGAATCCACATCACTCCTAGACCCTTTGTCAAGGAAATTGGATATGGTTCTACGCCTTAAAGAGATGTTTGGTTCAGGTGTGCCTCCATATCCACTGCCATGGGTGGAAGTTGACGGACTTCTTTGCCCATGTTGTGATGGTGCATAAGATTCAATGAAACCCTTAGATCTTTTAGATTTGTATTGGGCTTCCTCCTCCTCCCTTGTGTATTTGGCTCTATCTGTTGCTAACACACTTACACAAGTTTTGATTCCTATATTTTTATCTCCATCCCATGGCCTTTTACCACAAAGGTGCCTTCTGGCACGGGTGTATGAACCTGTGTATTGTGTATTGTGTATTGCAATGGGGCATATAAATTTAGTGGTTCCACCCCCTTTCCCTGCTTCAGGTCTAGTAACATATTTCCACAATGGTGTTTGGTCAATTTTAGTTGGTGTTACTATGGTCTCATTATTTCCACTCTCCCTTTCCTCCTCAGCTTGGTACTCCTCTTCAGGATTTTCATCATATCCACTGTAACCCACTTCTTCATCCTCCTCTTCTAGAATAGGCCTCTTTCTCCTACTCTCTAACACCATAATAACAAAAATCGAAACCAACATGAAGAAAATGCCAATCCATATAGTCATGATGTTTCAAAATTCAAACTTTCAAGTTTTTAACCTGCAAAACAATGGAGGAATGCCAAATGGGAATAGGAAAAAATGCAACATAGAAAAATAAAATTCAATTTTTCATTTATCAACAAATTAAAATGCAACATAGAAAAAAAAAATCATTTTTTTCATTTTTCAACAAATTTAAAGGCAACATAGAAAAAAAAAAATTCATTTTTTCATTTTTCAACAAGTTAAAATGCAACATAGAAAAAAAATCAATTTTTCATGTTTGAACAAATTAAAAATACACAGAAAAAAAAATTAGATTAGACTCTCCTACCTCTTTGTCCTTCGATCCCAAGCTCTACCTCCGGCTCCAAGCTCCTTGCTCTGTCTAATGGTAAACCTCTCCTTTCCCTTGCTCTCTCTTGTTCTCTCCTCTCCTCTCCTCTCTTGCTCTTTCTCCTCTCCTCTCCTCTCCTCTTTCTCCTCTCTAGCTCTCCTCTCTTGCTTTCGCTTCAAAGATGAGGTAATAAGAATGGGAGGGAGGGCCTTTTATTTCTTTCCCTCGCCTCCCCCCCCTCGCTTCCCTCCAAAATTCCGCTGATGCCCTTCTCCTCTTCGTGCACAGACGACTCTTTTTTGCCAGTCGTGAGCGCAAATTTGCGTTCGAGAGCGAACGCTCCCTCAAAAAAAGCGCCCGCGGAGCGTCATTTTTAAGGAGGGAGCGCTCCCGAGCGCTCCCTAAAATGCTCCCAAAAAGGCAGGGAGCATTTTTGAGAGCGTGCTCCCTATGCGCTCTCGCTTGGAGCCCGAATTGGGAGCGGGTTCGAGAGGGGGGGGGGGGGGGGGCGCTCCCTCGCAACCCTGCTTTCATCCATGGGTCAATCATGTCATTATTCCTTTCATCAGAAAGTGATCCATCATTCTTCATCTGGTCTTGCTTCATGTCTTGCTGCCTTTTTCATGCCATATTTTTCGGAAGGATCTTACATCCTTCTATATGGTCCTATTGGAAGACATCCACAGTTCTTCCATGTGGGAGTCTTACATAAGCCCATCCAGATATTTGTTCAAAAATAAGAAATGAACACTTAAATCAAAATTACCTTTGTGATGGTCTTTTATCATGACATCTTTCAGTTTGCATCAACATCTTGCATGCATGTTGACATATCTCCGAAAGATATCCATTGTCACGGGTTTCCATATTTTCTAGACTTCCATCAGAGTCTTCATATCTTTTCGGGAGATTTCCTAGTCAAATCTTCGTGGTCTTCCGAAAGTTGATTGCCTTTACCATGGTTGCATATCTCACGATCTCTTCCTTCCTTTCTTGACACAGATTTCATTTCATTCCCAGGAGCTTCCAATCAGAGTTCCTTAATTGTATTCAACTACCTCATACTTCATATGAGGACATATTATGTTGATTTCATCTGGTGTGGCCCATGCCTTCCAACATTCCTTCGTAGGAGGAGATTCCTTTCCTTCGATCATTTTTCTCAAAATAGAGCAGTGATCCAAGTTACCTGCAACCATACAAGATGAATTTATAAAATCAAATACAAACATACATAACTCATTTACCTTTAGGTCATCTAGGCTTCTTTCAACAACTTCCTTGATTGAAAGGATCTTCAACCCCTTGATTTGCTTCATCTCTTATGTCATCATACCATAATCTCATGAATTCCACAAGTTGGAGTTCCTAATGAAACACTTCCTTCCTCTCTAGATCGGTGAATCTTCCAATGAAGATTCCATCAGAGAATCTTGAGGATCTTGCATATCCCTATCCAACAAATGTTTTCTTTTTGACTTGATGTATGATGAGGCTTGTCCTGGATGGCTTCTTCCTTTGATCTTTCAATGAGGTCACCAAGAGTTATATCCTTCATAGTTGACTATCAGAGATCCTTCATGTTTTTTATGGTGATGTCACGAGCTCTTTGTTTTAATGCTTTAACTCTAACTTGGACTTCCTTCTTTCAACTTTCTCCACTTCTTCAGTGAAATGGACATCTGCTCTATTTTTCTTGTTATCGCCCTTCTTGAGTTTAGGGCATTCTTTCTTGTAATGCTCATAGCATTGAATCTTAGCTTTATTTTTCTTTCGTTTCGATAAAATGTCTGAATCCTTTCTTTAACACTTTTGCCCTCAACCCGTCATCTCCTATCTTGCATAGAAACCACAAGTTGTTGATAGCCTTCTTATCCTCACATATATTTTTTACCTTGTTCATCAATTAGACTATGAAGATTATCTCATCCATGATCTTGCAATTTAGATCTTATGATGATAACCTTTTGTCCTCTGATACCTTCAATTTGTGTAGATGAGATCTAAGTGATATTACTTGCTTTATCGCATCTTCACACAATAGTTCTACGAGCTTATCCTATACATCTCTTTGACGTCTCCAATACTGCTAAAGAATCCCTTTTCATGTATTCAGAGGAGACCTTTTCATTGATATGTTCAATGACTTCACTATCTTCGAGGACTATGTCTATCCTCCTTTCCATGCAAGGAATTTCGACATGAGTTTGTCACCTTATTTTTAAGCCGACATGAAGAGAGGACTGTGTTCTTGTTGTTGGAGGCTACATAGACTTATATACAATTTACACATTGTTATGTCCCTATAAGACTAGTGTATCCCCTTATTGTTATTGTTCGTGTAGCCCCCTTATTGTTATTGTTGTACTCATGTTGTATTATTGTGCTCCATAGAAGCCCACTATTGTTATTGTTGTGCCCCTACATTATTATTGTTATGTCGACTTTGATTATATTGTGACCCCTTAGACTCCTATATATAGAAAGTAGGTTTTGTCATTTGAATCATCCAAGAATTGCTCATTTATGCAATGTAAAGGAGGTTCTCTCTCAAAGAGGCTAATTTCTAAGTCGTTGATCTATCTTTTCTTCTATTTTGTGAGTTTGTTGCATAACACACATGCTCAAGAAGAGCTCTTCATACGTGACATTAATTCTATGACTCTAATGATAAACCCAAAGGCTCTCAATGGGAGCCATCTAGATAAAGTAAAATCTCTTGCTCATGAAACTCATGAAGCAAGCCTTACAATAATAATTTTATTTTCTTATTTACATCATTTACAAAAGTCACAATTAAATGTCATTATGAAGACCGAAACTAGTTACATTTTACAACACTTATAGACTAAATTACTAGTCCACACATGCTTCCAAAACTCCGACCTTTTTAGGAGAGATTTACTTGTACAGGCACAACCCCAATCAATAACAAACTTTCAAATACATATGAGTAAACACAAACCTTCGGGGTCTTCAATCATCTTGATGCCACTTTATTCATATGCAACTAGTAAGAAGCTTTTCTTCTTTAATTTCTTCATCAACACCAAGATAACCTTAATACTTTGTAGTGCATTCATTCTTTGATTAACATCGGAATGGCTTCATTCCTTCTTATGAAGGTCATCTTGATCTTATAGCTTTCTTCATCATGCTTATACGAACATCTTCATTATCTTGAAGATTTTGTACCCGCAACACTTTAATAGCAAGTACAACCAAATACATATGAAGTTAACCATATCAAAATCATATAATAATGGAAGCTTTAAACTTTAGATATCAAATACCTATACTTAATTAGGTTCGTAATCAACAAGAGACACATACTTCTATACTTCAATTTCTTGCTAGGGTTTTGTTATAAACCCTAGATCACATCATTAAAATTTAAAGTAACTCAATCAAGATATCAGTCTCATTATATCTAGGGCCTCAATATTACTTTCAAAGATATGGTAGACTCTACTATGATGTATTGAAAACCCTAGAATCCATCTTTGAGAGACTAAGCCTTAGATGTCAACAATCAAAACCAACAATATCACAATCTAAGGTTTCAACAATATGACCAACTTCTACTAGGGTTTGTTGTAAACCCTAGATTTTATCATCATATTGGAAACAATATCACCATATCCTAGAATATCGAACTTCTACTAGGACTTTGTTACAAACCCTAGAACTATGAGCATCAACAATGAGGTTAGCATATATACATATCTAGGATTTCATAATCATGCACAAGAATATTAATATCTATTAGGTAAACCCAAGGCACAAATATCAATATATTAAAGTTAGACATACAACAATTTTGATCAGGTTAGGGTTTCGATCAGATAGACAAATGTATGCCCAGGGTTTCATTCATAGGAACTTACTATAGATATTATAGTGGTTTTTCTCATAAACCCTAATTTACCAAAACCCTAAAGGTCTAGCATTTCAATACACACAAACCCTAAGGGATTAGGGATTCTATAATAATATCAAAACCTTAAACATGAAAAGAATAGTATTTTTTAGATTTCATCAGTAACCCTAAGTACACTAGGGTTTCATACTCAATATACCCTTAGGTAAGGGTTTTACATTGAACCTTTTAGGGTTCCACAATGATGATTTAATGAGGGTAGATTTAATCTAATGATTAATCACCTTAACAAGAATCTTTTGTGATTCAAAATTCTAGACATAACGATGGTAGTAATCTAAAGTAGATTTTAAAAGAAATGAATATACATTTATTATGACGAGAACAAAACATATGGTCTAAGACATACCTTTGAGTCGTTTCTTAGAAACCCTTGTAGGACATCGATTCTTGAAGAGCTTCCTTTGCAACAGAACTTCTACCATGCTTTATCTTGTGAGGTCTTCTCCATAACTCTTGAGTATTCAACAAGCTTTCCTAAACAAGAAAATATAAAAACAAAGGCTATTGGCATATAATAGAAACACATCTTGATAAGAGAGGAAACCAAACATAAAAGGATAATATAAGGAGTAAGATACTTATCTTTGGTAAAATGGTGAGGGCTCCCTCTTAATCCAATCTCGAGGGATACCTATAACTTTATCAAAACAATTCAAAAATGTTCTACCAAAGCATGTTAGTCCTATAAGTGTTAGAAATCAAAACATAAAGGAAAACAATTCAAAACTTAGACTAGAAGGATATGCAAGGGATAGAGTCCCTAAGAGTCCTTAGCAAATAAATCTTTGACTTCGGATTCTTCCATCTTGTTCTTCTTTGGTGAACCTTCATCGATAATATTTTCTTGATCCCTATCTCTCCTTTTATTCATTTCATTCTCAGGACAATGGCTTCTATAGTGACCCATTTTGTGAAAATTGTAACATTCAATCTTAGATAGGTCTATTTTCTTCCTTGGTCCTTTGAACTTCTTGAAGGTTCCCTTATTCTTGTGATGAGCGGAATAGGCATTTGAGATGTTCTCCTCTTCATTCTCTTTGTTGCTTACTAATGATATTTTGGCTTCTTCGACTACATGCATTCCATATGTGTTCGAATGTTGGAGTATCCATCCAACTGTTGATTCCTGATGCAAAGGCACTCCACGATGTTGGTAGTCCTAAAAGGGCAGTAATCACAAGTTATTTTTCTTGTACCATTTCATCTATTGTTTGGAGTTGATCTCTGATTCTAGATATCCTTATAAAGAAGTATGCCACCATATCGTCTTTTGTCATCTTCATAGTTCTTAGTTCATTCTTGAGGCTTGCAATTTGACCAATGTTCTTGATTGTGAATAATTTGGATAGGGCCTCATACATTTCTTGAGTAGAATCTATGTTGGATATATATGGAATGAGGTTGTCTTTTATTCCATCCACTATTAGGTTCATGGCCAATATTTTTGTTTCTCTAAACTTTGCTTTCTCTGCTTTACTTGATTCATCTGTAGGCTTCTTGACTTTTCCTTTGACTAAATCCAAAACTTTATTCTTCTCGAGGATGAGATCAATCCTCTTTTTCCATGCCCTGTAGTTGGAGGCTCCTTCTAGTTTATTTTCTCCCTTCAATGAGTTAGACATAATTCTTGTAGATAGTAGGCTTATCCCCTTATATGATCCCTTTTCTTGATGACCCTTATTCAACTTCTTAAGACTCCTTATTCTCCTTATAGTAGATCTTCAAGCTGCCTTTTTCCTCCTCCTTCACCTTAGCTCTGATACCATGTTGGAAAATCATAAAGGCAGAAAGATTTTCTTATGTTGATAATTACTTGTGATATTATTATGTTCTTATTAGCTTTTTATGCTGTTCTTTTATCTTTGTTCCATTAAGTAATTATCAAAAACAAAACATGAAGATTAGGGACACCAAATGTAGGCAGACAACCAGGGAAAAACCCCTATATAGGGGAAAACCCAGTCAAGAACTCTTCCTTCAGTGGATTCATATGACAGTGAGACAACCAAGACCCTAGACCAACAAACCATCCTCCTCCACCAAGTCAATCCTTCCTCCTTGTAAATGTCAGCCCTTCAAAGTGCAGCTACAATGCAGAAATTCGATCCAACAACAGAATTTTCAGCTCAACTACTCCAGAATTTCGACCTTCCTAGCAACTGCAGAATTTCGGCCTTCCAGTAAAACTCCAACACTGTGCACGTGTGAGATAATAGAAAGAGAAATCAACTTCCCTAGCAAGATAATGACCTTCTTCTCCTTCGCTAGCCCTTTCCTTCTTCTTCCTTAGAATTCGAACCCTTTACTGAAACTAGCTACTGCAATTTACTGCAAATCGAACTTGATTAGAGTGTGTGACAAATGAGGTTGAGTTGCTCCAATAAATAGGCTTCTTGTGAGGTCGAATTACCCTGTTTGAGTCCGACTTGATCTTCTTTGAGGCCGACTTGGTGGAGGAGGCCTAATTGACCTAATTTATATTAAAATAGTTTTCTTTTTTGACAAATAATTCCCAAGAAGGGTGCTTTACAATATGACATGGACAAGGACACTTGACATAAACCCTAAAGGTCTTCAATGGAGACCTTGACCTAAAAATAGTTGACCCAAGCATGAAACCCATGCTTTAATAAGTCAATTTATTTAATAATAAAATTTCTTTTTCTTTGTTTTGATAAATATATTTTAATATGACTCAAGTACAATTATGAAGACCGAACCTAGTTACGTTCTTCAATATCCTTCTTCCATACGAGAACTTGTCCATCAACAAAAGCAATTCTATATCCTTTGTCTTGAAGGTATGAGATGGACAACAAATTCTTCTTGAAACCAGGAATGTATAAAATATTGTTAATGGAACATTACCTCCTGAATCCAATTGGACGGAAGATGAGCCAATCCCTTTGACTTAGTCTTTTCCATTATCCCCAAGTTCAACTCTTCGAGCAATCTTCATTTCAACCAATTCAGAGAGATGATCTTGATTCCCAATCACGTGCCTAGAGGCACCACTGTCCACCAACCATGTTTCATCATGACCTGCAATGGCACTTGTAAAAGCAGAATAAATTGAGCATTCATCATCAGAACCATTCTGTGTAGGCCTTCTCTTATGAAAAGGTTCATTAAGGTCAACAACAAAGGCATGATGTTTCCCTTTTCTCTTTCGATCTCCATTCGTTTGATAGTCATCCCTTCGATTTCTTTGAGGATAGTGATCTAGATAGTGACCATAAGCTTGGCAATTATAACACTGGACATTTCTCATATCTCTTCTATCTCTTCTATCTTGAGAGGGAGGAGGAGGTCCTCTTTGTGGTGTAGGTTCCCTTCTTAAAGCAAATCTTGGAGCAGGTGTTGCCTTTGGTCTTCTACCAAAACTTCTTTGAAATCTTCCAAAATTAGGTTTTCTTTTGAAACTCTTAGAATGAGCAGCAAAAGCTTCTTCACTTGGATCTTCGGTCGGGTCTCTAGAATGGAGTGTTGACTCTTCTTGAGTGCAGGCAGCCTACAATTTATCAAATGAAGGCGCATTTTCCCTTACACTAATGCTTGCTGCAAAAGGATTCCAAGATCTAGGCAAACCACCCAAACCAACAACTACCAATTCTTTGTCAAATATTTCTTAACCAATGGCCTTAAGTTGATCTCTTATTTGAGATATCCTTACAAAATGTGATGCCATAGTATCATTCTTTGTCATCTTGATATTGCGAAGTTGACCTCTCAAACTTATAGATTGGTTGATGTTGTTGATAGTATACAATTCAATGTTGGCATCATACATTCCCTTGGAAGTTTGTTGATCAACAATATAGGGAATTAGATGATCCCTAACAGATTTTATAATGATATTTCTTGCCAAAATGTCATTTTCTTGAAACTTTTTTTTTCTTGCTTGATTAGATGGTTCAGTCACTTTACCTGTAACAATGCCCAAAACTTTGTGCCTTGCAAGTACTAGGTCCATCCTAGTCTTCCATGCCCTGTCATTAGCAGCTCCCTCAAGCTTGTTTTCTGCCTTCATGAAGGAATTCATGATGGAGATGACTAATAAAAAACAAAAGATGAAGAAACCCAAACTCTTCTTCGCTCTTAATGCTTCTTCAAGGTGATCTCACAACTCTTTCCCTTCACTGATACCATGTTGATTTTCTAGTGCAATCAAGAATTGCCTGGAAGCTCAAATTCCTTCTTTAAAACATAGGCCAACTTCAAGTGTTGTGCATGGTCTTTGCCTTGCTAGAACATTGCCTATTCAATTCTTCACTTCATCTCAATCTTAGGTTCTGCTCTCCATTACAAAATATAGATAACTCAATTTGCAAATGTTGAAGCTTGTGGTAGCTTCATAAGGTCTTCTGCATAGGCT
Source organism: Pinus albicaulis (assembly GCA_034641835.2). Classification (NCBI taxonomy): domain Eukaryota; kingdom Viridiplantae; phylum Streptophyta; class Pinopsida; order Pinales; family Pinaceae; genus Pinus; species Pinus albicaulis. The sequence goes on from CM076580.1 coordinate 1,619,829,403, forward strand.
TGGTGTCCTAGCACGTGGAAGATGATTTATTGCCTCTTTAGGTTCTTGCTTGGTGGAGTAAGTGATTTATGTTTTCTTTCCCAAATCTAACTTAGGAAAAATACAATAATTAAAGTCAATTAATTATTGTGGACTATTAAGTCATTTTCTAAGGATAAATAATTTAATTATTTAAGTGACTTGGAAATAATTTTGTTGTGAAACCAGCTCCAAAAAGAGAAGAAAAGAGATATCAACGCCTTAGAAATAAGCCACTTTGAGGGGGCAACCTCCAATACATTACACGAATGAACAATTCTTGGATGATTCAAATTACAAAACCTCCTTTCTATATATAGGAGTCCATGGGGCCAGAATGTAATCCTAGTGGGGCCACAATGTAATCCTAGCCACTCAGCAATAATAATTAAGGGCACAATAATAACAATATGGGGGTTACAAGGGTACAATAATAACAATAAGGGGGTTACACTAACAACAATAAGGGACTATACTAGTAATATAGGGACCTAACATGCCCCTCTCCTTCAAAAAAGTGTTGTCCTCAACGCTTGAGTAGCTCTGGGTGCTTTTGTATAAAATTCTCATCCTCCCATGTAGAATATTTAGTGGGTAAGTTCTTTCACTTGATGAGATACTTTGAAATTGATCGATTCCGTAGCTGTCAAGTTCTCGTTTCCGTGACCGCTTCAGGTTCCAATATGATTTTTCCTTCCTCATCAAGTTCTGGAAATATTGTTTGAACTGGAAAATTTTCACATATAACCTTCTTTAAGCATGAAACATGGAAAATTGGGTGCACTCGTGAAGAAGCAGGAAGTTCTAATTTGTATGCCATAGTACCAATCTTTTGCAACACCTTGTAAGGACAATAGTACTTTGGCGATAATTTATTATCCTTCTTAGCTTGCTTGAGGGACATTTGTTTGTATGGTTGTAGCCATAAAAATACCCAATCTCCTACATCAAAACTTCTCTCATTGCGATGTTGATCTGCCTGTTGTTTCATTCGATTTTGTGCCAAATTCAGGTTATCCTTTAAGAGTTGGAGAACTTCTCGCTGATGCTCGATGTGATCTTCCACTGCTTGAACCTTCGAATTTTCCCTTAAAGATGATGTGATGGATGGTGGATGATATCCATAAAGTGCCATAAAGGGGGTCATTTTTGCTGCAGTATGGAAGGAAGTGTTATACCACCATTCAGCGAGAGGTAACCACTTGACCCATTGTGTTTGTTTATCAGATACAAAACAACGAAGATATCCTTTCAAACATTTATTTACTATCTCAGTTTGACCATCAGATTGAGGATGATAAGATGAGCTATGAGCTAATTGAGTACCCAAACAAGAAAAAAACTCCGTCCAAAAATTTCCAGTAAAAATGGGATCTTTGTCGCTCACAATAACCCTTGGGCTTCCATGTAGCTTTTGAATTCTTTCCATAAATGTAGTAGCAAGCGTACTTGCTTTAAATGGATGAGATAATGCACAAAAGTGTGCATACTTGGTAAGTCTATCAACTACCACCATGATGACACTCTTTCCTTCGGACTTAGGTAAACCTCTGATAAAATCCATTGAAATCTCCTCCCAACGTTGACTTGGAATGGATAAAGGTTGTAGAAGTCCCGGGGTCTTAATTGTTTCCACTTTATTCTGCTGGCAAACCAAACATTCCGCCACAAACTTTTGAATATCAGATTTAAGGCCATCCCAAAAAAATTCTTTCTTCACCCCGTGGTAAGTTTTTAAAAATCCTGAGTGTCCTCCTAAAGGAGAAGTGTGCAATTCCAAAAGAATCTTTTGTTTTAGTTGGGAATTATTACAAATATATAAACGATCTTTGTACCATAAGGAATCATTTTTCCAACTAAATGTATCAGATGTACTAGGATCTTGCTGCAACTTTTGAATGAGTGTCCACACGTCTTCGTCCTTCTTCCATTCATCTCTTGCTTCAGTTATCCAATCTGGTTGGATAATAGAAATGGCACAAAGCAATGCTTCCACCTCTTCATTCTTTCTTGAGAGTGCATCTGCAACAACATTAAGCTTCCTTTTTTTTAGATTATTTCAAAGTCATAACCCAACATCTTTGTAACCCATTTTTGCTGTTCTTCTGAAGATAGTCTTTGTTCCAAAAAGTGTTTAAGACTATCATGATCAGTTTTTACCTTGAAGTGTTTTCCCATTAGGTAAGTTCGCCATTTCTTTAGTGCATGTAGTATTGCTAACATTTCCTTCTCATAAATAGGTTTTTGTAAATACTTTCCTTTGATTGGACGACTTTCAAAAGCAATGGGTCTTCCTTCCTGCATTAAAACTGCACCAATTCCATTTCCTGAGGCATCACATTCCACAATAAAGGTTTTTGTGAAGTCCGGCGTAGCTAAGACCGGTGCTAGGCACATTGCCTCTTTAAGATGTTCAAAGGCCTTAGTTGCTTCAGGAGTCCATGAAAATGCATCTTTCTTCAATAATGTTGTTAGAGGTGCTGCTATTCTCCCATAATTCTTAACAAACTTGCGATAATACCCCGTTAACCCGAGAAATCCTCGCAACTGATTTATGGTTGTGGGGACTTTCCATTCCTTAATGGCTTTAATTTTGTTAGGGTCTACCTTAACACCCTCGTGAGATACAATATGACCCAAATATTCCACCTCTTGTACTCCAAAGAAACATTTTGATGTTTTTTCATATAATTGTTTCTCCTCCAATAGTTTGAGCACCCCGTCAACATGTTGAACATGATCCTTCCAAGACCTGTTGTAGATTAGTATATCATCAAAAAATACTAGCACAAATTTTCTAAGGAAGGGTTTGAAAATGGAATTCATCAACCCTTGAAATTTAGAAGGTGCATTGGTAAGGCCAAAAGGCATGACCAAAAATTCATAATGACTCTCATGAGTTCGAAATGTTGTTTTTGGAATATCTTCAGTCTTCATTCTAATTTGATGATATCTTGAACGAAGATCCAACTTGGTAAAATAAATTGCTCCATGTAATTCATCCAATAATTCATCAATCACAGGAATGGGAAATTTGTCTTTAATGGTGAGCTTATTGAGCTCCCTATAATCCGGACACATTCGCCATGATCCATCCTTCTTGTGTGCCAACACTACAGGAGCAGAGAAAGAACTTTGACTGGGTTGAATTATACCCGCCTCTAACATTTCTGCAATCATACGTTCAATTTCGCTCTTTTGGAAGTAAGGATATCTATAAGGCCCGATGTTTGGAGGAACACTTCCTGGAATCAAATGAATAGCATGATCATGATCACGAATAGGTGGGAGTCCTTTGGGAGTTTCAAACACCTTGGAATGATTGTCCAAGACTTGTTGGAGATCTGCAGAAATAGATGATTTTGATGTTGGAACTTCTAGTGAGCATAATTGTGCAATTACGCTTCGTTGTTCTTTCTTTAGAAGCTTTTTCATGACATTAGAGCTTATTATCCTTCCCGGCTTCCCCGCAATACCCCGTAATTCGACTTCCTTTCCTTCTGAAAAAAATTTCAAGAAAAGTTCTTGAAAATTAAAAGCTACCGTCCCCAAAGATTGTAACCATTGTACTCCTAGTACAACATCAACACCTCCCATAGGAATGGAAAGCATTGGACTATTTAATACATATTCCCCCATGGTTAGCTTGATATTATGGCATTTTCCAGAGCAATTTATAGTTCCTCCATTTGCAACCATCACTTGACATTCTGGTGCTGGGTATAGGAAACAATACAATTCCTTGGTTACCTTACAATGAATAAAATTATGGGTACTACTTGAATCAATCAACACTATTACCTTTTTCTTCTTGATATGTCCTTCTATCTTGAGAGTTTGAGGAGTGGTAATTCCTGCCAATGCATTACACGATATGGTCGGACTCATTTCTTCCGCTTCTTGGGTTGGTTCCTGGTGTATATCCTCTTCTTGTTCATTTTCTTCTTCCTCTTCACAATCTATGTAAAATAATTTCTTCTCAGCACACTTATGACCTTTAGTGTATTTGCTATCACAACTGTAGCAAAGCCCTTTTGCTCTTTTTTCTTCCAATTGTTGGGGTGTCAACCTTGTAGGTTGTGGAAATCTAGGCGTAGCAACACTTCCTTCTTTATAGAATTGAGTGGTAGGCTTCCTTGTCGCCATAATTTTACATTCAACTTTTCTTGCCAACCTGAATGCTTTCTCCAATGAATCAGGTTCCAAAACGCGAACTTCATGTTGGATGTTATCCTTTAAAGTGCCTATGAAGAGATCAATCCTGTGTTCCTCTGGAATATCAGTTACCCTTATATTCAATTTTTGGAAGTCCTCAATGTGCTTCCCCATTAAACCCTTTTGTTTGAGATTTATCAATTGGCTAAAGAAGGTGTTGCTCTTTGTATCCTCATAATGTGCTATCATTTCCTCCGTAAAAATTGACCACGTGACAATTTTTTTACGGGAGCAAAGCCATCGATACCATACAAATGTATTTTGTTCTAAATGTAAAGTTGCAATGCGTACCTTTTGTGTGTTTTGTACATTATGGAGATCAAAATATTGCTCCATCTGTAGTATCCATGTTACAGGATCCTTTCCATCAAACTTCCTCATATCCATTTTTGGAATATGGTGGTTCTTCCTGCCAACATTAGATTTTATGAAATCACGATTAACATTTATTTTGTTCTCATCATGAGTTCCCTCTACTATCTTTTCACCATTAGGAAACATTTCTTGTATCAACTTTGTCAAACCTTCCATGTCTGCTTTTAGATCATTCTTCATGTTTTCCATTTTCTCATCGATCTTAGCTACCATGTCATCCATCTTAGATTCCATGCCAGCTTCCATGCCATCTATCTTAGATTCCATGCCATTCTTCAAACCATCCATCTTAGTTTCCACGCGTTTCTTCAAAACTTTCATGTCATTTTTTGTTGCTCTTTGCGAGAGCGAAATTTGTTGCACTTGCTCTTGTAATTTTGATATGTCATGTTGCCATTCTTCATCTTCATGAGTCATATTAGAGCTTTCTAAAGGCTTAATGGGTGTTGAATTCTTTTTAGGGGCCATTTTAGAATCCAATCCTGATATCTATTCTACGATATGCCCTTGGAATCAATTCAACTTGATTCTTGAAATAATACTTATGCAATTCGGAAAAAAAAATACACACCTTTTACATGCTTTTGAGGAGCTCGATATTGAAATTGAATTATCTTTATAATTACAGATCCTCAATATTTGAAATTCAGCCCTGTAGTAGCCCTCTGAAGCTTCTTTCAAATGCCACAGGTCTGATCTGATTTGGATTCCTCAAGGCAAAGTTATGTCCAATCTCCCACAATGACCCAATTTTGAACTGGTCTAGTAGAGCGAACTTGTACTACTTGCCACGTGTCACTGTTTCCTCCTTTGGCTCTGAAATTGATAGACCGAAAACTACAGTCCGTGTACTTGCGGCCACTTTTTACAACATTCCAATCTGATGCTCAGAGAGAGAGCTATGGAGATTTTCCCATGATCACCTCTTTGAGATGAAATTCAGAAGCCTCAAAAAGCCCTAACTTCCATAGATCATATCTCCGAAAATATTGCGAACCAATATCCGAAATTTTGCGACGATGTTCCTTAGGATTGTGGCTTCGCACTCTAAAAATTTTAGCTTCTGAACCTTCATAGAACAAAAGTTATTACGAAAATACCACGATGACCTGTTTACGTTAAATTAAGGAGCCTGCAAAATGACCTAACTTGCACAGATCATATCTCTGAAAATATTGCGAACCAAGCTCTAAAATTTTGCGATGATGTTCCTCAGGATTTTGGCTTCGCATTCTAAAAATTTCAGATTCTGAACCTTAGTAGAAAAAAAGTTACAGCGAAAATGCCACACTGACCTGTTTGGAGCAGCGAAACCCTAGAATCTCAAAGCTCTGATACCAAATGTTGTGAAACCAGCTCCAAAAAGAGAAGAAAAGAGATATCAACGCCTTAGAAATAAGCCACTTCGAGGGGGCAACCTCCAATACATTACATGAATGAACAATTCTTGGATGATACAAATTACAAAACCTCCTTTCTATATATAGGAGTCCTTGGGGCTTAATGAAGATTATTAAAGAAGCTTAGTGAAGAGGTGAAAACATAAGAACACAAGAGAGAGAGACAACTACAACATTTTTGGGAAAGCAATTTTCTCAAGAAGTAGAGAGCGAATTCTGTGGAGCGTGAGGCTTAGTGTGACTTGTTGAATTTCCACGACCTTGGGTCTAGGATAGAGTCTTAAAATCTCTGACGCTACCAAACCAAGAATCTCAACAAAACTACTTTGCACAACAGAATATAAACGATAGAAATCACACATGCACAGAATATAGTCATTTTTAAAAAATTTTCAGCCCGACTTCATTATATTAAACAACCTATAATACAACAGTCGAGGGCTCCCGTACCAGGGATAATGGCCCTCATACATCCACTAGTACAAGATACAAACAAGATACTCTGACCATCTGGCTCTAGCATGCTTGCTTAGCTCCTATCGGTCGTATCTTGTACCTTCTCGATCTGCAGCTCCTGCCTCTATCAATGCTCCAAGTTCATCTGGCCATTGAACCTCGACTATCAATTTGCTCACTAGTTGATCGTTTGTCCACCAACGCAACAACTCATCGAGACTCCTATCGAGTTGTTCACAACTCTTAATCTGCCCACTGCTGCTCCTCAGCTACTCAGGGACTTCAGTCCACTATGGTCTTCTTGCGCTGCATCGATGAAGACCAACATAGGGCTCGGAGGGCTGCCGCCTATCACTGCAAGATGTCCATCTCCCACAATGAACACAAGCTAGGAGGACTGCCCATCATCTACTGTAGAAGTCCTTCTCCACACACAAGTTTCGGGCTCCACAAACTACTCCTGGCTGATCAAACCCTTTAGCTCCAACAACTGCCACTCTAGCAACTACCTCTGTCCATCAAGGTGTTGCACATCGAGCTCCAACTTGAACACTATAACGCTGTCCCATAAGTTCCCAATCCACGTCCACACTTGGTCCACTCTCACGTTGCCCTCCAACAGTCCATTAATGACCAAGTCCACACTGTAGCATCTGCACCTAGCTAGGGCATCCGCACACCTAAGAGACCCTTACATACGACTGTCGACAGACTTCTCATCATTCGCCCTTTGTTCTGTAATAAAGGAGATATTGCACAAATCTAGGCACCAATCTTCATTGTGGAAACTGTCCACAGGTTAGGGATTCTAACATGCCACGTCAGCCCTACCTCCTTAGCTTCCATAGGCTGCAACAACTTTGTCCACATTAGGACACCTACATCACTCCATAGCGGGATCTGCTCCTAGTTGGAGTTTCTTCATGCCCAAGGCAACTCCAACAAATGGCTCCCACAAACTGAAATGTAAACTAATCCAAACACGGTCAACTCCTTTGACCCAACGCTCCTCCAAATGCCGATGTTCAGACTTGCTGCAATGCTGCAACTCTAGCGCTGGTTAGGGTACTAGCCACAATCCCTAACCACCCAATAAAATAGCCCAGAATTACTCCTTATTGCTGCGACTGTCGTCCAAGGTTATGCTGCTCTTCATGGTGTTCTTTTAGGGTAGTTTTCAACCCAAAACAAGGGACTCTCTCCCTAAAAGTATTGTGGCACCCTACAACACCCTAACTAGGTGTGCGAAAACCTCTTGGTTGGACTGTCCACCCTCCAAAACGTCTCCAAACAGCCTCGTTGCTCCTTCTTGGGTTGCGACCTCCAAGAACAAGGCTCTGACCCTCTAAACAACAACTCAGATGCCCTTAAACCTATGTTCAGCCCTTAAGGGCTTGGTCTACCAAAATAAGGGTCTCGGCCTCCAACAACAACTTCGGTCCCCGTTTTACCCTTAAAACAGTCCCTCGAAGCCTCTTTGTTCCTTGCCTCCTTGCTGCGTCCTTTTCCTCCTCAACGACCCCTCTTCTTGAGTATGCGTTTCCCAAGATGGATGGTATTTAAGTCCTCCATTCACCTCCTTTATATGCCATAAATAAGGGCTCCTCCAACGTCATGTTTAGGGATTTGCCAACTGTCATGAGGCTTATAACACCTCAAGCTGACTTTAAACATAAGCCACAGGCCCACACATAACGTTCAAAAATTCGTAACTCTTCAACGAAAACTCCGAATCAGATGATTCTTGTTGCGTTAGAATCGTCTCATCGAGAGCTATCATCCTCATCCATCACATGTCTAAAGCTCGTCACGGTTTTTGCGCAAACATCGATGGGTGCAAAATCCCAGGCTTGGGTTCTAAGCCCACAAGCCTACTTATGGCGCTTTGCCCTTCAAACCTCGAACACTAGGGCTTGGAGTATCTCCCAAGCTACACAAAAATCAACACTCCCTCTTAGCGAGGGAGGTGCTTCCAAAAAATAGGAAGTAACCATCATTTGATGACAACACTAACCCATTTGGCATCCATCATTGCAGCATACCCTATAGAATGAACCCGTCAATCTCAGTAGTATATCTGCCTCATCATGTTCGAACTTGAAGATCTCGAACCTCCATAGTGCTGCTCCCTCTGAGGCTAGACTCCCTCTAAGCCTATAGGATCTCTACTCGCTCAATCCTGCAAACACTCATCCTCCTCGATCAAATACCGCTGGTGCACATTCCTCCAATCTCGGATATGGAACATCATGATCTGATGAAGACTCTAGCCTGCCAATACCCAGTCCATCACATGAAGCCATCTCGATCAAAATGATCTCGTACATGCCAAAGAAATCCTCGACCTGTCCCTACCATCCATGACAAATCAACGGAAGTCCATGATCAACAATCTGCCCTACAACAAACTGTTGTTCACCAAGCTCCCCAACGATCCACCAGAACTCATAGGGAATCTTGCTGCCAAGCCAGTCAAGACATCTCCATGTCTCCAACTGAACCCTCTTCTCCATGATCTAGACACCCACAACCCCCACTGAGTTGCTTCGCTGTGCACTCTCTGATTCACTGTCCTTTAAAGTAGCTCAGATATGCTTAGATATCGTGTTGAATTTCCACAACTTTGGGTCTAGGATAGAGTTTTAAAATGTCTGACGCTACCAAACCAAGAATCTCAACAGAACTACTTTGCAGAGCAGAATATAAACAACAGTAAATCACACATGCACAAAATATAGACAACTTTTAAAAATTTTCAACCCAACTTCATTATATTAAACAACATATAATACAACAGTCTAGGGCTCCCGCACCAGGGATAATGGCCCTCATACATCCACTAGTACAAGATACCATGACCATCTGGCTGTAGCATTCTCGCTCAGCTCCTCTTGGTCGTATCTTGTACCTGCTTAGTCCTTTGGCTCCTGATCTACAACTCCTGCCTCTATCAATGCTCCACGTCCATCTAGCCACTGAACCTCGGCTATCAATCTGCTCACTAGTTGATCGTATGTCCACAAACGCATCAACTCATCGAGACTCTTGTCGAGTTGTTCACAACTCTCAATCTGCCCATTGCTGCTCCTTGGTTACTCAGGGACTTTAGCCCACTATGGTCTTCTTGTGCTGCATCGAAGAAGACCAACATAGGGCTTGGAGGGCTGCCACCTATCACTACAAGATGTCCATCTCCCACAATGAACACGAGCTAGGAGGACTGCCCATCATCTACTATAGAAATCCTTCTACACACACAAGTCTCGGGTTCCACAAACTGCTCCTTGCTGATCAGAGCCTTGAGCTCCAACGACTGCCACTCTAGCAACTACCTTTGTCCATCAAGGTGTTGCACACCGGGCTCCAACTTGGACACTATCAAGTTGTCCTTGTTGATTTGGGGTAGCATCGGACGTGCTCTCAAAATCTGTAGAGATGCTTAGACACATGTATCCCAGATAACCCAAAAATCGTCTGGGGAAATTCCATCCGGATTGTATTTTGTTAAAATAATTAATTATTTTTAAAGGGACCCAAGTCTAAACTTAGGAAAATAAAATAATTAAAGTGAATTAATAGAATATGGGTGTGAATTTTATAGAAAAGGCAGATCAAGTCAAAAGTTAATCTTAACATTGGTTAAAAATCTAATCTGGGCCATTGAAGGTTCAACGAGAAGACTATAAGAATGACTTGAAGGGTCATTTGGAAAATACATTTGGTGGAGTAAGGATCAAGCGATCGATTTCATTAGTGAGCAGTGCTCAGAGAGAAATTTCAATCGAAAGATCTTTTGCAGAAAGGGGCAATAATTCTGGTTGGAGGCATTCCTCATCCGGAGAGTGCATAGCAGAGGAGGCAGTGAGAGCCACAGTGGCAGCGCAAAGATAGTGACAGAGAGCTTACACAGTCACTGTGTAAAGCCTGAAGAGAAATCGTATTTTTGTTGATGAGATAGTGTTGGGCCAGTGCCAGATCCTGGAGAGATTTTCTGGAGGCCGGAAGGCCTCAGTTTCCAGCCAGTAGAGAGACTGGCGCAAGGACAAAGGGCAACCGTCGCTGTGACGCAGAGACTGCACAAAGTGACGCAGTCACTGCGCAGAAACATCATAGGGCAATCCGTTTTGGGTGCTGATCAATGTCGAGTTCTCATGGAGGAGTGAGGTTTATTTCACAAGATCTTTCTTGTCAGTTTCATTGCATGATTTGACAAATCTGTCAATCATAGACTTGTACTCAGAAATAATTACTGCATAATAATATAAAACCTCATCTGCTACATCGGTTTTCCCGCATTGGGTTTTTCTAGGGACATTGGTCCAAAAATAACTGTGTCAGATATGTGTGTGATCTATTCTTGTTCAGTTTTGTTTCCACACTTGTATTTTTTCCGCAGTTTATTTGTGAAGGTTGCAGTGTGATGTATTCACTTTTTGCCGTAGGAAATTGCAAATAAATTGTTAAGTTAAAATTAACAATTAGGTGAATATCTTCTAGTTGCTGCAATAGGATTTCAGATTTACGAAATATTCGCATGGTATCAAAGCTTGTTTAAGCTGAGTGCAGTGTGAAAATTTCTAAACTTAGAAATCTTACTGCAGTGTCTTGATTTAATTCTCCTACTTGAATTAAATTACAAGTTAATTTTTTGAATTATTCAGTAAAATCAGCAAAGTAAACACAACTGCAGAACATATCATTTACTGAATATCATGCACACATGACAAAGTGATACACAGATTTTTTGAACAAATGTACTTGTAAAAACCCAATGCAGGAAAATCGGTGCAACTAGCGCTAGAGGGTTTTATTATTATGCAAAATCTGAATACAAAAATTTCTGGGCACTAGACATGGTTGGTCCTACAGAGAAAAATACACGACAGTAATACCTCTTTCACTCGGAGACAAAATATGGCTGATTCACACCCTTAAACGGGATTTACAGAACTCGAGCCCTTTCTGGCCCACCAGAAACCCCAACACTGTCCCTCATCCCTCTGTGTCAGCCTCTGCGTTGCCCTGATTGGGCTTGCGTCACCCCTGACGTGTTCCTGATGCCTCCGCGCTGGCCTCTGCGTGGCTCTGGTTGATCTGCGTAGCTCTGGCTGGCCTCTGCGCTTCCTGGTATGCTGCCTCTCTGTCGCTGTTGTGTTCTTGGCCTTAGATTAGAATCTCTTGCCAATCTCTGCCCCTCACCGCACTGCAAACTCACTTTGAAATTCTTAGCAAACCACGCCCTAGAATTTTGACTTAGCATCAGTGCTCTGCCAATGTGTGTGTTCTCCAACTAACCCCAAGCCCTTCTCTTATACTTTTCTCGTTGGCAAACCAATGATCGTGATCTAATCTCTAATCAACAACTAAGATTAGAAGCTACTTGATCCACATGACTTAGAACATTCTCATCACATGTTTAATTTAATTCACTTTAATCTTTTAATTTTCCTAAGTTATACTTAGGGTCCTTAATTAAAAGATGAATTATTTGAATAACTATCAAACCAGATGGAATTTCTCCAAACACTTTCTAGTTCTTGGAGATCTCATGTACTCCAGCTCCTGCACAAAATTTCGGAGATAGAGCACATCCGATGCTACCGCAAAATCTCAATGCTCCCTCTTAGGGAGGAGTGTGCTTTAGCAATACTTCCACACTGAAGCATTGCCTTGATCTCTGGCATTAGTCTTCGCGTTGATGCTTGACCTGCTGCCCTCCATCACTGTGCTGCCGCTCTCCATCACTGTGCTGCTGCTGCTCTCTATACTGCTGCCCATGACTCTGCCACAGTCACTGCCACATCTGTACTGCAACTCCTTCTCAAATTGCTGCATCATGGTGCCCACTGTTGCATTGCAACTCAGTTGCTGAGATATAAGCAACTGAAGGGCCCCTGCCTAATCACTGAAAGACAAGTCAGTCGGGTCTGCATCTCATCATTGAAGCTCCCTTGGTTGTTGCTCTGCGCTGTCCTCTTGAAGCCATTGCGCTGCTACAACTCTGCACTGCGTAAGCACTGTCTCCTCTGCGCTGCTGAAGTCCCATCAACACCTCTGCTCTGCTGCTGCCTCTGCACTGTGCTGCTCCCTCTACAACGTCCCAGCGCTGCCCTCTGCTTCACTGTGATTTTTTGCACCCACTGCTCCAGTCATCCCCGCTACTGTCTTAAGGCTCCTATAGCACGTATGTGATCCAAGAGTTGGGCTACTCAAGGATCCTGCCTCTAATTTGTAGCTGCTCTATAGATGAATATCGCCCCACCTCTTCTCTCGAGGCACATGAGCACTGCCACATCATCATCAGAGCCATCGTCTTCTTTAGCTGCCGCAAACCTTGGATTCAACTTCCTTGTCCTTCTTCCTTTTAGAGGACAAGTGGTGGTGAAGTGTCCAAGTTCAGCACATCTGAAGCAACAGATCTTGGATAGATCCCTCTTCTTCTTCCCTTGTTGCTTCTTGGATGCAAGGGCTGCATCTTCCTCTTCCTCCTTCAATTTGCTAGATCCGGTGTTGGCTTGTCTCTTGGTCATCCGACAGATTTGCTTTTGTCGGAGGATAGCCCACAGGTCGTCCCAGCTTGGAAGGTCTTGTTTGCCCAAGATGCTTTGGACAAATGTTTCCCATTAATCTGTGACTGCATTTAGAGCAGTCCTCACCATGACATCATCCTCCACTTTGACTCACATGGCAATCAGCTGATTCCTGATCGACCGCAACCTAAAAAGGAAAGGATCGATTTCCTCTTCATTATTTATCACAAATGACCTCATCTGGTTCTCCAGAAGCATCTTCTTCTGGACGGATTTCCCTTGATACATTGTGGTTCTCGGTTATGTGTGGGACCACATGATACTTGAACCCGTCCATGATGAAGCGCTTAGCATGCACCTCTGCTTCATTATGCTTCGCGAGAAGAGCAACATCGGTTGGTGTAGCCAAGACGTTCTCTGCATGTTTCCGTAGTGCATATGCCTCCAGGACCGTCAGATTCTGGCCTTCCAGATGGCAAAGTTGGACAAGGGGTCCAACCTATCCTGATCCGCAGTCCGTACGACACCATCTAGCTCAAAACAATCTGTCAAAACAGATACTCCTCTCCCTGCCGCTGTTGCTACCCTAAACAGAATTCCGGTTCTAGGGTCCTTGGCGAAAAGGCACCCTCTATAGTAACTGCTCCCTTTAACAACCGATTTCCCTCCTTAGAAATCTGCCAAATCCTCTGAATCAACCCTCTTCGATCCCCCTCCTGATCGATCTTCAGATTTCTTTGGCAAAAATCTGCTGAGCGGCTGTTATCCTCCCAGTCTTTGTCAACTTAGCTAGGCACGATTCGCATCGACAAAATCTCCACCACACCAACAACCTCTGAAGATCTGCTTCCAGATTCTGGCAAATCTGCACAACAACCTCAAAACTGGACTGCGTTCCTCTGGCTGGCTTCTATGTAAGTAGATTGGCTCAGCGTAGCGCAGGCTGCTCCTGTGTCACTCTGGAAGGCTCTGCGTTGCCTCTGCGTCGCTCAGATGGGATTGTGTCAGCCCCTGCGTGTGTGGCCTCTGCTGGTACTGCGTCCTCCTGGTGTTGCGTTGCCCTTTCCGGAACTCTGTTGCTTCAACTGCCTCTCTGCAGCAAAAAATTCTTCACCTGTTTTGCTGGTGATTCAGCTTGATCTGTAATGCTTTGATACCATGTGAAAATTTCTAAACATAGAGTCTTGATTTACTTCTCCTACTTGAATTAAATTACAAGTTAATTTTTTGAATTATTCAGTAAAATCAACAAAGTAAACACAACTGCAGTCTACACTTTAACAGATCATTTACTGAATAATAACGCACACATGACAAAGTGACACAGATTTTTCGGACAAATGTCCCCGGAAAACCCAATGTGGGAAACCCTTTGTAGCTAGCTCTAGAGGGTTTTATTATTATTCAGAATCCGAATACAACAATTTCTAGGCACCAGACATGGTTGGCCCTACAGAGAAAAATACACAGCAATAATACCTCTTTCACTCGGAGACAGAAAATATGGCTGATTCACACCCTCAAACGGGATTTACAGAACTTGAGCCTTTTCTGGCCCACCAGAAACCCCAACGCTGTTCCTCAACCCTCTGCGTCAGCCTTTCTGGCCTGCGTCAACCTTTGTGCTGCGCTCACTGGGCCTGCATCATCCTCTCTGGGCTTACACTACCCCTGCACTGCCCTGACTGGGTTTGCGTCACCCCTGAAGGGTTCCTGCTGCCTTTGTGCTGCCCTCTGTGTGGCTCTTGCTGATTTGCATAGCTCTGGCTAGCCTCTATGCTGCCTGGTATGCTGCCTCTTTGCCGCTGTTGTATTCTTGGCCTTGGATCAGAATCCCTTGCCAATCTCTGCCTCTCACAACATTGCAAACTCACTTCGAAATTCTTAGGAAACCACGCCCTAGAATTTCGACTTAGTTTCGGTGCTCTGCCAATGGGTGTGTTCTCCAACTGACCCCAAGCCCTTCTATTATACTTTTCTCATTGGCAATCCAACAACCGTGATCTAATCTCTACTCAACGACTAAGATTAGAAGCTGCTTGATTCACGTCACTTTGAACATTCTCATCTCATGTTTAATTTAATTCACTTTAATCTTTTAATTTTCCCAAGTTAAACTTAGGGTCCTTAATTAAAAAGATTAATTATTTGAATTACTATCAAACCAGATGGAATTTCTCCAAACGCTTTCTGGGTCTTGGAGATCTCATGTACTCCAGTTCCTCCACAAAATTTCAGAGCTAGAGCACATCCGATGCTACCCCAAAATCTTAACATGTAGGAGGAGCAAAGAACAGATCCAACAGATCCAACGTTAAAGCAGAAGCTGGGGATCAAAGAGTTGTGTAAGCAGCGAATTGATTTCCCAGTGAAGTGCGCAGTCCAAGCCAGGAGGGCTAGATCATCAAGGAAAATATCTCTCTAAGTTAGCCGACAGAGAGGTAGGATTTTTCCAAATTGCTGTTTGTCTGAGACAAAGGGAGCATCGCAACAGATCTACGTAGATCAACAGTTGGAGGGACGCAGTTTGCTGTGCAACAGTGATTGCTAGTGTAGAAGCGTCTGGAAGAGTAGCTGAAGACACTTTTCTCGTACAAAAGCAGCGAAGTTTGTGGCTTGCTCTAGTAGAGAGTGCGTAAAGCCAGCTGCGCACAGGGTTAGAGGTGGCAGATCAACAATAGTTGGGTGAGATGGCCACCAATGGATTGCGTGACCAGGACCGATTGGAGGGGGTGACTCCAACTATGTAATCTGGAAGGCAAGGATTGCCTTCCTTCTAGGTGAACGTGACCTCAAGCACTTTATCGACAGTGCTCAGGCTGAACCAATGGATGCAACACCATTAAGGGCCTTCAAGAAGAATATGGCTAACGCCAAGCGGTTGCTCCTCGACGGAGTGAAGGATCATATTGTTTCACACATCTCTAGCAAAGGGACAACCAAGGAGATGTGGGATGCGTTGGCCACCCTATATCAGGGGTCTTTCGAGCAGAGGAAAATGTTTTTGGAGGAGAAAATGCGGACCACCAAGATGCAAAAGGGAGAGAGAATTGATCCGTTCCTGTCTAGACTTCAGGAGAAACGAGATCAGCTGACAGTTGTGGGATGGCCACATTGATGGTTAGACTTGCCTTAAATTTTGTGTCTGAAGAATATTATGTCTTTGTCCAGAGCATCCTGGGCAGAGAGAAGTTATTGGACTGGGAAGCAATGTGAGGAGGAGGAGAATGCAACCCTTGCATCAAAGGGGCAACAAGAGCAACGCAAGAGGAAGAAGGATCTTTCCAAGATCAAATGTTTTTGGTGTGGCGAGATGGGACATTACGCCACACAGTATCCTCTTAGGAAGAAGGACAAGGATGAGAAGCATGATCCTTGGGCTTCATCAATGAAGATAGAGGAGGAGGAATTCATGATGATTGCCCATATACTTCCAGGAGGAAGGTGGGGTGATTTGGACTTGTAGACCTAGAGATCTACAAGTTGGGCAGGATCCTTGAGGAGTCCACCTCTTGGATCGTCACCTTGCTATGGGAGCCCAAATTAGAAGTAGTAGGATTGACGGGTGCCAATTGGTGCAGAGGAGTGCAAAAGTGACAGTGCAATAGTTAGCAGCGCCAGAGTATGAGAAGCGCAGAGCATTGGCAGCAGTGCAGGAAGGCACATTGCAGAAGCTAGTAGCAGCGCAACAGCTTCAGAGGGACAACACAATGTTATCACCGAGATGCATCATTTTTTCCAATTTTTGGATGTTTTTCAATTGCAGTAAGCAACTATGATGTAGTGCAGTAGTAGTTGGCAGTGGTAGAGTCAATAGCAGCACAGATGCAAATTGAGAGGGAGTTGCAGTACAGATGCAGTGTTCACAGTGGCAGTGTCAGCAGCAGTACGATTGTGTTTGCGCAGAGTTGATGGGCAACAATGTCAGACATCAGCAGCGTAGAGGGAGATGTTACAGAGTCAGAGTAGTACTCAGACGGTGTATTGCTAGAGCACATCCCTCGCTAAGAGAGAGAGTTGATTTGGGGTAGCATCAAATGTGCTCTAAGTCTCAAAATTTGCAAAGAGGCATAAACACATGTATTCCAGATAACCCAAAATTCGTTTGGGGAAATTACACTTGGATTGTATTTTATTAAAATAATTAATTATTTTTAAAGGGAACCTAAGTCTAAACTTAGGAAAATAAAATAATTAAAGTGGATTAATAGAATATGGGTGTGAATGTTCTAGAAAAGGCGGATCGAGTCAAGTTAATCTTAGCCAAATCTGCGTCGTTTAAATTTCAACGAGAAGACTATAAGAATGGCTTGAAGGGTCATTTGGAAAATACATTTGGCGGAGTAAGGATCAAGAGATCGATTTCTTTAGTGAGCAGTGCTCAGAGAGAAACTTCGATCGAGAGATCTTTTTGTAGAGAGGGGCAGTAATTCCGGTTAGAGGCATTCCTGATCCGGAGAGTGCATAGTAGAGGAGGCAGTGAGAGCCACAGTAGTAGCGTAGAGGCAATGATGCAGAGCTTACGCAGTCACTGCGCAGAGCCTGAAGGGAATCATATTTTTGCCGAGGAGACAGTGTTGGGCTAGTGCCAGATCTCAGAGAGATTTTTCGGAGGCCAAGAGGCCTCAATTTCCAGCCAGCAGAGAGACCAACGCATAGACAAAGTGCAACTGTAGCTGTGACGCAAAGACTGCGCAGAGACAACGTAGGGCAGTCCGTTTTGGGTGTTGATCAGTGCCAGGTTCTCGTGGAGTGAGGTTTGTCTCACGAGATCTTTCTTGTCACTTTCTCTACATGATTTGACAGATCTGTCAATCATAGACTTGCACTCAGAAATAATTATTGCATAATAATATAAACCCTCGGTTGCTGCACCGGTTTTCCCACATTGGGTTTTTCCAGGGACATTGATCGAAAAATAACCGTGTCAGATGTGTGTGTGATCTATTCTTTCTCAATTTTGTATCCATACTTGTATTTTTTTTCGCAATTTATTTGTGAAGGTTGCAGTGTGATGTATTCAGAGTTTGTCATAGGAAATTGTAAATAAATTGTGAAGTTAATGTTAACAATTAGGTGAATATCTTCCAGTTGCTGCAATAGGATTCCAGATTTACGGAATTTTCACAGTCCTCCACTAGATCGTAAGTTCCCAATCCACATCCACACTTGTCCACTCTCATGCTGCCCTCCAATATTCCACGAGTGACCAAGTCCACGTTGTAGCATCTACATCTAGTTAGGGCATCCTCACACCTAGGAGACCCTTACACACGACTGCCGACAGAATTCTCATCATCTGCCCTTTGTTCTTCAATAGAGGAGCTATTGCACAAATCTAGGCACCAATCTTCAATGTGGAAACTGCCCACAGGTTAGGGCTTCTAACATGCCACGTCAACCCTACCTCCTTAGCTTCCACAGATTGCAACAACTCTGTCCACATTAGGACACCTTCATCACTCCATAGTGGGATCTGCTCCTAGTTGGAATTCCTTCGTGCCCAAGACAACTCCAACAAATGGCTCCCACAAATTGAAATGTAAACTAATCCAAACACTGTCAACTCCTTTGACCCAACGCTCCTCCAAACACTGATGTTTTGACTTGCTGGAATGCTGCAACTTTGGGACTCGTTAGGGCACTAGCCATAGTCCCTAACCACCCAACAAAATAGCCCTTAATTACTCCTTATTGCTACAACTGTCCTCCAAGGTTATGCTGCCCTTCATGTTGCTCTTTTAGGGTAGATTTTAGCCCAAAGCAAGGAACTACCTCCCTAAAAGTACTGTGGCACCCTAAAACACACTAACTATGGTTGCGAAAGCCTCTTGGGAGGATTGTCCACCCTCCAAAACATCCCCAAAGAAAAACCTCCAAGAATAGGGCTATGACCCTCTAAACAACAGCTCAGATGCCCTTAAACCAACCTATGTTCAGCCCTTAAGGGATCGATCTATCACAAGAAGGGTCTCGACCTCCAACAACAGTGCCGGTCCCTATTTTACCCTTAAGACAGTCCCTTCAAGTCTTGTTGTTTCTTACCTCCTTGCTGCGTCCTTCACCTCCTCAACGAGCCCTATTCTTGGGTATTCGTTGCACAAGATGGATGGTCTTTAAGTCCCCCATTCACCTCCTTTATGTAGCATAAAGAAGGGCTCCTCCAACATCATGTTTAGGGCTTTGCCAACTGTCATGAGGCTTATAACACCTCAAGCCGACCTTAAACATAAGCCACAAGCCCACACATAACCTTCAAAAATTCATAACTCTTCAACGATAACTCAAAATTGGATGATTCTCATTGTGTTAGAATCGTCTTGCTGAGAGCTATCATCCTCATCCATCACATGTCGAAAACTCGTAAGGGTTTTGGCCCAAACATCGATGGGTGCAAAACCCCAGGCTTGGGTTCTAAGCCCACAAGCCTACTTGTGGCACTTTGCCCTTCAAACCCAGAACACTAGGGGGGCTTGGAGTACCTCCCAAGCAACACAAAAATCAACATAACTGAGGAGAAGGACGAAGAATACAAGGATAATTACGGGGTGTTTCTAGGAGGTCGATTTCTTGGAATTGGAGAGGCTGAATTGCCAAAGCGAGGAGGGGCAGTTGCTGGGGAGGCTTTAAATTGTAACTAATGTCGGTCTTCATAATGTAATGTAATTTTATCATTGATGTATTTATCATATTCATTATTATTGTTATATTTATGTTTGGTCAAAGCATGTAATTTTAACGTTCATGTATTTATCATATTCGTTATTATTATTATATTTATTTTTGGCCAAAGCATGTTCTTCATGCTTATAGAGTCAAAAAGAGTCAAAAGAATTTACTATGAGGCAAAGAAAAATGTATTTGATGTGAAAATTTATGAATATTACTTATGCAAAAACTCTACTATTAAATCTTGATTTACTTCTCCTACTTGAACAAGTTATTAATATGAAATATTCAGCATTAAAATCGAAGTAGACACATTAATAGTCTACACAGATACAGATCTAAACTAAATACTTGCACAATGACAAAGTGACAGACAAGGATTTTCTGGACAATTGTCCCCAGAAAAACCCAATGTACGAAAACCGGTCTTCTAGCTGCTGGGGGGTTTTATTATTAAGTAGATTCTAAGTACAACAAATCTGGACACCAAACTGGTTAACCCAACAAAGAAATAAACAATCTGCAGCAATACCTCTCTCCCAAAGATAGAAAAACTAACTAATTCACACCCTCCAACGGAATTTACAGAACTCGGCCCTTTTCAGTCTTCAGAAACCCCAGCGCTACTCTGAAGCCTTCTGCGTCAACCCCTGCGCTGCTCAGGAAGGGCTTGTGTCACCCTAGACTGGGTTACGTTGCCCCTGCGCTGCCCTGGCTGGTCTTCCGTCAACCCTGTTGGGCTCATGTTGCCTCTGCGCTGCCCTTTTTGGGCCTACATAAGCCCTGCATAGCCCCTAAAGCCTTTGCGATGCCCCTGTTGGGTTGTGGCTACTCTGCGTAGTTGCTGCCCTCTCTGCGCTGCTCAGTCTGCTGCTTCTTTGCCTCTTGTTGCACTCTTGGCCTGGGATCAAACCATCCCTTGCCAGTACTACCCCTCGCTGCAGCTAAAACACTTCTGGAAATTCTTAGCAAACCACGCCCTAGAATGCCAGCTTAGTTTCAGTGCTCTGCCACTGTGTGTGTTCTCCAACTGACCCCAAGTATTTCCTTTATTCTTTTCTAGTTGGGAAACCAACGACCGTGATCTAATCTTGAATTGATGGCTAAGATTAAAAGAAGCTTGATCCGTGTGACTTAAGTCATTTTCATCACATGTTTAATTTAATTAACATTAATCTTTTAAATTTCCTAAGTTAGACTTAGGGTCCTTAATTAAAAGGGTTAATTAATTAAATATCTCTTAAACAGGATGGAATTTCTCAAATCCCTTTCTGGGTCTTGGGGATCTTATGTACTCTAGTCCCTCCACAAAGTTTGGGAGCTAGAGCATATCTGATGCTACCCCAACACTCAAAAATCTCAACATTTGAATCATGTCCCATTTGGACATTTATAAGAAAATAAAAAGTGATTTTTGTGCTTAGTCATAAGCCTGCCAAATGAACAAGTTGGCCTCGCCCTCCAGAGTGACACCTATTTGACCTTCTGGATGTGAAAATTTCTGAATCTAACAACTAGAAATCCTATTGTTGTTAACTGATTTGCATTTCCTACTTGTGTTCTTCAATTAACAAGTTATTTACAGAATTCTTAAGTAAACATTAATGCAAATACACTGCAGCCTACACCAATATACAGATCAAGTACTGAAAAATAAGATGAGACAGTGACACAAGGGACACACTTATTTTTGGACTAAACGTCCCCGGAAAAACCCAATGTGGGAAAATCGGTGCAGCAAATATGAAGGTTTTATTATTAAGTAGATTTCTGAATACAATTAGGGTGCCAAATTTGGATCACCCAACAGAGAAAAAAAATCCCAGCAGAAGTACCCCTATACGGAGACAGATATTTTCGTTGATCCAGTAGCAGAATGAACAAACGCTACAGGTGACCGCGCTATCCCCAATGTTGTTCAGCAGCAGCTGCTCCCAACTCTGCGTTGAGACTGCGTCACCCCCTCTAGGAGCTGCGTCACCCTCCTCGTGAGCCTTCCCGGCTAAGAAATCGAACTACTAAATTGATGCCCAATCTGCCTTACAGAAACCCCAGCGCTGCCTCTTCAGTGACTGCGTCACCTCTCTCAGGCTCTGCGTCACCCTCCCAGGTGTTGCGTTGTCTCTCTGTGGTGTTGCGATGCCTCTCTACAATGTATTCTCAGCCTTGGACAGAAGTCCCACTGCCGATCTGCCCCTATCTACACTAGAAGCTCACTCTTAAATTCTCAGCAAATCGCGCCACAGAATTTCAACTTAGCTCAAGTGTTTCTCTCCGTGTGTGTGTTCTCCAAATGCCCCTCAAGCCTTCCTTTATACTTTTCCTGTTGAGAGATCAACGATCGTGATCAAATATTTAATCAACGACTAAGATTTAAACAGACTTGATCCTCGTCACTTAGAAGCTTCTCACCCACATTTACATTAATTCACTTTAATTATTTTAATTTCCTAAGTTTTAACTTAGGCTCCATTAAAAATAATTAATTATTTGAATAAAATGCACTCTGGACATAATTTCTCCAAGTGATTTATGGGTCTTGGAGATCTCATGTGTTCTAGTCCCTCCACAAATTTTCGGAGCTAGAGCACATCTGATGCTACCCAAAAATCAACACTCCCTCTTAGCGAGGAATGTGCTCTCGCAATATTTCTCACCAGAAGCATCACCCTAATCCACAGCATCGGGCCTCTACACTACTGATGCGCTTGGCATATTGCCCCTCATCCACTGCACTGCTGCAATCTGTATCGTTGCCCATGACACTACCAGTGTCACTGTTGCATCTGTACTGCAACTCCCTCTCAATATGTTGCATCATATTGCCCATAGCACTGCCACTGCTAATTGTTGTACTGCAACTCAGTTGTTGAGAGGTAAGCAATTGGCATCCCAAATCTTGACATATTAGTCAGTCTGGATACGACTCGATGTTGAAGCTTCCTTTGCTGCTAATTTGCGTTGACCCTTTGATGCTATTGCATTGTTTTTGTATCTGCCCTGTGCCTCTTGCACTGCTGCAACACTCCACTGCATTGCTTCAGACTTTATCACTCTAGCTTTGCCACTGTCGCTCCATCATCCCTCGCACCAATTGACTCTCGTCATTCTGTTATTGTCATTAAGGGCTCTCGTAGCCGTATGTGATCCAAGAGTTTGGGCACCTCAAGGATCCTGCCCTTCTCTCTGTAGCGCTAACTACAGCTCCATATCGCCCCACCTCTTCTCTAGAGGTGCATGAGCACTCATGGTGCTGTCATCGTCATCCTCCTCACCAGCCTGTGCTGGAGCAGCCTTCGAGTCAGGCTTCTCTTCTTTGCCATTCTTCTTCAGAGGGCACTACGTGGAGAAATGTCCCATTTCCCCACATATGAAGCATCTGACTTTCAAGGTGTCATTTTTATTCCGTCTCTGCTGCCCTTGTTGTCCCTTTGATGCGAGAGTCGCATCCTCCTCTTCCTCCTCCTTGACTTTAATCCCTTTGTTGTTGCTTCCCGCCTTGGTCCACCGTGTAATATCTTCCTGTCGAAGAGCTACCCACATCTCCTCCTAGCTAGGAAGAGAAGCCTTGCCCAAAATGCTTTGGACAAAAATTTCCTAGTCTTTAGTGACTGCATTTAGCACAGTCATGACCATAAATTCAGGTTCTGGTGTAGCCCCTACGGAAGCTAGCTGATCTCAGATACCTCGCAATCTGATAAGGAAGGGATCGATCTCTTCTCCCTTTTGCATATGAAACAATTTCAGCGAACTCTCAAGCAACATCTTCCACTGGACGGAAGATCCCTTGTATAATGAGGTCAAGGCCACCCACATGTCCCTTGACGTGTTCTTCAAAGGAATATGTGGGATCACATGATCCTTGACTCTGTCCATGATCATGCGCTTCGCTTTCGCTTGAGCCTCCTCGTACTTCTTGAGAGGATCAACATCAACCGAAACAACAACCGTGCTCAAGGCATAATCCTTGATGCAATGTTCATCAAAAACTGCTAGGATCCAAACCTTCCAGATGACAAATTTGGATGCTCCATCCAACCTGTCATGATCCCTCAGTCCACTCGCGACCATCTCTGCTCAACTGAATGTCGAACAAGTTCATTTCTCCCTCTTTCGCTGCTACCCCAGCGAAACTCAAATCTAGATTTCTTTGGCGCTAGAAATCCTCTAAGGAACAAGCTCCCTCTGAATCTCGATTTCCTTCACAGAAATCCTGCTGCCAACAAATGTCGAAACACCTCTTTGATCTCTCTTTGTTGTTGCTGAGCAGTGGATCTAGACTTCTTGGCAAGAAATCTTCTGAGGAACTAATTCCCTCTACTTTGCTTTTGTCCCACCACACACTATTTTTCACCAATAGAATCAACATCCCACCAACAACTCCAGATAAAAATTGTATTGCACCTCCAACCACGGCAACATGAAAAATGAGACTCAATAGCCTCTGTGTTGGCCCAACAATCATTGTGTTGCCTTCTGCAGCTACAGCGTCACCCTAGCAAGCTCTGTGTGAGCCTTCCTTGGTGACTACGTCACCCTTCCTCTGCCTCTCAAGCCCAGACAGTTGCTTTCCCGCAGCATATTTTCCTTTGTCCTTTCACTGATGGCTTCAGTCCTCCTTGATTTGCAATTGCTCTGATACCATGTGAAAATTTCTAAATCTAACAACCAGAAATCCTACTGCAGTTAACTGATTTGCATTTCCTACTTGTGTTCTTCAATTAACAAGTTTTTACAGAATTCTTCAATGAACATTAATGCAAATACACTGCAGCCTACACCAATATACGGATCAAACACTGAAAAATAAGATGAGACAATCACACAAAAGACACACTTATTTTTGGACTAAACGTCCCTGGAAAAACCCAATGCGAGAAAACCAGTGCAACAGATATGAGGGTTTTATTATTAACCAGATTTTTGAATACATCTAGGGTGCCAAATCCGGCTCACCCAATAGAGAAAAAATCCCAACAGAAGTACCTCTATCCGGAGACAGATATTTTGGCCGATCCAACAACAGAATGATCAAACCTCACACGTCACTACGTTGTCCCCAGTGTTGCGCAGCAGCAGCTGCTCCCAACTCTGCACTGACACTGTGTCACCCCCTCTAGGAGTTGTGTCACCCTCCTCGTGAGCCTTCCCGGCTCAGAAATCAAACTGCTGAACTGATGCCCGATCTGCCTCACAGAAACCCCAGCGATGCCTCTTCAGTGACTGCGTCACCTCTCTCAGGCTCTGCGTCACCCTCCCAGGTGTTGTGTTGTCTCTCTGTGGTGTTGTGTTGCCTCTCTGCAATGTATTCTAGGCCTTGGATAGAAGTCCCACTATCGAGCTTCCCTTCTCTGCACTAGAAGCTCACTCTGAAATTATCAACCAACCGTGCCCCAGAATTTTGACTTAGCTCGAGTGCTGCTCTCCGTGTGTGTGTTCTCCAATTGACCCTCAAGCCTTCCTTTATACTTTTCCTGTTGAAAGATCAACGACCGTGATCAAATCTTTAATCAGTGCTAAGATTAAAACAGACTTGATCCTCGTCACTTAGAAGCTTTTCACCCACATTCACATTAATTCACTTTAATTATTTTAATTTCCTAAGTTTTAACTTAGGCTCCATTAAAAATAATTAATTACTTGAATAAAATGCACTCCGGGCGGAATTTCTCCAAACGATTTCTAGGTCTTGGAGATCTCATGTGCTCTAACCCCTCCACAAATTTTGGAGCTAGAGCACATTCGATGCTACCCAAAAATCAACACTAGATAGCTATATATATAACGCAGTTCGACCCATTTTGAGGTACAATCATCATAAAGTACTTTCTACACCTAATAAAGAAGAAGAATACCGAATTAAAAGGAGAGAAACTTTCACATGTGGAAGATAGATTCTGTGAATGAGGACGATTTTTTTCTGATGCAGCTACAGACCTATTTTCAGCCCCTGTTGCAGACTCAAAATTTCAAGACGTTGACCAAAAGAGGACTGAAATTTCAGGAAGATGATAGGATTTGGACCAGGTTTGACCTATGTTGACTTTGACTCTTGGAAGTGACTTGGAAGGGGGTTGGACTTGATGTTTGGTGGCAGTTTTGGTCTTGGTCTTGGATATCTCATTTTGATTTGATTCTATAAGAAAAGGAATGTTGGGTTTTCCCCCTTATGAGGTTTTGTCCTTGCTGGGAGCCTATTTTTGGTGTCTCTTGTCTCTTTATTTTCTTGGAAGATTGAACATTTGTATAATTGCTTGATGAAGAAGACATAACAAACAATAAGACGAAATCTAACATTCGTAAGTACTTATCAAGTTAAGAGGAATCAAGCCTAATATACCTTACACTTGGTTTCTCAACATGTTGTCAGAGCTATGGTGAAGACAGGAGCACTAATGAAGAAACCCTAAGTAGGGCTAAATCTGAAAGAAAGTTGAGCATAGGAAGGAAAGTTTTGGGCATCTGAAACCAAGAAAAGAAGCAGATCACACTTGTGAACAATCTGAACCTATGGTGATACTCTGAAAAGGATACAAATCTGTGAAGCAATCTGAATCTATGGTGATACTTTGGAAGCAATTTGAATTGTTTGTGGTGTGATAGAAGATCATAACTGTGTGTGACAGTGATCTGAATTGTCTGTGATATGATAGATGATCATAATTGTATGTGACAGTGATCCAAATTCTTTGTGGTATAACAGAGATATGAATTGTGTGGAAACCCAAATTGTCTATGACAAAGATCCGAACTGTTTGTATATTGTGTGACAAAAATACGAATTGGGACAAAGGTTTGTCGTGATTGGTAGAAGATCCAAAACTATACACCTAGTTATCCATCTTTGCAATCCATAAGAAGGATGAATGACGAAACAAAGAAGGACAAAATATGGTTTGTATACCTCACTTAAATAAGATTAGAAGGCCAAAGAAGAAGTTTGAATCTCTGTAATAAATCTATATATCTCTATCGAATACGAACTATACAAGGTACATGAGAGAGCCAATAAGTTGTCTATACAAGGTGGGGTCCACTGCCTCCTGGTTTGATGGATCAATCTTCTTCTAATTGGTTATCATAGGTGTAGAGTGAAAATTCCTAAATCTGGAATCTTATTGCAGCAACTGGAAAATATTCACCTAATTGTTATCTTTTACTTAACAATTTATTTGCAGTTATGTACGACAAACACTGAATCCATCACATTGCAACCTACACAAATATAAAAATATCGTGGAAACAACATATAGCGCGGGAAAGAAATAAACACACAATCGACGTCGTTGATTAAAGATAACTGGCAGAAATGAAGTGAGAATTAACCTCACACTATCACTTGCGATCCAACACTGATCTAGCCTCTGAATGGCTAGCCTCAAGCTACCTTTGCGCAGTCACTGCACTGCCTCTGCATCATAACTCGTAGGGACTGCGTCACTCCTAGATGTTCGCTAGATGCTCAAATCTTTGACCCTTCAGTCTCACACCCCAGCTCCTGGCACTAGATCTGGACTGCTCCTCAGCACAACTGTGGATCTCCTCCCGGGCTCTGCGCTGCCTTAGCGTGGTTCTGCGCTACCTAGCATGGCTCTACGCTATGTCTCTGGATTTCACTCTGCCTCTGCTCTGTATTCACTGGATCAAAAAAACTTCCACCAGCCACTATCCCTACCCCTCACTGCAAGAAATCAACTCGATCACTCCTCTGGCAACTGTTGCGCTGCTCTCTTGAGAATTCGATCTCTAGATATCTCACTCGATGTATCCTCCAAGGGCCCATCAATGATCTTCTTATAATCTTCTCATTGATCATTCAACGACCCAGATTAAATCCTAATCAATGGCTCAGATCATCTTGACTTGATCTTTGTCTTTTTCTAGAAGATTTACACCCAATTTAATTAATACCCTTTAATTATTTTCATTTCCTAAATTTAGACTTAGGAATCCATTAAAAATAATTAATTCTTTTAATTAAACCTTCTCCGGGTGGAAATTTCCCAAAACGATTTCTGGGTTTTGGAGAATGCATGTGTCCTATGCTCTAGCCTCCCTGCAAATTCTTGAGGCTAGAGCACATCCAATGCTACAAAAATCAATATAGATATGGGTCTAAAGTGCAATATCTTGAACTTCTTCGGGATCTGTACAGTGTATCTCCCTTAAACAAGGAAGAGCTCCCCATCAGTCTTCCACATCTCGAGCCCTAAAAAATAAAGCAGCGACCCCAAGTCCTTCATCTTGAACTCTGCTGCTAAGTCGCTTTTGCAGTCTACTATGAGCCCTGGTGACCCAATCACAAATAGATCATCAACATACAAAACGAGAATGAGTGGTTCACCTCCAACATGAGATAGTAGAGGTTAAAATCTACCTTACTCTTCACAAATCCCATCTGCTACAAGTAGCTGTCAATCCAACCATACCATGCTCTAGGAGTACTTGAGTCCAATTATCGCTCTCTTCAACCTCCATACATGGCTTTCCCTCCCATGCATCTCAAAACCCTCTGGTTGTTCGATGTACACCTCCTCTTCTATAACTTCTGGTTGTTCCATTTGATGGATCTACCATCTCATTTGTGCTGCAAGTGAGATCATGGCCCTAATGGATGTTGCAAATCAGCATCCTTGGTCAGAATTTATATTAACAAATTATGTAGAAAAGTCACATTTATGACTTTGACTAAGTCGGCCTCAAAGTCTTCAAGTCGGCCCTGTAACCCACCACTTTGTGGGTGATATCCCTAGGAGAATTTTTTCTCCATGATGTACCTCAGCTGGCAGCCCCTTATAGCCTCCTACTAACTCATTGTGCCATTTCTCCGCCACCTGAGCCAACCATGTGGTCCCTCACCCATATGTATTGATCGTATGTTTGAAGGTGGGCCTCCCGAATCCAAAGGTATGTCTTGTCATTTGGTAATTGAGTATTGGGTTTACTTATCATATTTACTTATGGGCATGGATTGATGGGGGGGTTTGGTGGAAAGAGTAGGCTTAGTCTGTGCTCATGTCCCCTTGATCTTTTTTGGGTATAACCCTGGCATCTTGGTCCCGTGGGATCTCCTTTATTGACCATTTGGATCTAGGGTGGTACTAATTGGGAAAACCCAACTTTGGGTGTGTGGTCCCACTCATTTATCTGCAAATATTACTCCTCTTCCACTCATTATACCCTCATTCATCATTTCTCCCACCTAGGTCCACATAGTGTCAACGTCCCTATCCCCTTCCCCCAACCTTGGGTCAAGCCTGGAATGATGTCTTGAGGTTGACGTAGCTAAAAGAAAAAGAAAAAACATAATTAGCCACACTTAACAGGGAATTGTACCAGAAAATGCAAAAAATGGTTGGGACAAAAATGATTAGCACGTGGGAAAAAGCCAATGCATGAGCACTACCCCTTACCCATGGCCATCACCTTGTTCCATAGGCCCTAGAAGAGCCTCCTTAGTCATACAGGAACCCATGATTGTCAGCAGCTAGAAGAGCCTCCTTGTTTCCATAGGCCCTAGAAGAGCCTCCTTTATCAGCAGCTTCCAGATTGAATTTCTGTGTTGCAAATTGATGTCTCCAAGTGAGTTCGATTCCACTGTATATATAGGCTTCTGATGGGTTCGAATTATTGGATTTGAGGCTCACTTAATCACCTTAAGGCCAACTTGGTGTGGAAGCTTCATAAATCATATTTTACTCAATACTTGACCTAATTGGATGATTCAAAAGCGCAATATGGATCAATTTAAATCTGCAATAAACCTATAGACTCGGAATAAAACCTAGAAGTCCATAATAGGGACTTCGACCTAAAATAAATATGACCCATGCATGAAACCCATGATTTAATAAGTCATTTAATAATAATATAAATTTATTTTCATTATTCTTTAGACAATTACAATAAGTATTGACTCAAGTACAATTTATGAAGACCAAACCTAGTTAAATTTCGTCAACACCCTTGCCCTTTTCCACTTGTGTAGCAAGAGCAAGCTCATCTTTCTCCTAAGTACCCTTTCACTTTCCTTCGGTCAGTGACTTCTCCGAGATCTCCTTCTCGATAAAGTCACCTCACAACTGGCTCCAATTCGGTAAGGATCCCATCCACAAAGGTAGTTCAATGCTTAACACAACCCTCCTGAGCAACTTTCACCAACTCGGAATCTATCACAGTTTCCCCAACAACTGCAAGCTCAAGCTCGTCACGAAATTGTTGGATCGTCGTGAGGTATAAGGTGTTACCATCTCAGATCTATTCATCCTGATGTTGTTTGATTTCTCCCGCAACACCATTTTCCTCCATTTGTGCTCTAATAAAGACCGGTCAAAGCTACCCACATTTGACCAATGACGTCCAATGTCCTTCTCTGATATGTGAGGAATTATGTGATCCCTCACACCATCCAAAATTATACACCTTTCTTTCATATTTTTGAGACTATTCTCCGCTACAAGGTTTGGATCTGAAGGAACCTAAATGTTTGTGTTCACAAGATCCTACAAACCATTCATTTTTAGAATCATGGTAATTCGCTCATTCCAGGCACTGAAATTAGTAGCCCCACCCAACCTGCCTTCATATCGCAAACTACTCAGTGATGCCACCTTTCTTTCATATTTTTGAGACTATTCTCCGCTACAATGTTTGGATCTGAAGGAACCTAAATGTTTGTGTTCACAAGATCCCACAAACCATTCATTTTTAGAATCATGGTAATTCGCTCATTCCAGGGACTGAAATTAGCAGCCCCACCCAACCTGCCTTCATATCGCAAACTACTCAATGATGCCATCTTCACAAATCGACCACGGCCACAACAACCAGCGACAAAATTTAAAAATAACTATGTTGTTATAAAAAAGAAGAAACTCGTCGCTACAAATTCTAGTGATTTCGAATCTCTCTCAGAGTTATATAAAAACCTCTAATACCGTGTTAAATCTCCTAATACCAACCCAAATTTATTTTCTCATGGAAATTATTTATTCCCAACAATTTATTTAATTAACAAAATAAATCACGATTACCAAAAAATAAAATCACTGGTATTTTAACATCTAAAAATATATGTAGTGGAAATAAATCGGAGAGATCAATCACACATTGCAATAGAAAAATAATTCACCCACAACAATTCTTTGTCATTTATTAATCTAGAAAATCAAGGTTTCAACCCACAGAGAATTTACAAAGAAAAATACAGTGACTAAAACCTGCAACTTGGCCCCACTGGAATAATTCAGCCCAAGGAAAAACGGCCAACTGAAAATCAACCTCCAAAGAAATTTGGCTTGAAGAAAATTGACCTATACACAATCACAACTCGGCTCTAGTAAATAGGCTGTTTGCATTGTCACTTTAATGTAATTTAGTCAGATTCTCTGACGTTTCCCTTCCAAATTTTATTTCTGGAAATATGAGGGATCACATGATCCATTTGTTGAAAAGTGTAACTAGGTTCGGTCTTCATAATGACTTGTAATTATGAATTTATGTAATGAAGAGACAAGGATAATAAAATTTATTTTGTAATGCTTGCCTCATGGGTTTCATGAGCAAGGAGCTTTTATTATAGGTCAAAGAATTCTTCTTGATGTCTTTAGGGGTTTGTCATCTTGTCATAAATATAATTAAGAGTCATGTAAAGGACAAATTTTTGATGTAATTGTATGCTCCAAGACATTGTCACTATCTCCTTGAAGTCGGCTCATATTATGGTTAAAGGATCTCCTTGATGAAGTCGGCCTACACTTAGTTAGACATGTCAGCGTAGGGCAGTGGAATAGCCTCCATAAATAAGAGGAATGCTGCCTCATTTCTCCACTAAGATTTTGGACATGTTCTGCAACTGGAAGTGCGAGATAGGGTCTGAGGTTAGTGCGAAGGAAGATCACATTATAGTGAAGAGAAAGGGCTCTCACATAACTTGGTATTGGGTCTATTCATCTTGGTAAAGGATCTGCAATCATCATGCAAGATAAGGACTGTAATCAGTGCGACGATAGATGTGAGAAGGTGGTAATCTGAGGGCTACCTATGTGTATAATAAGTTTGCAATACAGTGTCTGAGGAGGCTGCTATCAACGCGTAGGAAAGGTTGTACAACCTCGGTCTTGGGTCATCTTATTTGGAAAGGAACCAAGGATATATATACAACGTAATGGAGAGCTACTACAATAAAGGGAGATCTTTGTCTTGGGCATTAAGGATGCAGAAAGGTAGTCCGAGGAGAAGTGTCTAGGTGACCGAGGCTAGATCAAGGAAGAAAGAATAGAAGGCTAGGGACTGAGCTTCCCTAGCGTTGGTGCAAAGCAGTGCAAAAAAGAAGTTCATCATAAGGAGCCTAGAAAAGCAGTGGCAAGGGTCTTGGAGGTATACTAGTGTCAAGGGTCTGTGTCATGGTCGTGGTACTCGTCAATTGAAGATCTATAAGAAAAATTATTATCGGGTTTTCCTCTCCAAGAGGGAGAGGTTTTGGCCCTGGCTTGAAAGCCTAAATGTTTGTCTCTTGTGCATTTGATAATTGACTTGATGAAGAACATAATAATCTAATGAAGATAAGATCTAAGTGAAAGAAGCATAACAAAATCACAAGTAGTTATCATGAAAGAGAAATTTTAATAAAAGCCCTAATTTCTCAACATGGAATCAAGGCTAAGGTGCAGAAGACAAGAAAGGGCAGTTTAGCAAGAAGACACAAGGATCAAGCTACAGAAAGAAGATCAAAGGTCAGTTTCAAGAAAGCGTTAAGGAGAAGGGATCTACATTTTAAAGTCAAAACCCTAGATCCAAGAAAGAAAACCTTCTTTCAAGTAGTTTGCAAGGAGTTGCTCAAGCCATCCCAAGAAGACCAAAGACCTTACTCAAAGGACTTATAAATCAAGGTTCTTTCAAGAGGAAAAGCAAGATCAAGGAGGTGATCTTTTTCTTCAAAGAATGTAAAGCTATCTCGTGATTAAAGATCAAGTCAACATTGTTGGAGCCATCATCAAGCCATCCTTGATCATCATCATCACCAAGGATTCAAGGTGATCTATCTCTTTACACCACTCTTGAAGAAGTCAATCTAAGAGGGAGCTTCTACTACTAGCTACATCATCAACAAGGAAGAAACCATCTAATCAAGTAAGTATATTTTTATGACTTCATCTGAATCTGTCAAAATGTCTTTTTGCAAAGAAAGAAACAAATTGGTTGGGGTTTCAAACTTTCTTGCATGGAAAAAAAGGACAGATCTAAATCTTATTGAGAATGAAGTCATGGACTATATCAAAGGGTCAGCAAGTAGACCTTCAAAAAAAGATACTCAAGCACATGCCAAATACGTGAAAGGAGATATAAGATCCTAGAGGATTCTTATAGAAACCAAAAATGACCCTCTCATCCCCTATGTATCAAAATTAGAAACTTCAAAAGAAATATATGACAAATTGGTGGCGCTGTTCTCGGTGAGTACTGCAAGAGAAGTAATATCTCTGAGACAAGAACTATACAAGTTGAAGCTGCGAAGAGAGGAAGGAATCACTTCATATTTTATGAAGATTTCTGAAATGTGAGATCAACTACAGGAATTGGGAGAAGTAATGTCTGATAGAGAAATGACTACAATGGTGCTAAATGCTCTACCAAAGGGATGGGGAAACTTCACTTCAAGTATCTATGGGAAGAAAGAAGCAACACCATTCTAGGATCAATGGTCTCTATGTAATATAGAAGAGACTAGATTGAAAGCTAAAATTGGTACAGGATCAAATGAAGAAAATCAAGCCTATGCTGCCATGTCAAGAAGAAAGGGAAGATTTGGTAAGTTTGGTCCTCATAAGAAAAGGAGAAACATGGATAAGATACGATGCTATGAATGTAATGAGAATTGATGCAGTCAATACCAGAGTGACAGTTGCAGAGACTAGTAGCAGTCAACTGTCAAATGCTGAGGAGAGAAGTGCAGAGTTGGCAGCAATGCAGTCTGCAGCGACGCAGAGTCTTCAGTGGACAGAGCAATAACTACTGGCAGTCAGAGGCTCAGGTGACAAATGCATCATACTGAACACAGTGGATTCAGTATTTTGGATGTTTTTCAGTTGCAGATGTTGCAATTGCAACAACAACAGAGTTGCAATGCAGACGCAGTGTTGGCAGTAGTTCAACAAGGTTAGCAGCAACTCAGATGCAACATATATCATAGTTGCGTAGTGGTTGGTGGGTAGTGTGTCCAGACATCAGCAATGTGACCGGAGGTGATGTAGAGATAGGGTGTTGGGATAGCTTGTGCAACACTAGATCACATTCCTTGCTAAGAGGGAGTGATAGTTTTTGTAGCATTAGATGTGTTCTAGCCACAAAATTTGGTGGAGAGTCTAGAATACATGAGATCTCCAAAACCCAGAAATCGTTTATGGAAATTCCAGCTAGAAGTGTCTCAACTAGATTATTAATCGATTTTTAAATATTTCCTAAGTCTAAACTTAGAGAATATGGTTAATTAGTCTTTATTAATTGAGACAAGGCAAGAATAGTCTAGGAACTCACACGGATCAATCCAGAAATGATTTGAGCCATCGATTAAGATTTAATCTTGGTCGTTGGAGTCTTGTTGGAGAGGCTAAAATACATGAGATCTCCAAAACCCATAAATCGTTTATGGAAATTCCAGCTAGAAGTGTCTCAATTAGATTATTAACCGATTTTTAAATATTTCCCAAGTCTAAACTTAGGGAATATGGTTAATTAATCTTTATTAATTGAGATAAGGCAAGAATAGTTTAGGAACTCACACGGATCGATCCAAAAATGATCTAAGCCATCGATTAAGATTTAATCTTGGCCGTTGGAGTCCCAACAGGGAGACATAAGAAGGGATCGATGCGGTGATCGAGAATACACTAGAACACCAGAAGTTTGATTTCCTTGGCATATCGATTTCCAGAGTAGCAGCAGTCAGCTACTGGAGAGCCAGAAATCGAAGCAGTGAGTGAGGGGCAGGGACAGTGAGGCTGGAGGAAGATTTCCAAACCCAGCGAGTGCATTTGCAGAGAGGCAAAAGAGCTGCAGTGAGGCTGACACAGGGGCAACATAGTAGCCTCTTATAGGCAGTTTGATTTGCATATTAGGGAAGTCGTTTCAGAGTTAAGGTGGCAAAAGAATTTCGCAGAGGTTGGAAGGAACGTTTCTAGAGTCAGTGGCAAGCAGAAACGGTAATTGAGTGTGAGAACTAGGCCGTACGATTTTCTACATGCGTAGAGCCTACATAGAGGGTGATGTAGGGCAAGACGTAGAGGGTTTCAGTGGCCAATCTTCTGGCTTTAAATAATTCCAGTGTTTGTTTCAATAAACATTGGAGTTGAAGTCTCTTTGGAAGGAGCACTCGAAGGAAGTTTAAAAATTCTCTCTGTAATTTTGACTATATCTTCAAGCTTAGTTGGAAGTCTATGGTTTAACTTGTATCAAATTCTCTACTTGCTTTCCAATTCAAATATAGTAAGATCAAATCTCAGAGGAAATTCGAAATAATGTCTTTTATGTTTTAAAGTCATTGAAGTTCGTTTGAAGAAGAGTAAGATTGATGAAGACTTTAAATATTTTGCATACAAATCATACTGCAATTAAAGAATGATGTCTCCTAAAACCTTTGGATTGTGAATTCAATAACCTGTGCAAAGTCTGGTAGAATGTTGAAGCTACAAAGTCACTTCTTGCCATTACACATACTCAAGATAAGACTATAAGGTCAAGTTCTTCCTCAAGACTAGAAGGTCAAAGTTCATCCTCAAGACTAGAAGGTCAAAGTTCATCCTCAAGATGTGTTTGATTTGCTAGATCTTGTAGACACACAAATGTTGATTTGTGGTAGCATCGAATGTCCTCTAAGTCTCAAACTTTGTGGAGAGGCTTAGACACATGAATTACAGATAACCCATAATTTTTTTTGGGAAATTCCACCCAGAAACAATTTTATAAGAAAAAATAATTATTTTTAACAAGGACCCTAAGTCTAACTTACGAAATTAAAATAATTAATGAGTATTAATGTAAACTGTGGGTGTAACTTCTAGAAAAAGCAGATCAAGTCTATTATAATTTTAGCCGTTGATTGGAGATCTAATCTCGGTCGTTGAAGTCTCAACGAGAAAACTATAAAGGAAGGCTTGAGGGTCATTTGTAAAAGACACCGATTGGATCAAGTGATCGAATTTTTTGATGGGGCAGTGCTCGGATGGAAACTTCGATCTAAGTGATTCTTCAGCACAGTTGAGGGGCAGAGACAATTTTGGCAGAAGGATCTTCTCTAGGGCCAAGGATCATCAACAAAGAGACAGAGAAAGATGAAGAGGAGGCTGTGCAGAGCTCAGGGTGAGTGACACAACACCCAAAAGGGGTGACGCAGAGCCACGCAGGCCCCACGCAGAGGCAACATAATTTCTCAGCAGAAAGTCCGAGTTTCAGCTGGGAAAATCTAGATCTGAGTCAGGAGAGCTAGATTGATTTTCTGAAAGGGCTGAAAGATCACACAGAAGGGGTGACGCAGTTCCAGATCTGACCCCACGCAGGCCTACATAGTTACTGTGCAGAGGCAACGTAGAGGGAGCTGAGACTTCATCAATTCAGCTACTGGATCAATCGGGACTTGTAGAGTGAGGTATACTCACTATATTTTTCTTTGCCAGTATTTCTCTATAATGAATCGTCTAGAGAGACATTCAGAGCTGCATCCAGAATAACTGTTGCTTAATAATAAAAGCCTCAGATCTGCTGCATTGGTTTTCTTGCATTGGTTTTTTTCTAGGGACGTTTGTCCAAAAATAACGGTGTCCTGTGTGTGTGTTATTTCTCTTGCTCAATTTACTATTTTCACATGTAATTTAATTAAGTGAAGGCTGCTTTAGTAACTACTTTGATATTTTCAGAAGTAATCTGCAAATAGCTTGTTAAATCTAATTTACAAGTACGGGAAATAGTTCAGTTTGTCGCAGTAGGGATTCCAGATCTAGATCTTGGAATTTTCACATGGTATCAGAGCATTGATTGTGAAACAGGAGGAGTAGATCTAGCTCTGAGTTGGAGGCCGAAGAGCTGTAGAAAGCAACAATTCGAATCCCTAGAGGGATTGCGCAGTCCAGGCCAGGAGGGCTGAAATTTCTAGGAAGGTCTCTCTTTGAGCCAGAGGGAACAACACAGAGCTGGTGGGACGCAGTTTCTGCAAGCAGATCTTGGTTTTGCTAGGCAGAAAGTGTTAGAAGAGGAATAAGCATCACAATGAGGGAATTTTCTTCCTCAGGAAGTTCCTAGCCAGGGAATTTCAGTTATTCCAAGATCTGAGCAGCAAATCCAGGCAACAGAGCTACGAGCTCCACAAGAAGTGCGTAAGCCTGTCTATTGCTGCGTAGAGGGGAAAAAAGAGGAGCAAATTCGATATTTTTTACAGCCATGGCAGCTCACAGGCTTAGAGATCAGGACTAGTTGGAGGGAGCCTCCAACTATGTGATCTGGAAGGCAAGAATCACTTGTCTTCTAGATGAGTACGATCTCAAGCTCTTCGTGGATAACATGGTAGTTGTCCCTGGTGATTCAGATCCGTAAAAAAAGGTACAAGGCTTGTATGACGATGGAAGAAAGGCTGCTCTTGGATGGAGTCAAAGATCACATAGTCTCCCATATAGCTGGAAAAGGTACTGTCAGGAAGATGTGGGAAGCCTTGGCCACGCTATATGAAGGATCTTCCGAGCAACGGAAGATGTACTTAGAGCAACAACTAAGGATGGCGTAGAAGCGGAAATGGGAGCGCATTTTTCCGTTCCTGACTAGGCTTCAAGAAATCCATGACCAACTTGCAGCCGTGGGGTCTACCCTTTCTCCTACAACGATGGTGAGACTGGCTCTTAACGCAGTCACCGAGGATTGGCAAGTATTTGTCCAGAGTATCCTGGGCAGAGCAACCTTGCCAGGCTGGGAAGAGATGTGGGCTACTCTTCAACAAAAAGAGCTAAGGAGAGACTTGGTCAAGTGCAAAATTGATGGTAGTAGTGGCAGTGGATCGAAGGTGAAGCAGGAGGAGGAAGAAAATGCAGCCCTTGCATCCAAAGGGCAGCAGGAGTAGCAGAGATGTAAGAAAGACGTCTCAAAGATCAAGTGTTTCAAGCGTGGTGACACTACACTTCCTAGTGTCCTTTGAAGCAAAAGGACAAGGACGAGAAACACAATCCGAAGGCTGCGACCACGAAGATCGATGAGGATGAGTACGCCATGAGTGCCCACGCATCTCTAGGAGGGAGATGGGGCGACAGTGAGTTGTAAGTTCGCAAGAACTTCAGTTGGGTAGGATCCTTGAGGAGTCCACCTCTTGGATCATACCTTGTTACGAGTGCCCTTTGATCAACAGTAGTAGGTTGGAGGAGTTTTCAGTCAGTGCAGAGGAGTGCAGAAACGACAGATGTAGTAGTTAGTAGTGCTAACATCTGAGCAGCACAAAGGGATGCAGTGCAGAGTAGTGCTTCAGAGGGACAACGTAGATCAAGTAGTAGTCAGAGCTTTAGCATCGAGATGCATCTTGAACACTTGTTCATATTCATGGATGTTTTTCAGTTCCTTCTCTTAGTCGCTAAGTTGCAGTGCAGAGTTAGATGTGGCAGTGCTAGCAGCAGATGCAACATTTGAGAGGGAGTTGTAGTACGAACGCAGTGTTGATTGTGGCAGGGTTAGCAGCAGTACAATTGCAGCAGCAGCGCAGTGATTGATGGGCAGCATGTCAGACATCATTAGCGCAGAGGGAGATGCTTCAGAGTCGGAGAGGTGTGCAACAGGGCATATCTGTTAGAGCACATTACTCACTTCTCAGGTAGCATCGGTAGTTGGTTTGTGGTAGCATCGGATGTGCTCTAAGTCTCAAACTTTTTGGAGAGGCTTAGACGCATGCATTACAGATAACACATAAATTGTTTTGGGACATTCCACCCAGAAACAATTTTATACGAGAAATTAATTATTTTTAATAAGGACCCTGAGTCTAACTTAGGAAATTAAAATAATTAACGAGTATTAATGTAAACTGTGGGTGTAACTTCTAGAAAAAACAAATCAAGTCTAATATAATCTTAGCTGTTGATTGGAGATTTAATATCAGCCATTGAAGTATCAATGAGAAGACTGTAAAGGAAGGCTTGAGGGTCATTTGTAAGAGACACTGAGAGGATCATTTGATCGAATTTTCTGACGGAGCAGTGCTCGGACGAAAACTTCTAAGTAATTCTTCAGTGCAGTTGAGGGGCAGAGACAGTTTTGGCAGGAGGATCTTCTATGGGGCCAAGGATCATCAACATAGAGGTAGAGAAAGACGAAGAGGAGGCTGTGCAGAGCCTAGAGTGAGTGACGCAACACCCAGAAGGGGTGACGCAGGGCCACGCAGGCCCCACGCAGAGGCAACACAGTTTCTCAGCAGAAAGTCCGAGTTTCAGTTGGGGAAATCCAGATCTGAGCCGGGAGGGCTGGATCGATTTTCCGGAAGGGCTGAAAGATCACACAGAAGGGGTGATGCAGTTGTAGATCTGACCCCACGCAGGCCTACGCAGCTACTGCGCAGAGGCAGTGTAGTGGTAGCTGGGGTTTCGTCAGTTCAGCTATTGGATCAGCTGGAACTTGCAGAGTGAGGTAGACTCACTATATTTTTCTCTGTTAGTATTTCTTTGTGACTGAATTGTCTAGTGAGACATTCAGAGTTGTATCCAGAATAACTGCTGCTTAATAATAAAACCCTCAGATTTGCTGCACTGGTTTTCCCACATTGGTTTTTTCCGGGGATGTTCGTCCAAAAATAATGGTGTCCTGTGTGTGTGTTATTTTTCTTGCTCAGATTACTGTTTTCACATGTAATTTAAGTGAAGGCTGCTTCAGTAACTACTTTGATATTTTCAGAAGTAATCTGCAAATAGCTTGTTAAATCTAATTTACAAGTAGGAGAAGTAGTTCAGTTTGTTGCAGTAGGGATTCCAGATCTAGATCTTGGAAATTTCACAACAAATCTTTTGCTAGAAGATGAAAATCTGATCAGACAGACCTCAGTGTTGAAGGGCTACTTGTAAGTGGTTTGACCTGTGTGACCAAAGTTTATGCTACCAGTCAGTTTGACTTCATGACTTGATGTATCTCTGTTGAACTTAATAATCTCTCTAAGAAGAAGGGTTGCTGGGTTTCTCCCCATGTGGGTTTTCCCAGGGTAAAATATTGTGTTTTTGTGTGGCAGTCTCTTTATGATTCTACTGGCATTTTGTTTTTACTGTTGAGATTCTCTGTGCAATTTTTTTATGATAAATAATAAATGCAAGAAAAAATTAAC
Organism: Pinus albicaulis; assembly: GCA_034641835.2. NCBI lineage: Eukaryota > Viridiplantae > Streptophyta > Pinopsida > Pinales > Pinaceae > Pinus > Pinus albicaulis. Next base: position 1,619,869,398 of record CM076580.1, read on the forward strand.
CTAAGATAAGTTCATAAGAAGTAATTGTCTGTTGAGAGGATACTGCTATATATACACACATTCTTGCACACATACACATATAGGGGATGCACCCCTGCACCTAGGTTTCTAAACAGATACACCTGTACCTTCACACATGCATCCCGGCTACTTAATTTCTGAGAAACTTTTTCTTGGTTTTTAAAAACTTCCCAACTATCTCTTATGAATACTTGGGAAGGATAGAAAGGTCATTATGAATTATTAGCACCACAGCATAACACAATATTTGGGATAGTTAACTTATAACCTGAGTAACTAGGACTAACAATATGAACTTATTATTACATAATTCCTGGTCATAATATTAATTATTAAAAAATTGTTTTTTTGAATAAGGATGTACTTTTGTGATAATATGGTTCTATTTTTTGTAAGCTAATTCTATTCATTAGTCAACCAAATTACATAACAGAAATGCAACAGTGAGCTTCTGGTCTGCCACTTGGGAAACCGGACCAGTGGCAATGTAGCAAACTTTGTACAATAAGAGACTTAGAATGGGGTATTAGACTATAAATTTCTATATGTTTACGTCAAATTCAGATCTTCCTATCATACTAGCATAATGAAGCCAACAAAAAGAAGATATCTTCTGTAGCAAAATAAATCAGCGAGGCCTAAATGTGGGAAACATCATGAAAAACTAAGTAGGAACAGAGGGTTCCATCGCTGTGTAATAATATACTTCATCTGTGCTAGTTACTTGTAATATTTGGAATGTATTTGAAGTATATCTCTAATCTTCAATGATTTGCTTTTAAAGCTGGACTAAAGTTTCTCCTGTTTTTGTGGATGGTTATATTGTTTGGAACTACGAATCTTTTTGAATTTTATTTTGTACTTCTTGGTTAGAATATAATTTATTAATATTCTTGCTCATTAATATAAAGTATTACAAAATTGATCTTTGTAATCAGGATCTACTTGGGTAATAATATATTTTATCTGTGCTAATTATTTGTAATGTCCAGAATGTAATTGAAGCATATGTTTAATCGTCAAGGATTTGTCTTTAAAGCTGGATTAAAGTTTCTCGTGTTTCTGTGCTTGGTTATATTATTCGAAAGTTGAATCTTTTGGGATTTTATTTTTTACTTAGTCTTTTAATGCTATAACAGCATATGGAGATGCATTCTTAGTCTTCAAGATTATATGAAGATAAATTCTTAAAGAGTCTTCAAGCTGGACTAAAGTTTCTCCTGCTTCTGTGCACAGTTATATTGTTTGAAACTATGAATCTTTTTGAATTGTAGTTTGTACTTGGTCTTTTAATGCTATCACAGCATAGGAAGATACATTCTTAAGTCTTCAAGATTCATTGTTCCAATATTTCATTTTAATATTTACTTCTGTCCAAATTGTGCTGCCTAATTTGCTGGGTACATCACTTCTTGTTCTTCTCAGGATGACTGTGTTTGACTTTTCTGCCACAGTTAGCAGTACAACATTATTCCTGTTTTGGCATAGAGATTTAGCTAGTTCATTGATTTTCTGGTCTCTCAAGATTGCATATGATATTGAATAGTTTGCATTAATAATGAGAACTAGTGGATGTTGAGTCATTGACTCATATTGCTCTTTGGTATTGTGATTCCTTTGCTTGGTTCCACCGCTGTGTAATAATATACTTCATCTGTGCTAGATACTTGTAATATTTGGAATGTATTTGAAGTATATCTCTAATCTTCAGTGATTTGCTTTTAAAGCTGGACTAAAGTTTCTCCTGTTTTTGTGCATGGTTATATTGTTTGGAACTACGAATCTTTTTGAATTTTATTTTGTACTTCTTGGTTATAATATAAATTATTATAATTCTTGCTCATTAATATAAAGTATTACAAAATTGATTTTTGTAATCAGGATCTACTTGGGTAATAATATATTTTATCTGTGCTAATTATTTGTAATGTCCAGAATGTAATTGAAGCATATGTTTAATCTTCAAGGATTTGTCTTTAAAGCTGGATCAAAGTTTCTCCTGTTTCTGTGCTTGGTTATATTGTTCGAAAGTTGAATCTTTTGGGATTTTATTTTTTACTTAGTCTTTTAATGCTATAACAGCATATGCAGATGCATTCTTAGTCTTCAAGATTATATGAAGATAAATTCTTAAAGAGTCTTCAAGCTGGACTAAAGTTTCTCCTGCTCCTGTGCACAGTTGTATTGTTTGAAACTATGAATCTTTTTGAATTGTAGTTTGTACTTGGTCTTTTAATGCTATCACAGCATAGGAAGATACATTCTTAAGTCTTCAAGATTCATTGTTCCAATATTTCATTTTAATATTTATTTCTGTCCAAATTGTGCTGCCTAATTTGCTGGGTACATCACTTCTTGTTCTTCTCAGGATGACTGAGTTTGACTTTTCTGCCCTATTTAGCAGTACAACATTATTCCTGTATTGTGATTCCTTTGCTTGGTTCTTGCAGTAAAAAGGTTATAGTCACTCTTGCTCAAAGATGAAGGAAGAAAAGCAAGAGGCTGGACTTGATTCAACAGTTCTGCCACAGAAGGTTGAGCATTTTGCTTTGCCAGATAGCAAGCCTGTTATGCCAGCACGACTGGATGGCAAGAGGAAACCCAAAGCCAAGAAAACAGACTCCTTATCTGAGGACAGTTGTTTCATTGGTCAGTCAATTTGTGGTGTGGTGGATGGGTCATTTGATGCAGGTTACATGCTCACAGTAAGAGTTGGAGACACCGACACAATATTGCGGGGCATTGTGTTTGAACCGGGGCTATCTGTGCCCATTTCAGAGGCAAATGACATTGCACCAAACGTGAAGCAAATAAAGAGAGATGAAAGCATTCCTTTTCCCGAAGCTCCAAACACTTCAAACTCTATGCCTGTCAGGCAACAGAGCCATGTTCCATTGTTGCCATATCCAGTTCCACATGCTATACAGACATCATCTTTTAGAGTGCAAAAACAGATTGGCTCTGGCCCAACAGATATGGAATGCTGTCAACCACATTCAAGTCCATCCAAATCTACCTCTATTTCTGATGCTGTTTCAAGGTTGCCATCACCAAAGCCTACATCTAATGCTCCAGCAACATCATCAGTTGATGTACAAAATCAGATGGAACCTCCTGAGAGGATTTATTTTGGTCAAAAAGATATGGCTGCCCATCAGGCACTTGCAGTTCCATTCACAAGTACCTTTACATCGCAGGCTGTGGCAAGTTTTCCATCTTCAGTACCTGTACCAGATGCTCTACGTATGACATCTCTCCATGTACAAAATCAGGTGGGAGTTCCTACTCAAACAGATATGATGTCCCCTCAGCCAGGTGCAATCCCATCCAAATCTTCTGGCATTTCCCAGTCCCAGTCTGTACCAGTTCTACTTTTTCCATTGCCTGTTTCAAATACTCTAGGAACCTCATCAGTCCATGTACAAAATCAGATGAGATATCCTTATACAACAGTGGGTTCTGGCAAAACGGATTCAGTACCTTCCCAGCCAGATGGAGTTCCATTCAAATCAACCTCCATTTCTGAGGCTGTTTCAAGGTTCCAATCTCCAGTGCCTCTACCAAGTACTCTACAAACCTCATCAGTCCATGCACAGAATCAGATGAAACATCCTTATGCAACCATGGGTTCTGTCAAAACAGAAACAGTATCTCCCCAACCAGATGGAGTTCCATCTAAATCCACCTCCATTTCTGAGGGTGTTTCAAGGTTGCCATCTCCATTGCCTCTACCAAATGATCCAGAAACCTCATCAATCCATGTACAAGATCAGAAGAGATATCCTTATGCAGCAGTAAGTTCAGGAAAAACAGATGTATCTCCCCAGCCAGATGGAGTTCCATCCAAATCCACATCCATTTCTGAGGTTGTCTCAAGGTTGCCATCTCCAGTGCCTCTACCGAAAGCTCTAGTTACGTTACCTGCTAATGTACAAATGGAGGCAGGATCTTCTTTGGTAACTGGCTCTCCCCAAAAAGATGTGGCCCCTCCTCTGTTAGATGCAAACCCATCGAAATCCACCTTCATTTCACAGGCTTTACCATTGTTACCATCTTCGATGCCTGCTTCAAATAATGTTCTTGCAACCTCAGTAGTTCATGTACATAATGAGATGGGTTCTCCTGCAACAGGTTGTTCTGGCCAGAAAGATACTGTGCATGTACCAAATTCTCCAGGTGTGTCATCTGTCCATTTACAAAACCAGACAGGTCTTCTGATGATGGGCTCTAGCCAAATTGATATGGTGGCCCCTATGTCAGATGAAAACAAACTGAAATCAGCCTTCATTTCCCGGACCTCTCCAATGTTATCATCATCAATGCTTCCTTCAAATAATGCTCGTGCAACCTCCACTGTGCATGTGCAGAATGAGATGGAACATCCAGCAGCAAGTTGCTCTGCCCAAAATGATATCTTATCTGTACCAGATGCTCGAGGCACGTCGTCTCTCCATTTAGAAACACAGACAGAACTGCCTCTGACACTTGGCCCTGGCCAAATCAATATGGTACTCCCTCAGCCAGGTCCAATCCCATCCAAATCCACCTCCATTTTCCAGGCTGCAACGACATCACTATCTTCAATGGATGCCTCAAATACTCTAGGAATCTCATCTACTCATGTTCAGAATCAGATGGGATCTCCTGCAGCAATTGGGTCTGGCCAGACAGATACCGTGCCTCAACAAGATACAGTCCTGTGCAGATCCACCTCTGTTGTGCAGACTGTTCCTATACTGTCCCCTGCATTGCCTGATCAAAATGCTCCATCATCAAAATCTTTCTTCGTACAAAAAATAGAGCCTCCTGTGAGTGTTGTTTCTGGACAAACAGATTTGGTGCCTTCTCAGCCAGATGTAATTCTACCCAAATCCATCTCTATTTCACAGACTCTTCCTATGTTGTCAGTTCCAGTGCCTGTTTCAAATGCTCCATCATCGTCGTCTGTTTTCATACAGAATCAGATGGAACCTCCTGTGAAGATTGAGTCTGGTGATAAAGATTTGGTGCCTTTTCAGCTGTCTGCATTTTCACCCAAAATCTCCTCAATTTCACAGAGTCCAGCTACATTCCCTGTTCCAAATGCTCGATCATCATTGTCATCATCATCATCATCTATCATTTTGCAGAAGCAGATGAGACCACCTGTGACAATTGAACCTGGACAAACAGATACGGTGGCAACAAAGCCAGAACAAATTCCGTGCATATTTCCTCGTATTTCTCAGTCACTTCCAATGCTGCAAGCATCAATACCTATTACATTTACTGGAGTAGCATCATCTAAACCATCTACTAATAGTGGACAAGATCCTGATTCTCGTCCCTCTGAGCATGACTTTCATTCAACAGAAGCCACTGAAACAAGGATGGATGTAGATGGAGCGGCATAGGAAAGGTTGTAGTTTGCCTGTTGAAAAATAGGCAGGTAGCTCCATTTATCGAAAATTTTGTCTTTGTAATTATTTTAGCATGAAATGCCTAGGGTGGAGGAATATGATGTACATATTAGGCTTCCTCTTCTTTTATCGCAAGTGAAAAGGGAGCGGCACTAATGCATGCAAGACAATTTATTTTTGTTTACTAAATATTGGACTATTATCACTCTTCTGAAGCAGTGGTATGAATTCGCCCACCCAATCTGGACTGAGCTATTTGTGTTATAAAATTCAAATTCGTAGCTTAGTATTTTCGCATTATTTTAGCTTAGTGTCTGTGTAATTATTTTAGCATGAAATGTCTAGGGTGGAGGAATATCTATGGTGGAGGGTGGGTGAAATGTCTAGCATGAAATTTATTTTTGTTTACTAAATATTGGAATATTATCACTCTTCTGAAGCAGTGGTATGAATTTGCCCACCCCATCTGGACTGAGCGTGTTATAAAATTCAAATTCGTAGCTTAGTATATTAGCATTATTTTAGCTTAGTGTCTAATTATTTTAGCATGAAATGTCTAGGGTGGAGGAATATGATGTACATATTAAGCTTCCTCTTCTTTTATCGTAAGTGAAAAGGGGAGCAGCACTAATGCATGCAAGACAATTATTTTTGTTTACTAAATATTGAACTATTATCACACTTCTGAAGCACTGGTATGAAATTCGCCCACCCAATCTGGACTGAGCTATTTGTGTTATAAAGTCCAAATTCGTAGCTTAGTATTTAAGATCCACAAAAATTGTCTAGTCTTTTTATGCTACTAATGACATGGGAGTTTCTTCTCTTTTTCTGTTTTATTCTGTAGTTTCTCTCCTTAGTTCACTGTCGGTTTGTCCGCTAAGATCGCCGCAAGATTTAGGACCTTCTCTCCTCTCTAAATTCACCACAGCTCCACATGCAACTAAGTGAATTTGGAGGTAAAATTCCTTATTAAAAGAGAAACCCCTAATTTTTCTTTTTCCTGAATGTTTCCTGATATTCTTTTTTTCTTTTTTCTCATTTCAGTTCGTGCTTGTTATCTCATGGAACCTAATAATGTATTTATCCTTGGGGACCAAAGAATTTTCAATTTTCACTTGGCCTTAGCACTTGCGGACTCGGACTTTGCTTTGGGTTAATTCTTTTAGTTCTCTCTCTTTTCTTTAGGAGTGGTATTTTTTTTTTGTTTGATCTACGTGGGATTTGAACCTTGAATCTCATGTTTTACATTATACTACATAACACGGCATTTGCCAATTGAGATCCCCCCGTGGGCCTCTAGGAGTGGTAATTGATTAAACCCTGTAGTTGAATTTTTTGTTTTCCCTATTCTGGGGTATGATTTTGTAAGTATGCACTTGAACTAGTCATAGGATTATGTACTTGAATAAAGAAGAAACTTATTGTGAAAGAAGACAAATTCTTCAGTTTATAATTGTTATATCGAGTTTTTTTCCAGCTTGGTGGCTTCCCTTGGTTGATTTTCTAAATGAGAACTTCTATTTATCACCTATTTGGTGGTCTTAGATTTGGCTTTCGTGATGACATTAACTTTTATTGTTAAAGAGGAACTTTGGTTTGGACCTTCTATAGCCTGCTTTAATAGTAGTCTTGAATATTTTGCACTTCTCCATGGCTGTCTTTGCATACTTGGCTACCTTCAGTGGAATCTCAGCGTCAGTATCATGAACTTGATCCTTTGTCTTCTGGAAGTGCCCCTTGAAGGAAGCCTGCTTTTGCAAAGACAAATGCATAACTGCTTGTTGGCATTGAAGGCTCTAGTATGTCTTGCTGATTTGACCGATATCCTTGGGGACTTTTCGTGAAGTCTATTGAAGGTTCTTCTCAGGTCGCATGGAGAGTTTGACATTCTGCATTCTAGATTGAAGAGTGTTTCTATGACTCTGATAGAAATACAAATGCAGGTTGCCAGTTGGGATATTCTTACTGTGGCATCTGTTTCTGGGATTCGTTCCAGTTTGCACTTCTGGCATTTGTATTTTTTCCTGGAGTTACTTCCTTTGCAAAACAACATATTCCCACTCTTGAAATGCCCCTGGCTTTCTCAGACATTCCACATATAAAATTGTTAATGAAAGGACAAATCACTAATTATTTAAACTTTAAAACCAAATATGTGGAAACCAAAGAGATCACAGGAAATATCCAAATCCGTACCACCCCAAACTCCCTCGGGCTTTGTGAAAAATACGCTTTCTATTCCTGCAAGGCACTGCATTATTACTGTACCATTTATACCTGTTGATTAATATTTATTTTCTCGATGGAATGGAATGGACTAGAGAGATTGTGTGGAAATGAATTATTGCAATTTCTTTTATACTTTGCATAACATGTGTACAATGGCTTAAGGTGAATTAATTCTCCAGGTCATGTGAAAGCTTGATTTTGGTTTTTGGGTGTAAAGAGAGTCTTTTGAGCTCTATTGGCTTGTTAGAAATTCTAAAGTTTGCTAACCTTACAATGAGAGAAGTAGTAGTGCAAAATCTTAGATTAGCCGCTAGCCTTTTCATCCCTTGTTATTTCTTCAACTTTTATCCTTGAGAATTAGGACTTTGGTAAGTAGCTAATATTGTATTTTATTTTTTTATTTCATTTTATGTTTGAAAGCACGTTTGAACTATAAAATGCAAAACGCCTGTTGTACATTTAGTTCCTATCGTTGCATCTCGTCTCGGCATCCAATATGGTCTTAGAAAATAATAATATGCATATACTATTTTACATATTCTCATATATTCATTGTAGAGCTTATGAACCTGCTCCAACACCGTTGACATATAATAGTTTATCAGATATGTTGACAGATTATATAGTTTTATGTTCACTTAATCCCTAAAAGAATAATGAATTTTGTTTTGACTCTGCATTATAAAGCGAGAATAAACGTTAGCAATTTCATTTTGGCATATTGTCTAGGGATTCATAAAGAAACCAATTAGCAACAATCATTTTGGCATATTGTCCAAGGATTCATAAAGAAACTAATCGACAACGATGGGGAGGATATATGCAAACTTGAAAAAGACAATTTCTATTTAGTTTTTAATATCTATACCAATAGCAACTTGAGCTAAAAAATGTACTTACGTCTCTTCATCACGAGTCCTTTATAATGAAATCAAAATTTCATCAACATGAATTCTCTATAATGAAATTAGATAAATATACTTTCAATTCCTTCTAATTGCATTATGCAAGAAGGGAAGGTTCTTTTATTTTTTATTTTTGGTTGTTTAATTAAATCTAAAAGGTTAGAGCATTACTGTAAAAAGTGAAAGTTGAATATATTCTTCTTGTTATCTCTATTTGTGTTTGTAGAGGTGATGGTATTGGTGCAATCAATAAAGTGATTGTACCAAAACATCTTTCTCTTCAATATCCCTATTCCCCACTTGGCATATCCCATTGAAACTACTCAAAGTTCTTCCTCCCTGATAGTGCTTTTAGGTTCGACTCCACATTGTTTTTGTGTCAATCCTATCCAATGAAATGGAGTCCACATCAAGAGTTCTATCATGGTGCTTTATCCATAGTGATAAAATGTTGTAATTGTAGATCATCATTATTTTGTGCTGATATAAGGATTATAATAAATAATAAGCTTTGATGTTATGAACTGTGCATTTTAAAAATGACAAGGAACCAATAATTGCAATCCTCGTTGAGAGGGAAACCTTTTACAATGAATATAATGTATAAAACAAGGTTTGATGATCCTAAGACCAAGTCTCCTTTGTGTGTGTGTACACGAGGTGAATGGTACAATTATAATAAAATGAGATTGTGCACTAGAATGGTGGAAAAAACATGTCAAGTAGGGTAATTCATGCATTCACAATTGTTCCCTCCATTACATCTATACACTCAAGATGTGGACTCACATTAGCTGGTCACCTTGACCATGGCGCTTGACTATGGATCCTTTTCCTCTCCTTTGCCACTCATTTACACCAACACATATTGATTGAGGGGTTGGTTGTAATATTCCAAAATTAGCATGCAGCTAATTGGAATAGTAATTTTTGTTTTTGCTTCTTAGTTAGAAGAATAAGAGGGCAGGGAGACCCATAAATCTCCTTAGTAGGAATAAAATCACTCTAGATGTGAATGGAGGTCATCAAAATAGTTGAATAAAGCACCCTTATGTGTGAATAGGGGATGAAGCATGTGAAATGGGTCAAACTTTGACCAAATCAATCGCATTGGTATGGAAAGAGTGGACATTCATTGAGGGACAACGCAGTTTTGGAGGGAGATTCTTTGCATGGAAGTAGTGGCTTTAATGAGTGAGACCCAAGGTGAGGAAACTCATCAAGCATATAAGGAAGGGGATGGCAACCATGGAAAACATGTTTTGATTATTATTTGATTATGGTCTGTTATGACTTGTTGCTCTCTTCAGCGATTTAGCTAAGTTTGCAGTGCTGTTTAGCACAAGGGTGTTCCCGAGTGGGAATCCCACCTTCATCCTCGGGGCACTTTGAGTGCCCACTCGGGGGAAGTTTATTGAGCATTATTTCCACATTCCGGCATTAGGCCAAGCTACAACTTTCTTCTACAACGCAGTTTCTGTTTAGAGTTGTGCTGAGTAGCAGGTTGCAGCAATGGAGGATTAATTTTGGCCATTTCTTAGCTTGTTTTCAATGGAGGAAGCATTCCTTCCATTGGGAGGCTAGCAAGGAGGGTCCTTGGGCATCATATCATATTTTGGCACTAGGCCAAGGCACCCTCATCTCTTACAATGCAGTGTCACTCTCAAACTGCGTTATTTTATTGAACAGATTCAAAGGAGGGTTCATTGCATCACTTGGAGAGTTGGATCTTCATTGGAGGGATGAACCTTTCATTAGGAGAGTGACAGCAACCAAACTGAAAGTTGGCCCCTAAGGAGAGTTGGTCTCTTTGCGTAGCTCTGTCAGCATTTTCACCTCAATTGACTCGATTCCTCGCCACATGGTCTTCCACAACTTCTTGTAATTTTATTTATCAAATTCGAGAAATTTGACAAATAAACATAATCAACAAACTTTGAAATTAAATTATATCTCCCGACGCTTTTCTTAACCAAACAACCTTAGGCCTCGGGCCCACATATATAATCAATGGCCCAATCAAATACTCACACCGTACCTTGGTTATCCTTCGTGCATCTTCCGAATACGACCACCGTCTGATGGCTTCCCTCCAGATCAACGGCGTTCAGCGATATCGCGCGGCCTCCCTAGTCGAACATTAGCGCGCGATGGCACGCGACAAGGCGGTTTTCAGAATCTCGTCGTACGCCACGTGTCCACTGCTCTATGGAATCGCTCTCAAATGGAAAATACCACTCATCTCCACAAAAGTGGTGTGATATGGGCAGTCCGATTTCGCTAACCCACGCACGGTTTTGGAACAGTGGTTGACCCTAGTTTAAGTCGGGTTACGCTATCCTCCGTATTCACTAACTCAGGTCTAGCCTCGGGTCAGGATTTCAATTGACAGCAAAAAAAATTTATCTCTTTATTAAGCGGGGATTTCTACTATCATTAAACAGAGTTCAACGACCACGGTTTACACACAGACTTCGTCTGCGGTTGGGATTTAATTCACAGAGCTCGTTCGAACAAATTGAGAGAAACAATAGACAGAGGGATGCAGAGATTGTACAATAGTTCCATTCAGAAATTATATACGCACAAAGTTCAATCGCCTCACAGTTAAACAAATTTCCCCACAAATACCAATTCAAGACAGTTTGATAATCAACAGGAACTGAAATTCATTCAACCGGAAGCAATTGCTTAACACACAAATTTTTATTGCAGAAATCTCTCCCCTCAATGAGATCCGGGGGTTTACATATATACATAAACATTTGTCTCTTCGGTTCCTCTGCGAGGACCGTTTAGCAAATCAAAAACCTAATTACAATTATTCAAATAACTGGAACATGACAGATGGAATGAACCTAACTATTCGACTTCTACTAATCCTAACTGATCTAAATGCAACAGGGAGTTGAGGTATTGACACCAGTGCAAATGATTTCGAACCCTCCTAGCCACAACATGTGGACAAAACCTCCTACATTGCTAGCTAGTGTCTAATGCCCCTGCATCAGAGAGTCTATTAGAGGAGTGCCATTGAGATTTACATCAGCTTCAGCTACCTCCTCCTATTTACTTTAGTTGCAGTGATTCTTCAGCCCTAGGGCTTTAGATCACCATCTTATATTTTGTGTATTTCCGGAAACCCTTCCTGGGATATCTTGGGAACTTGTTTGGGAGCTTAGATCTCCATTTTTAGCATTGTATGAACATTGTACGATCAGACCCATATATTTACATTATTCAGCTGCAGTCATACTCATTAAAATTGTGCTGTATTGGCTTCAATGTTTTGTATAGCAGTGTATCACATGTTTTGGTGCTTTTAGGCATTGGAGACTTCTCTTGCCTAGCTTGAGGGACTTGATCCCCAAGATATTGTACTTATTTGTTGTTGTTATACTTAATACCATGAATTTATCTTTGTCTCATGCTTGATGTATTGTTATTCACTGCTGCTTCCCACTTTTATGTGCTATATCGCTGCTTTTCCTAGTTTGGAATATTATAATGGTTTCAAAGCATAATCTTGGCTCAACCTGTGGATCTCAGCCATTATGCTATCAAAAGAGTGAAAAGAAGAAGAAGAGATAAAAAATGATTGAAGGAATGAGCTTTGTCTCATCTCTTTTCAGATCTATGAAGGACCTATCCAAGGAGATCAAGCAAATGAGAATGGAGAGATGCAATGAGACCTCGAGGGTTTCAAGATGAGGAAGGTCCATGCACTTCCGATCAGCGGAAGAGAAAACCGGTATTGCATAGAGCTCCAAAGTAATATATTATGAAGAAGAAGGTGAAAGACATGGAGGAAAATCAGATCATGAGATTCTAAGTAAGTATCTTGCAAAATATAAATCTCAATCAAGGACTTTCAAGGAGAATCTAACTCTCCAACAATTTATTCAGATCAAAGAAGAGAGGAGACCTTGCAACAATAGATGAATAAAACACAATAGATTCCTATTGTGTACTTTTGATGGGTCATCCACAATGCTCTATCATGTCTATATTCATAGCAAGAGAGATGGAGGAAGGAGATGCACCAAAGGAGGAGACTCTTGGTGACTACCTTCAAGAATATGAATCTCAATCTCAGAGGTTCAAAAAGCATCTAAACTTCCAAGGGTTTTGTTAGATCAAGGAGAAGAGAAGGCCTAGCAATCACAATAGAAGTAAAAGGTGCAAACAACATGCTTGGGGTAGATTCTTTCTGCCTACTTTTGATGGGTCACCTAAATGCACAACTAAGGTTTGGCTGAAGGAGCTAGACACCTATTTTCAGTAGCACCAAATTTCAGAGGAGGAGGCCATTAGAGTAGCAGCACTGTATCTTGAAGGTAAGGCTTATGCTTGGTGGTTTTATGAAACTTCTTCATTGAATCATGCAAATGTATCTACTTATGCAAAGTTCACTCGGAGGTTAGTGAAAATGTTTGATCTAAAACATTTTGAAACATCCTTGGTTGAGCTAGCCAAGCCCAAATAGTCAAAACCTTTGCATGAGTTGGAAGGATCCATAAACCCAACTCCATTCCAGAATGCTATTGAAGGGGTTAGAAATTTGCAAAATACCTTGCTAAAGGCAAGATCCCCACTTGAGGAAGAGCTCTCTTCTCAAAATGAAGACATGGAGGTCTCTTTTTCAAAAGAGGATCAAGACAAAGGGCCTCTTAATGAAGAGGAGGTATCCTCCAATGATGATGAAGGGGAAGAGCATGCAAGAGGTAACAACACTGTCACACTAGGGGGAGATCTATTACCGCTTGGAGATGGGGGTGGAGCCCTTGTATCTTTACAAGTTCCAAAGGATCTAACATGTGGAGACTAGGGCACAATCCAGGAGCAACATGTGCCAACATTGGTAGATTGCGAGACCTTGCAGATGGAAGAAGAAGATAGGAAGGATGGCCAACATCAACTGGTTAGGAGCATACACACCTATCCATTCCAGGAGGTTGATGCACAAAAGAGGCAAGCTGAATTGCGCAGTGAGAGCAGGGACAAAGCAATCCACTCACATATACAGTCTATTCTAGACCTTGATGTCTCATTAAATGGAGACATTCCACCTGGGAGGCCACCAGATCAGGGGTTGATGAGAGATGTCTCACAACAGGTTGCACCACTCATAGATCCAGGAGGGGTGGGACCTTGGGAGGACTTGGCACAACGCAGAGAGTCTTGGGTAGACTCAAGGAGGAGCGAGCTATTCTCCCAATATCAGTGTTACCCACTCTCATAAACATCTTGCGCTGAGAGAAGATGTTTCAAGGATGGATGGCACCATCATGGTGCAAGGAGACGACTCCATGGCTTTGGCGAATCAAAAGATACTTCCACATAGGGAGTGATCTTCCACATATGGTGGAGGTTGGTAGCCACTCATGCTTACATTGGCCAAACTCAAATTTTTTTTGATAGGTGATAGCTTCCCATGGAAGGCTAGCCTCCAAAAACTTCAACCTTCACTAGAGCATGAGTAGCTACAGGAGGAGCAACAGAGGCATGATAGCATCATCCTAGTGTATGACTTTGGCATGGGAGATGTCAAAGAAGAGGGCAACAACATGATAGGTGCTTTACATTGTAGATCAGCAGAGCTGTCATTATTGAGTATTGATCCTTATTGGAGATCCCAACTGTTGGTGGAATACTCCAAGGATCTCTTTTCATGCAGAGTACTTGATGGCCAGTTATCAGATGGGAGATATGCAGTGAGAGATGGGGTCATCTATTTTCAGAGTATGATCTTCTTGACTAGAGCATCTAAGCTCAAGGAGAAGCTACTACATGCAACATATGAGGGTTTGCTCTCCAACCCCATTGATTTCATAAGAATATACTGTACTATCATGGAAGGATTCATTTGAGAAGGCTTCAAAGAGGAGATGCACCATCATATGAAGAGATGCATGGATTGTTTGGAGGTTGAGGAGAGACATAACTCTTTGGTAGAGTTATCACAACCACTTCCTTTTTCATTGGGAGTGAAATGAGACCCATCTATGAGCCACTTCACTAGCTTGAACAAATTACATGGTAAGGGTTGTATTTCTATACATTATGATTCACTTACTATGTATTTGTATTTCCTTACCATTCATGTGTAGAGCATTGCTCCAAGAGGGGGCACTCTTTCTTATGAACTTCATGGTCTACTTGGGGCCATAAGTAGTGGTGATGATGGCCACTCCCTAGGAGATGTTGGAAAGATGATACTTTATTCAAGGTGTGCTCAAATTGCACCTCACATCATACACCTTCTCCAAGCATGTGAGAAGATTGGGGCAGCAAACAAGTGGTTGGGAAGCCACTTATCATGCCATATTCTGATACAGTTAGGAGTCAAACTGCGCTGGTTGCACTTGAGGGACCATTGTCCTTCTCCAGTATTACACATGGCAACTAGTATGACTCTGATTATGATCCCATATGTTGATGATGTTCTTATCATTTTGTGGGCATGATTGGAGGGAGGACACATGGACTGGATGTGCCCATTGGGAGTGAGATTCTCCACACTTCTTATGCTTTATACTTCATGGAGAACATTGGGCAAAACATGATTGCTACATTAGACCTCTTGTTTCCTTATGGGATGAGCCATTTGGGTAACTTGAGCACTTGGGAGGTGCCTCTCATGAGCATTTGGGAGGAGTTTTTCTATGAATTACCATTTTGGAGGGTGATTCATTTTGTGTGGATGATAGCTTGGGGATTGGAGCTTCACATGGGAATGAATGTTCCCAATGTTTTTCTGATTCCATGCCTCAAGAAGGCCTCTCGACAACATATAGTTGCCTCCATGGATATCCCAATTCTTCATGATGATAACCATTTGGATTTATCACCAAAGGCTTAATTATACACTTGGGAGGAGCAATTTGGGGACATATTGATGAGAGAGCATATTGCTCATTGGAGAAACTTATAATATGAGGATGCTACAGGAGGAGGAGAGGAGGCTCTTCAATTCTATCCTTGCAGTGGCTTGAGGACAAGCAACATTTGGGAGGGGAGGATTGTAATATTTCAAAATTAGCATGCAACTAATTGGAATATTAATTTTTGTTTTTGCTTCTTAGTTAGAAGAATAAGAGGGTAGGGAGACCCATAAATCTCCTTCATAGGAATAAAATCCCTCCAGATGTGAATGGAGGTCATCAAAATAGTTGAATAAAGCACCCTTATATGTGAATAGGGGATGAAGCATGTGGAATGGGTCAAATTTGACCAAATCAACAGTGCTGGTATGGAAGGAGTGGACATTCATTGAGGGACAACACAGTTTTGGAGGGAGATCCTTTGCATGGAAGTAGTGGCTTTAACGAGTGGCGCCCAAGGTGAGGAAGCTCACCAAGCATATAAGGAAGGGGATGTCAGCCATGGAAAGCATGTTTTGATTATTATTTGATTATGGTCTGTTATGACTTGTTGTTCTCTTCAATTGTTTAGCTAAGATTGCAGTGCTGTTTAACAAAAGGGTGTTCCCGAGCGGGAATCCCACCTTCATCCTTGGGGGACTTCGAGTGCCCACTCAGGAGAAGTTCATTGAGCATTATTTCTTCATTCCAGCATTAGGCCAAGCTACAACTTTATTTTACAATGCAATTTCTGTTTAGAGTTGTGCTAAGTTGCAGGGTGCAACAATGGATGATTGGTTTGGGCCATTTCTGAGCTTGTTTTTAGTGGAGGAAGCATTCCGTCCATTTGGAGGCTAGCAAGGAGGGTCCTTGGGAATCATATCATATTTTGGCACCAGGCCAAGGCACCCTCATCTCCTACAGCGCAGTTTCACTCTCAAATTGCGTTATTTTATTGAACAGATTCAAAGGAGGGTTCAGTGCATCACTTGGAGAGTTAGATCTTCATTGGAGGGGTCAACCTTTCATTAGGAGAGTCTATTGGAGTTCCATTCAGATTTACATCAAATTCAACTACCTCCTTCTATGTGCTTCAGTTGCAGTGATTCTTTAACCCTAGGGCTTTAGATCACCATCTTATATTTTGTGTATTTCCGGAAACCCTTCATGGGTTATCTTGGGAATATATTTGGGAGCTTAGATCTCCATTATCAGCATTGTATGAGCATTGTATGATCATATCCATATATTTATATTATTCAGTTGCAGTCATACTCATTAAAACTGCGTTGTATTGGCTTCAATGTTTTGTATAGAAATGAATCACATGTTTTGGTGCTTTTAGGCATTGGAGGCTTCTCTTTCCTAGCTTGAGGGACTTGATCCCCAAGGTATTGTACTTATTTGTTGTTGTTACACTTAATACCATGGATCTATCTTTGGCTAACGCTTGATGTATTGTTATTTACCGTTGCTTCCCACTTTTATGTACTATATTGCTGCTTTTCCCAGTTTGGAATATTACATTGGCCTTGGAAATGCCACTTCCCCTTAGCAGTTAGAAGCACCTAATAGGATGGATTATTAGCCACCTCTATCAAGGTAGTGAATACATTTATGGGACTTGGTCTAATTAGATATCAAAATGTGATCTAAGTTTGAAGTATTAATATGCCCTTAACATGCAAGTTTGGTCCACTTAGATGCTTATATGATATTAGTCTCCAATGGATGGTTTCTTTCACTTGAGTTTAAGTCGGTTTTGTCATGTGGTCCAAAGTAGCCCAGGACTTAAGTGTGAAAATTTCTGAATCCTTATTACAAAAACCCTATTGCTAAATATTGATTTACTTCTCCTACTTGATTTATTACAGTCCAATGCGGGAAAAATAATTTACAAGTCTACACAAATACAAATCATTTACTAAACATCACACACATATGAAAAATGACAGATTTTTCAGAAAAACGTCCCTTGAAAATCCAATGCGGGAAAAATCCGTGCAACAACTCCAGAGGGTTTTATTATTATGCAAAATCTGAATACAACATTTTGGGCACCAGAAACGATTTTCCCAACAGAGAAAATACACGGCAGTTGTACCTTATCATTCAGAGACATAAAATATGGCTGAATCACACCCTCAATCGAGAATTACTAATAACGAGCCCTTTCTGGCCCACTGGAACCCTCAGTGCAATTCTTCCTGCAACTGCGCCAACCCCTCTAGCCTAGCGTAGCCTCTGCGTCACTCTGAAGGCCTCTGTGCTGCCTCTGCGTGGTCTTTGCATCAACTTGGCTGGGCTACGTCCCTCTTGCTGGCCTCTGCGTTGCCTAGTACGTTCCTGCCTCTCTGCTGCTGCATTCTCGGCCTTGGATTAGATCATCCCTTGTCGATCTCTGCCCCTTACTGCACTGCAAAATCACTTCGAAATCCTCAGCAAACGCCGCCCGAGAATTTTGACTTAGGTTCAGTGCATTTGCCATGTGTGTCCTCCAATTGACCCCAAGCCTTTCTTTTATACTTTTCTCGTTGGTAAACAACGATCATGATCTAATCTCTAATCGACGGCTAAGTTTAAATGAATGCTTGATCTACGTCACTTAGAACATTTTCATCACATGTGTAAATTAATTCACTTTTATTTTTTAATTTCCGTAAGTTAGACTCAGGGTCCCCATTAAAAAATTTAATTTCTTGAATAACTTTTACACCAGATGGAATTTCTCTCAACGCTTTCTGGGTCTTGGAGATCTCATGTGTTCTAGTCCCTCCACAAAGTTTCGGAGCTAGAGCACACCCGACGCAACCCCAAGATCTCAACATTAAGGCCCTCATTCCACATGTACCCAAGCCTTTCAAAGAGGCTGAAGACTCAACAGATGAAACATTGTTTACTTACTGTGAAATTTTGAAGCTGAAATACTACTGCAGTGATTGATTTATTTCACCTACTTATATATGATAAGTTATTTACAGATACTTTCAATAAATTTTGAAAGAAACACAACTGCAGTATTCACTTAATCATAAGTAGAAAATAAAATGGAACGCATATAACACAATAGAAACATTAACATGAATACAATTATTTTTAGACAATTGTCCCCTGAAAAACCCAATAAGGGAAAACCGGTGCAACAAATGAAGGTTTGTATTATTCTTCAGCAGTAGAAATCATTTACAGAAATTTGACGAGCAGATGTCTAGAATACACTTGAGATAATTTTTCCGAAGCCTTTAGAAGAATTTCTGACACACGGGAGGCACCCTTTCTCCCTATACGTCACTCTGCGTGGTCTTCTGCGCAGTCACTGCGCTAGACTGCGCCACTCTGTGTGGAGGACTAGTGTTGTTGCTCAGCGCTGTCCCCTCTGCGTCCTCCTCCTGCATTCTTCTTCCTTTGCTGACTTCCCCTACCTCCTTCTGCCTCTGTAACTCCGCCTCTACAACCTCTCCCTCTGAAATCGAATTCTATTCCTTCATAATCGATTTCCTTCGGGTACTAACTCTGTGCCCGATTTGCTTTCCAAATGAACCTCAAGCCTTCTCTTATAGTTTTCTCGTTGATGAATCAACGACCCAGATTATTTCTAATCAATAACTGAGATTAAAACATGACTTGATCTTCATTTTCTAGAAGATCTACACTTTTCTTTATTAATATGCTTGAATTATTTAATTTCCTTAAGTTTAGACTTAGGAATCACTTTAAAATAATTAATTATTTTAATAAAGCATGAACCAAGTGGAATTTACACACAATTTCTGGGTTCTTTGGAATACTTATGTCTAAGCCTCCTCCCAAAATATGAGACTCAGAACACTTTTCAATGCTAAAAAATCAACACTCCCTCTTAGTGAGGAAAATGTTCAGGGAAAATACCAACTGCATCTGCTCTGACCTGAAGCATCCACTGCGCTGTTGATGTCTTGGCTACTGTCCCTCATCTCTGCGTCGCTGCCCTCTGTATTGCTACCTGTGACACCATCTCTGCCACTGCCTCATCCGTACTGCAACTCTCTCTGAATCTCAAGGCCACCCATTCTACTGGAATGGGTTCTTGACCATCCCCATATTTTCCCTAAAGTAAGTAAACTTAATCTTACCCAAAGTTTTTGTGAGGATATCTACCACCTGTTCCCCTGTAGGAATGTACTTCAACTATACAACTCCCTGTTGGAAATAGTCTTTGATGAAGTGGCACTTAATGTCATTGTGCTTCGATCGGTCATGAAACACAGGATTCTCAGAGATCTTGATGCAACTCTGATTATCACACAAGATTATGGTTGGTTCCATCCTCTTCTTAAGCAAGTTCATGAGCAACTTAAGAGGCCATATGGTCTCACACGAAGTTGTGCTAGCTGCCATATATTCAGTGTCGGCTAAGCTCAATGCTAGGAATTTCTGTTTCCTACTACACCAGGAAGTTATTCCTGATCCAATACTGAAACAATACTCACTAGTACTTTTCTGATCTACTGGGCTTCCAGCCCAGTCCATGTCAGTGAACCCACTCAACTGGATTTCGTTGTCATTGGTGTACTTCAATCCAAACTCGACTGTCCCCTTCAAATCTCTGAGAACATGTTTGGCTGCTGCCGAGTGAGCCCTCCTTGGTTCTACCATGAATTGACTGAGGGTATTCACGACATAACATATGTCTAGTCTAGTGTTGACTAGGTACATCAATGATCCTATGAGCTGTCTTTACAAGGTAGGGTCAGCGTCATCATCCTCGGATGTGTCGATCTTCTTCCAGTTTGTGATCGACAGTCCTCCATCTGAAATCTCTTTAGGATCTCTTTAGTATATCTTCCTTGCCTAAGGAATATTTCTCCCTTTTGCTGCCAAACCTCCAAACCAAAAAAATAGTGCATCTGCCCTAGATCCTTCTTGTCGAATTTTGTAGCTAGATTTTCCTTGCAGTGTTTGATGAACTTAGATGATCCAGTAAAAAATAGATCATCTACATATAACACCATAATTAGTGGCTCATCCTGTACTCTTAGATAGTAGAGGTTTGGATTTGCGTCACTCTTGACAAATCCCATCTTCTGCAGTTTGCTATCAATTCACCCATACCATGCTCTAGGGGCTTTCTTTAGTTCGTACAAGGATTTCTTAAGCTTGCATACATGAGTCTTCTGCTCATGCGTCTCAAAGCCCTTTGGCTATTCTATGTACACTTATTCTTCTGTTACCCCATTCAAGAATGATGTCTTGACATCCATTTAGTGAATTTCCCATTCCATCTTTGCTGCCAGAGAGATGATGGATCTGATCGAAGTGTACTGAGCTATATGGGCGAAGGTTTTTTCATAATCGATCCCTTCCTTCTGTGCATACCCCTTAGCCACAAACCTGGCTTTGAATTTCTTTATGCTACCATCTGAAGCATACTTGATCTTGTAGATCCACCTTGATCCTACAAACGATCTGTTTTGAGGTATATGGACTACTCCCTATACATCATTTGTCATGATGGGGCTGTACTCCACCATAGCGTCTACCCACACCTAATGTTGAGATGCCTCTCGAAAATTAGAGGGTTCTCCAAACTGTGCTACCAGTGCCTAGTACCTGTCTGGTTGCCCACGTTCCCTCTTCTCATTTCCACGATGTTGAGATTCAACAAGAAAATTTCAGCAGCCATAACTAGTTGCATTAAGCACCCAAACTAGGGTGGGCCCCACAATGCTATTTTTGGGTGCATGTCTATTTTTTTTATCCCTTAATTAAGATGGAAAATTCATTGTAATCTATTCTCAATGTAAACTTGAAATAGTTAACTGAGAGTGATAAACTCAGTTAGCTAGTGGATTTCGAGTTAGAGGTAGTTGGTGAGGCATGCAGAGTAATTCTAGTTGTAATAGAGTTCAAAGTGCAGTGGTGCATTAGTTAATGCATGTTGTAATCAGTTTAACTTAGTTAAGTGAGTTAAACTCAGTTGTGCTAGTTGTAACTTAAGATACAATAGTGAGAGATCAAGTGAATTAAATATTAGTTAATTCACAATCAGTGATCTCACATGCAACTGAGGATTTAATATTATTAGCTGCATGCATGTCAGATCCAGTGGAGACCTAGTTGAGTTCTAGGTGAAAGAAAAGTTGACTATCAGTTGTAGGATTATTGGGTTGCAAACATGCAACCAAACACCCATTGGAGTGCTTATGATACTTGTGCAGTCAAGGAAGGAAATAATTCCTATCTTTTAGGGATTGTGCAAGCAAGGTACGCTGTCTAGAGGTTGAGAATTGGCTATGTGTTGGTTAGTTTTGTTCATGACAGTGTGAGACAATTAGCTGAGTATTAGAGGGCTCTTGTGAGAATAATTTTGTATGTAATTGTTTCATGATCCATGCTGAATATATAATAGAAGATAGTGGGGTTTTTAGCTGTAAGCTTTCCCCGGGAAATTATCTGTGTTGTGTGTGATTTGATTCTTCTTCATGTTGATGTGATTAGCGATTATGTTTTTAATTCCGCAAAAGATTTGTAGAAACGATTCAATAGTTAAATTTAGTACATTGTTAGATCATGTGAATCCAAGATATACATGCATGTTGTATAATTTCTACATGGTATCAGAGCATAGGAAATTGCAGAAGTGAAACAGGAGCTGAGTTTGTGACTGGATAGAATTCGAATTTGCAGAAAGACTTTCTTGGTGCTACGGTTGATTCAAGATCAAAATGGCTTTCAATGGTTTGAGGTTGGAGTATGCACTCAAGGGAAACTCAAACTATATTTCTTGAAAGGACAGGATGGAGGCAGTGCTCGAAGACAATGGCTTGAAGGAATTCATTGACATTGATGTTTCTAAACCCGCTATGGAAGATGCTGCAAATCTTGATGCATGGAAAAAGAAAGTGGCAAAGGTGAGGAGGATCCTATTGAAGGGAGTATGAGACGACATTGTATCAAGCCTCCATGGAAAAGCCACACCATATGAAATGTGGAAGGCTTTGATGTATTTATTCCAAAGCAGCAATGACCATAGGAAATTGGGGCTTAAAGATAAACTCAAGAAGATCAAGATGGAAAAGGGAGACACCATTCCAAAATATATAACAAAGTTTGTCCAATGTCGAGATGAACTGGGGAGCGTTGGAATAATAGTTGCTAATGATGATTTGGTGAGCTTGGATCTCCTAGGACTTCCCAAGAATTTGCACATTTATCAAGACTCTGTTAGTGGAAGGGAAAAATTGTCAGATTGAGAACGACTGTGCTCGAATTTGGTGCAAGAGGAGTTCAGACGGAACACTAGAGATGGATCTTCATCTAAGAATTAAGATGAAGAGGATTGTGCTTTGGATGCTAAGGCGAGGAAGGGGAAGGGGAAGAAATTTCATTCTAAATCCAAGTCCAAGAATGGAAAGAAGCAGGACATGTTGAAGTTGAATTGTTTTCACTGTCACGAGCATGAGAATTTTGCTACTAACTGTCCAAAAAATAAGAAGAACAAGAAGGCTGGAGGATATGCCGCTGGTGACACCCTCACCTTGCAATTTGAGCTTAACTTCTCATTGATCGCATGCATGGTGTCCAGTGCATTGGGATCTGTGTGGTATTTGGATAGTGGCGCTTCTTTTCATATGATGGGAGACAAGGAACTTTTCAGTGACTTGGAGGAGAAGGATATCCAGATGCATATTGAGATGGACGATGACGGGCGGTACAATGCTACCGATATTGGTACCATTACCTTTCATAGGAAGTCAGGTAAACCCTTTCAATTAAAAGATGTAATGCATGTACCAGGTTTGAAGAGAAATCTAGTCTCAGTCGCAATGTTGGAGGATAGAGGATATGATGTTTTTAGTGAAGGAAAAGATTTTTTGCGACATAAAATAACAAGACAAGCCAAGATGATAGGGATTTGAGATAATCTATACAAGCTTGAGGTAGATGGCTGTGCAACAATGATGGGCAAGGCAGATCAAGTGTTGAGCCGGGATGAAGGAAAATTATGGCACAGGAGATTGGGCCATCTTCACCATGGAGCTTTGAAAGTCACGCAACAGATTTCTACTGGTCTTCCCAGGGGTACACTTGCGCAGTGAGACACATGCAAGGGATGTACTATGGGAAAATATGTAAAGGCCACCTTTCATGAAAAGGAGAACTAAGCTTCGAGGATCCTTGAGAGAGTTCACATAGATGTGTGTGGACCCTTATCTGTTGCTTCGACAACAAAACATAAGTACTATGTAATATTTGTTGATGACTTTTCTCGTAAGTGCTGGATCTTCTTCATTTAGAAGAAAGATCGGACGTTCTCTAAGTTTTTGGATTTTAAGGCACTGGTGGAGAAAGAGTCATGGAAGCAAGGGAAGGCTTCGAGGAGCGATAATGGTGGAGAATACATCTCTAACGAATTCAAGAACTTTTGAAGAAATGAAGGAATTCTAAGAGAACTCATAGCGCCTCATAACCCACAACAGAATGGGGTCGCAGAGAGAAAGAATAGAACTATTGTGGGTGCAACACGAGCGATGTTGCATGATTAAGGCCTACCGATGC
Source organism: Pinus albicaulis (assembly GCA_034641835.2). Lineage (NCBI taxonomy): Eukaryota > Viridiplantae > Streptophyta > Pinopsida > Pinales > Pinaceae > Pinus > Pinus albicaulis. Next base: position 1,619,893,356 of record CM076580.1, read on the forward strand.
ATTTGTTGGCGGAAGCATGCAACACATCGGTACATGTGCAGAACCGTTGTCCTCATAGGATACTTGGAATGAGTACACCTGAAGAGGATTTCACTGGTAAGAAACCCGATGTTTCACACTTTAAGATTTTTGGTTCATCTGTTTATGTGCATGTGACCAAGGATGTGAGGAAGAAGCTGGAACCAACAACTGATATCGAGATTTTTGTGGGGTACACTGAAACACCCCATAATTATCATGTGTATTTTCCAAGCAACATAATGACTGTAGTGCGATGGGATATACAAATTGACGAGGAGAAAACGATGCGGTTGTCCCTTGACAGGGAACTGGACTTGCAGGCAGAGGAGGAACTGTTGGTTCCCAAGGATGAGTCTCAAGATGTGGATCAACCACATGAGGAGGTTCATGGAGTGGAGGAAAACACTCATGCAGAGCCATCCATCAGAAATGGCAGAAGGCACACCATAGAAGCTGATAGATTGAGACTTGATGCTGCAGAGAATGTAGGAGCCCCTACATTACAACGCAGACAAAGACAGTCCCCTGACCGATTTACTTGATACATGGCTCTTATGAGCAAATGTATTGTGACTGAACAATCTTCCTTTCAGGAAGTAGTGCAGCAACCAACTTGGGTTGATGTAATGGTGGAGGAGTATGACTCCATTGTCAAGAATAGTGCATGGGAGATAGTCCCAAGACCGTTCGACGAATGAGTGGTTGGATCAAGATGGATCTATAAGGTAAAAAAATCTACTGATGGAAGTGTGGAGAAATATAAGGCTAGATTTGTGCCTGGGGATTCTCACAGATTGAGGGGATGGATTATGATGAGACTTTTGCACCTGTTGCAAGGTATCCTTCCATAAGATCCATCCTTGCACTATCAATGCAATTGGGCTGGCGCATTCATTAGATGGATGTGAAAACTGCATTTCTCAATGGGATCATTGAGGAAGAGGTGTACATAGAGAAACTTAAAGGTTTCAAAATCTTCAATAGTGAGTCACATGTGTGTCAACTCAAAAGAGCATTGTATGGGCTGAAGCAAGCACCCCGTGCTTGGTACACTTAGATAGACAACTATTTCACTGGACTGGGCTTCACCAAAAGTGAAGCAGATGCAAACTTGTACCAAATTGTGGTTGAGGGTAAGCTATTCATCATTGTTATTTATGTTGATGATCTAATTTTGACTGGGGATGAGTAGATGATACACTCATGCAAGGAGGATCTTGCAAGGGAGTTCAAAATGAAGGACATGGGACTCCTTCATTATTTCCTCCTACCTGTAACATGATAAGAAGATGCAGAAAGTTTTGCCCCAAGGTGCATGCAAAGCAGATAACAAGCTAGGTAATTTTAACATGGAGAGCTGCAAACCCATGGATACTCCTCTTCCAGGAAATTGGAGGAAAGAGGATGCTACTTATGGAGAGGTAGTGGATGCTACTGTCTATAGGTAGTTAGTGGGTTCACTAATGTATTTGGTGAACATGAGACTGGACATTTTCTACGCAGTTAACCCACTGAGTCAAGCTATGGTTAAGCCTACCAAGCTCTTTTAGAAGGCAAGGAAGCATGTCCTGAGATACCCGAGGGGCACATTAGAGTATGGTCTATGGTACAAACGGACAGAGGGAGTGAAGCTTTAAGGCTTCATGGATGCAGATTGGCGGGTAGTCCATCAGAAAAAAAGAGCACATTAGGAGGGATATTTAGCATAGGATTGACAACAGTTCCTTGGTACAACAGGAAACAACGATCTGTGGCACTCAGTTTAGCGGAAGCAGAATACATGGCAGAAATTCAAGCTTCATGTGAGGTTATCTGGATGAGAAAGATCTTGGTTTTTTTTTTTGGTTCTCAGATGGATCCGACAGTGATTCATTGTGATAATCAGAGTTGCATTAAACTTTCGATTAATCACGTGTTTCATGATAGGTCCAAGTAGGGAAAATTTTAGGAACCCCCCTAAATTTATATATATAATAAATTGGCGAATCCCCATGATACATAGGAAAAATGGAAGGCAATTTTATTAATAATATAATATGTATACTTAATTTTTTGGCGAATCTCTCATGAGATTATATTATCTTATAAAATCATGGCGAATCACTAGTACAAATGGCGAATCACTAGTACAAAATGGTGAATCGTTGTCTAGTGGAGTTCGGGGTGTTGGTTCTAATGAAGATATGGTAGTTGAACCAGGAGTTGAAGGAAGTGAACCACCGAGACCAAGCATGGCACATGGTGACTGGTGATGGAAGTAGTTCTCGTGCAGTTTGGCAAATGCGTTCTAGTTCTACTAAGCATAGTGTTTTTTCTCATGCTACTACTAGCACTAATATGGAGGTTGGAGAGGAGTTTGAGGAAGCATGGAAGGTATCAGTGGTGTAGAATTACAAAGAGAACCCCATGATGGGCTTCATTTTGCCCTTTGGTATTTGGGCCTACAAGATCTTATGTCCATTGAACCAACAATTAATCGTTCAACCAACAATCAACTTAACTGAGTTGATTAGGTACGAGTCAACTTAGACTAATATTCAAAACTATGCTTTGCACTATCCCATATTTATCACACTAATGCTATACAACATTGTGCATTTGCACCCAACTCTCATGCATGCACACACAATTTTCATCAACATCTATAACCCTAACCAAGTGAGAATTGATGAACAATTTGCACCAAAGTTTGTTATAGTGTTGAAAGTTCGTAAGAAATTTAGATCCATGGTACCTTCAATAAATTTTGAGATAACCTCCACTAATTCGACCACAATAGAGAAAACTTGTGATAAATTTTAAACCTACAAAAATTAGGATTCATGTTCCTAGGAATGATCATAAGTAGTTGACATATAGGTAGAGTTTTGAGCCTTGACACATTGATAATGCAATGGCTTAGGTCAAAACTCACACATTGAAAATTCATCAATGAAGAGAAGACAAGATCATTATGAATTACACATACTCCAAACTTCCTACCAAATTCTACTTAGTTGTCCGCAACAAATTCCACAAAGCCTTCTTCACATAGCTAATAAATGGCCATTAGAAGAGCACCCCATATATAATAGCAATAGTAGCAATCAATAGATTATTTCATATTGAACTTCATAGCCATAGCACTCCTATGTATTGTATGATGTATTCAACTTGCATTGTCAAATATAGATAAAATCATACTTTTGATTGATACATGTAAATCATACTTGCGCACAATGTTGAATGCAATGCCATTCAAGGAGTAAAGTCGGTTTGACGTGTAATGATCCGTAAAATAATGAAGAAACTTAGTAATGCATCACAACTTTCACGTTTGAAAAAATTATAAAGCTTTCATGCAAATCCATTGTTGTTATAGTTCCTTCTCTCGACAATGTTCCATATAAGCATGGAAAATCAAGTAATATTAAAATGCATTTATAATACTTTGAAGCAATTAATGCTTATGGTGTATTTTAATACTGATTTATTACTCTGCCCCAGTTGTAATTTAAGCAATTAGATTGTATTCAATCCTTACAAAGAAATTGAAGAGAGGATAGTTCAGAACTAGGGCTCAATATATTATAAGCATTCATGCCTTGATCTATGATATAGAATGCATATAAAACAATCGAGATTTGGGTAAAGCACGAATGTGGCAATCCCGTTGTACACAATAAATGGCACTGAGTTTGACATAAGATATTGTCTTTTACCAGTGTTTTATGATAGATTAGTGCAACTTAAAATCTATAAGATGTTATAACTTTAATATATCTAAATTTTACCTGAAGAGATAGTTAGAAATACATAGATTTTACAAACAATAATTTTGCAAATAAATCCGAATGTTGAATTAACACACAAGTATGCCTCAAATAAAAGCATCTATAAAACCTTTTTCCCAAAAGAAATTCATGAGTTTGAAATTTTGAATATTTATTTATGATCTTTAGATTGTAGGAGTATATATAGTTTATATACCAGATTGCTTAAATTAAAGATTAGCTTACTGTATGAATTACAGTGCATAGATAGAAACAGAGATGGTTTCCAACAAAAAGCACCCAAAAAGGCTGCGAAATTTAGAGGAGACACTTATTTCGCTTCTTCGGTGCTGGTCTTTGATGACCAGCGTCATCATCACTTCCACATTCATCCTCATGCACCTCAAGAGTTGCAGGTACCACTCTGCCCCTGCAAATAAATCAACAAAGTGAAAATTACAATTAAAACATTCTATATTTTTACAAAGAGTTACAATGCACATTCACAAGAACAACACCAAGCCTTCTCCATTAAGCATTTCCATGCTAGTGAACAATTTCTATATAGGGCCTAAAACACTATTATCAGAAGTCAATCCTATATAAAGATGATAAACACTGAACCCAACTAAACATTTCCATTTATTGGAACTAACCATCATCAAAAGTAAGTAAAACAATCTACAAATTTATGATTAACTTACAAGCATGATATGTCACGGAGGCAAATTTTCTTAATAGAAGGTGCCTTGCCACTCGAAGGATCACAAAAACTGAAGTAGATTATGAGACTAAATAATTATTTCAACAATTTGTCATTGAAAAAGATTTTATTTAACTTCCACATTATTGTCTAATAAAGTCTATTATTTAACAACACAGTAGCATTAATATGTACATATCACATTATAGAATACTATTCTACTAACATCTAATTCTATTTCGTATTATTATGATACTGTCGAGTCTCAGAGCCCGCCAACAATTCCAACCCACCTTCTTGTCTAACTTTTAGGGGATGCCAACTTTCACAGGAAAAACAGTCTTTACAAACAATACTGAAATATCACTGGAACATCACACAAGAGCCTTGACACTTGTGTGCATAATCAATAATGTTAAAAGAAATAATATTTCCAAGCAAAACCAATTCAGAGCCCCTACATCCCAATCTAATCTTAAGACGATTGCCACAATTTAAAAATATGTGGAGGTTCAATGCTAGTTATAAAACGTGTTTGACTGCAATATTGTTTCCAAATCAAAGTATCCATCAGGGAACCTCTCTCTATATTCCTCTAGTTCCCATAGCTTCCTCCACTCCAGATATCCTTCACATATCAATGTGTCAAACTGTGATTTTATTGGCATAGAATTAGAGTTGTTTTGTAACCAGTCAGCAATAATTACTACCAAAGCAATACGAGCACTCTCCCCTGCAGCACGTTCACTTTGTTGGTGAATTGAAGAAAAAAATACTTCAGTTGATAGCTTCATTTGTCCATCTCTGCTAACCAGTACTTTATGTTCCCAACTGCTAATGGTAAAGTTGTCATCTCCAAAGTCTACCCAGACATGTTCAGAGCTACACTGGAATCAATCTCATTGACCTGTAATAGATAAACATATATTGATATCAATATCTACCAGATATTGCAAGAGACAGTTAAACAAAAATGAAGCAACAAACAACAGGGTTCTATCAGTTTCTAAATTGATGTTGAAGTAAATTCAATATTTGAAAATAATCCATATCTAGAAGCATCGAACTGTAATCAAAGTATTCAATCCAAACAAAATATCTCAAACACTCACAAGTCGTGCCAAACTAAGTAACACACATCAAAATTTTTTTGTAGCACCAAATGAAACACTCGAAAATGCCGAAAACAATACAAGCATCCATCAGTATTACACCAGTACTTTTCGCTATGGTATGAATAATGTGACATGGTTATAAGGGAAGAAAACATCAATAGATGAGTTGTATACCACTAGGTAAGGCCACATGGTGAAGCATATCTAGATAGCTAAAAGGGAACCCAAGTCAACATCACTGGATCAAAAATAAAACATAAATTCATAAAAATACAAATGTTTGATTTGTTTTTACTTAAATGCGAAGATACCAAATTGCAATCACAACCATTCAAGCCAACACATTACCATACATGATACACAATCGTTGATTGTAGCACCAAAATAATGCAAACAAATATGCCGAAAATAGTGCTTTCAACGGCAACTAACATCAAGACTAGAATCAAGTGTATTCTTCCTATATTTATTAAACTATGTAGGCTGTAGGATATGGTTAGGAGTAGCAAACAATAAGACATGAATATGTACCATCACTTCTGGAAGATACTGTGATAAACTTAGATTGCTTCATACCAAAATCAATATTATCTCCACCCTCTTCTCTACATTCCTTATTTAACAATGGTATATGGAGGAGCTAGTTTAAACCAAGAAGGATCATCCACATGCATAGTTTTCCATAGATGAGGATCATCTTTCACGGCAGCATGCAAATAATTGCAAAATTTTTCAATGGATAGAAGATATTGTAGGCCCAAATACCAAAGGGAAAAATGGAGCCCATCATGGGATAGTGAAATAAGTTCTCTTTTTGAGCCAGCCTGAAATCTATTTAATAGAACTCTCCCGAATTCAAAGTGGCATTCCATCATAACAGAAACTTCTAACAAACATGATGAATCTTTTTTCACAACATTAAATGGAAAAGTAACTGAACTAGATTTTACTCCACAATTTCCTTCAAATTCATCATACCCATTATTATATTAAAATTTAGTTTCCCAATGTAAGGTCCCGCCTTACCTACCATAATAGAGAAAAATAATATATTAAATTAAAATGCTATATATTTTTTTATTTTATTTCATGAGGCACTAAATGACATGCTTATGAATTATTTTCTTAAAAGGATAATTTAAATTATAGAGGGTTGGCATCCCATAATTAGGAATTCATATGTGAGCTCATATTGCAACAAATTAGTTACTGCAATTTTGACTTTTCAGAAAGACCTTTTAACTCAATGAGTTATTACACTAGAAATACCTTGATTGCAAATCTTAAATTAACTTAAGCCTTTTGTTTTATGGACGGTTCATAAACGTAATTAGATGCAACAATTGAACATTATGCAAACCAACTTACAAGTATGGAATGTACAGCCATTGAGACATTTTGTCAAACACTTACAACCATTATCTCTTTAAGGCCATAATAAATAGCTAACATGGTCCAAAGTTGCACATCTTTCTTTCTTCAAGAAAACACACTTGGAACTTAAGATATTAGTAGACATCAGCCACATTCATTGTTAATATATACCAATGAATGAAATATTTAAATTTTAAACATAGCTCACAATGTTATAAGGTACAGCCATTGAGGAATTTTGACAAATAGTTGGCAGTCATAAAACAAGTTGCCATATGGTTATTTAAATTTTCAAATTATTAACCATTCATACTTTAAAAACAATTTCCAAGTGGTTAGCCTAAATCAGATTCATCACTATAAATTATCAGGCAGTTCCAATATAAAAAGAACCAAACAGCAAGACAAACCACAGGCGGTTCTACATGTAACAGCAAATCTGCAAAACAGAGCAGATTTGGGAATTGATGTCCGAAACCTTGATTTTTGGAATCAAACGTGGGGTGAAATGGCCTATAGGTATGGATACCCCCTGAAGTGGAGCTGAATCGCAACAAGGACGCCCAGAAATGCGATTCTTTAAAACAACAAAATTTATAGCCTAAATGTTTCATTTATGACTTTTGTCAAACATATGGAATGAAAACTTACAGCTACACCTCTACATGAGGAAAAACAACCCAGAGTTATGCTACTAATATATGCTCATTTAAATCACACATTTCTAAATCCACCATATGAGTTATTGAAACATTTTACCACCCACAAGCTAATTCATTTGACATGAGTGACAAGCTTTTTCCACCAATTGCTACAATTTAAAAACACATGGAAGCCCTGAATGCTACAGCCATTAAGGCTTTCTATCAAAATTCTGATAGTACTATTACAACAACTTTAATAACAAAACATTGAATAATATGAAACATAAGCCATAACTAAAATTTATCTCCAACTTACCTCAAGCATTTGATCTTCCAAACTATACTTTAGTTGCCATTATTTTTGCATTTTCTTTTAAGGGTTGATTCTGTAATTCCTCCAAGAATATTTTGGGTACATGTCCATTTTCTTACTTCTGCAAGTTAGCACTTATTCGTGCATAAATAAATTTATAACATTACTCATTCACAGATTTTGTCAAACACTTTGCAAACTATCCTAAAACCATTTATAAAAAAAATGCATCTATTAATTACTTAAAACAGAACCATAAATCGTGAAATACTTACCCAAGTCCTTTGGAATTTATTTATTGAAATTACCTTCAACAATATTTGGCTTTCCTTTCTCAAATGCTACAATACCAAGATTAGTACCATAAACTATACCAATAATAACTCCAATATTGAGATCTAAACATACATACATATAGATTGATCTAGTCTTCATTTTTTAACTAATCAATAATATTTTAGATAACATAAGCTTAAACCAAAATTAGATGCTTACAACAATTTAAATTTCTACCTTTTATTTTATGCTAAATCTATACTATAATTTTAGGACAATGGAAATTATACCTGAAGAGATATTCAGCTCCAATCGTTGAGAATATGATCCACCTTCGTTCCCTTAACCAACTCATTTGAACCATCCGGTTTTCCACCCAACCATATCCAGGGAGAACTCCTCCCCCTGGAACCCCCGAGCTGTAAAAGCTCACAAACGGTACCCAAAATACAGCAATAGAGAGAGAGATGCAAGGAAAACTAAGGAAGATAGTTTTCACTTCCTCTAAATACCACTCATGTTCAACCTCAATAGATACTTAGTAGATTAGTAAGAAATTCAGATTTTTGTTTTGGAAGTAATTGGATACTCTCCATATCTTTCCCTCTCACAATATTCCTCAAGTCTCTTCCACTCTTGGCATTCCCTCCTCCCTCAAATGCGAATACATGAGACTCATATATAGGATGAGCAACAAATTCTTGTCATAAAGGAGGAGTAATATGCATGCATTGTATTCCTTTTAGAGGAGTGTAACTTATGCCATTAAGGAGAGGTATGCATGCCTTATTTAAGGAGAGTGTAACATATGTATTAAAGTGAGTGTAAGAGGAATATTCTATGACACATATTTAATGAGTGTAAGAATATTTTATGACATATATTTAATGAGTGTAAGAGGAATATGCCATTCCTTGATGAGTGCACAAAAGAGAGTGTAATGTAATATTTAAAATAGAGAGAGTTACATAGAGCCATGAGAGTCATGAAGGAGAGAGGTGTGAAGTGATTGAGGAGATATAATTTCCTTTTAATAATAATATCATAGTCTCATAAAAGATAATAATAATATTAATAATACTAATAATATTGAGGATTAAGTCGAGATTGAACTATTATAATTGATTAATCATAATTTAAGTGATTTTCCTTGAAGTATACTTGTTTACCCATTGATTGGAGGTGATTTACTATTTTTGGAAAGTCATACTTGAAATGGTAGACATGACTTTCTATTTTTAGAAAGTCACTCCAAAATTGTTAGGAATGAGATTATTAAGGAAATTCATCTATGAGCTGCCCATGAGTGGTATTTTTCTTCTGGATAATAGGGATTCCGCACCCCTATTGTATGCATCTTCATGAATTAGTAGATTGAGGACTCCACGCCCTGATCTACTCTAAAGATCCAAGATTCCACACCTTGATCTTTTTAAATATTCAGGACTCCACGCCCCAAACATTTCCTTATATATTCAAGACTCCACGTCTTTATATTTCATGGATTTAGGACTCCGCGTCCTAATCCTTTTATCATATATCCAAGACTCCACATCTTTATATTTCATGGATTTAGGACTCCGCGCCCTAATTTCCATGGCTTCTCATCTATTCTGCTTTGAAACTCCGCGTTTCACCTTAAGGTACTGATTGTGAGCTTTTACCCATCTGATGGTTCGTTGGTAAGGTCTTCTTCCAAGACCTGCACCCATCACAATCGCATTGATCAAATAAATCAAATGAATTTCATAATTAACTTATTCAAATTTTACCAAATATTGTGCATGACTTCCACAGTCATTTTGGTTTTGGAGAAATGACTTCTGCAGTCATTTATAACTTGAGCATCCCTGTTGGCAATGACCAAGTCCCCTGCCACAATATGCTTAGTACGAGATTATGCACATATAATCATACAAATTATGTATCATCCATAAATCATAATTAACCATATGTTCCACATAACCATGATCGTCCATGGATCTGTGTCTCAATTCTAAATCATCATTCATGTCATACACCTATGTCCAAAATAGGATACCAAAAGAGAAAACATCGCTAATATTCTCTTAACCAAAATCAATCCTTGTGCACGCAACCATAGATATTATCATAAGCACACAACAACCAAGTGACCCAAACCAGGACATAGCATATAAGCATGTACATAAGTCTTTCATACATAATATTATATCAAAATCACCATCTCTAAGTGTCATCAAAGCTATCTCACTAATAAGTGACACTACATACTCCCCCTCTTGGGCTAAACTTGGCCCGAAGTTTTTCCTACGGTCATAAGATACTTAGTTCTTTTAGATTCTCCTATCAATAAGTTGTTAACCTTATGTATTTGATATATATATATATATATATATATATTTTTCTTCATGCCAATCCATAGTTTGGAAGCAACTCCATGAAAACTAAACATACCATTCTTAATCAAGTAGAAAATATATCCACGCCATATTAGACATGTGTTGATATAGAATACCAAATATTTCTATATCAAAACCAACCATACAATTTATCCATATAAAAATACTATTGTATGTAATTGATATGATATATACTTAATTTATCTATAATAATTTGATATTCTACATGTTCTTCTTTCTCATAGTCTATATGAATCCCACATGTGTCATCTTCTTGGTTCTGTAGGATGTTGAGATTTCTAAGCTATAAATAGAACACACATTGGTTGTACACACAACAATGATGGTCCATACCATATCATAGTCAAATTGGCATAAAATAATCCACATACAATTGTGAGTGAAATTATGCAACAAAACATGATGTTATATATAAAACCCACTCTTACCCGACAAAACATGACGTTATATATAAAACACACTCTTACATCCTACTTGCTTTATGTCTTTTCAATCCAATTTTCCTCTTTTCATTCCATAAAACATCCTTGCAATCGAAATATCTAGGATTTATCTTTAATTTTTACCAAACGTTTACTCTTTAGGCAAAAATATAATATGAGGTTCAAGGCACCGAATATTTTATTTTATTTTATTTTTTATTTATATTTTTTTTAAACTAAAAACCTAAGGTTAAATACATTCCTCATTGACCCACTTATGTATTATAGATCATACATTTAGTTTGCATAATCTTCATTATTATTCACTTCTCTAACTTGAGAATCAATTATGAAATGAATCTATTAGAAGATCTTCATCTAAAAGTAGATTAATGATATCTTTTTGAAAATGACTTTTAATCAAGAACAAATCTCACAATTATGCAAATATGGTATCTATATTACTGAATCTACCTTGATAACTCTAAGTCAATTTGTTTTCCAACTATGAAATCACTCATGATTTCTATTTAGTAATTAATCAATTCATTTGCTTTCATGTCTTATCCCTTACTATTAATATGTACGCAACAACAAACTATGAAAACCATAAATTTCCCAAAATGTGATGAATCTTGTCAAATTTAAATAAGATTTAGACTATCACAAGGGAATTTCTAGCCTAAAGTTAAACCCTTTTGCTTTAAGGAGAATTACCACCCTCTCAAATTATTACAACATTCTGTAGGACTAATAAATACTCATACAACTATACATCCCAACACAAAATTCTTAAATCAAACAATCTCCCCCATTCCACATATAATACAATCATCATGCAATAATTCGAATCAATCACAATGTGATCTCACTCTCCTTCAATTTCTCCCTAAAAAAAAATATCACAAGCACATGTTCTTGTAAAACAAGAACTCAACTAAGCTTTTAATTAATCACATGCGTTTTTTTTTTTTTTTTCAATAATTTCAAATAAAACAAGTTCTCACCACATAAAATATTTACCTTCTAAACATGTTATTCTCTTCACAATTTATAAATAATTTGAATTTTGACGCGATCGCCTAACCAACAATAGTTTAGAGAAATACATGAGTTCAATCCTCATAATTTCTCTAATTAATTTGGTTAAATAGAATGCAACCAATATTCAACTGATAAGATCATTAAAGAGACTATTATGGCTTTCCTAGACCTAATTTTTCTTAAGCCAATAGAAAAGCTATTTCATCAACTTATCACAATAATCTTTTTCTACATTTCAAGAATTTGAAAGACATTTTAGTTCTACCTAAATTCAATATATACAAAAGGATTACAATACTAGAGGATAGATATCTAGTTCACACTTCCATATATCAAGTCAATTATTCCAAACATTCTAAACCACCTAATGGTGTTTAGTATACCAATCTTAGTACCTTCATCTGTAATAATAAAAATAATGGATTTAAAGCTCAAGCAAATTTGTGTTACAAATCCCTATCCATTTAACTTTAATTACACATAATCATTCCTTAATCATGAATATCAGATTCCATCAAAATATTCTAACTAGAAGAATTACTTAGCTCATTGATATTTTTTACTTTGGATTCCACACCCATACCTTACCTCATTACTTATCTCATAGATATATACTAGTATGGATTCCACACCCATACATTTTCTCATAGATATATACTAGTATGGATTCCACACCCATACATTTTCTCATAGATATATGCTAGTATGGTTTCCACACCCATACATTAGATCATAGATATATGTTACTATGGATTCCACACCCATACATTTTCTCAAAGATATATGCTAGTATGGATTCCACACCCATACATTAGCTTAAGGAAAACATAACATTCAAGTGTTCCTTAAAATGACATGCACCAATCATTTAAGCCTCTTGTTTATTAGGAAGTTCATACCTCAACCTAGTAATTGAGTAATTTAAAGCTATTTGATGCCTAATGTCAACCCAAAATACACAAAATCATGTCAAAAAAATCAGAGAAATTTCATTCTTACTCATTAAGAATGTATTCCCAAATCATATTTTAACACATCTAATTAATACACATACATTACTCTTGAATCTACATTCACAGTTAAAAGTGACATCCTTCAAGGTAGATTTTAGTTAAGTTTCTTTTAGTGTAGGTATGAAAAGATTCAATATTATCATGATGAACTCAATCATCAAGTTAATGGAATCTCAACCTTACACTTGTTACTCATTCCCAAAGCATACACACCAAATTAAGCCAATATTCTTCTTGGTAGATATGATTTCAGCTAGTAAAGATGGCTACTAAGCCCATATCACATTGAAAATGATGCATTAAAAATATATGAAACCATGCATGCACTCCACCTATCTCAATCAATTCATTCACATACTTGGGTTTAACCCAAACTTTCTCAAGCACATCCTTTCCCAGCATGTATTTAAGCATTTTAACATATTGTTGATAATATGTTTTAACAAAAATATAAAAGAATATCATATATATATATATATATATATTTCATGAGTTTCTAAATGACATAATATATATATATATATATATATATTTTTTCATGAGTTTCTAAATAACATAATGATAATAATATCCTCTATGCAACCAATATGCTTCCAAGTCAAGATATACAAGAACTCAACTCGCATGCAAAATCAACATTCATACATCATCAAACTACAAATAAGCATGTTGGCCCATTAGGCCTAGTGTTGTAACTCGCTCTGATACCATATGTAAGGTCCCGCCTTACCTACCATAATAGAGAAATATTATATTAAATCAAAATGCGATATATATATTTTTATTTTATTTCATGAGTCACTAAATGACATGCTTATGAATTATTTTCTTAAAAGGATAATTTAAATTATATAGGGTTGGCATCCCATAATTAGGAATTCATATGTGAGCTGATATTGCAACAAATTACTTACTGCAATTATGACTTTCAGCAAGACCCTTTAACTCAATGAGTTATTACACTAGAAATACCTTGATTGCAAATCTTAAATTAACTTAAGCCTTTTGTTTTATGGACGATTCATAAACGTAATTAGATGCAACCATTGAACATTATGAAAACCAATTTACAAGTATGAAATGACAGCCATTAAGGCATTTCGTCAAACACTTACAACCATTATCTCTTTAAGGTGTTTTCACAATAATTAGCTAACATGAATCCAAAGTTGCATGACTTCTCTTTTTTTTTGTAAGTAGTGCCAATAATTGAACTTAAGATATTAGTAGACTATCAGCCATATTAATTGTTGAATCTATACCAATGAATATAAATATTTAGAAATTTCAAACATAGCTCACAATGTTGTAAGGTACAGCCATTGAGGAATTTTGACAAATAGTTGGCAGTCATAAAACAAGTTGCCATATGGTTATTTAAATTTTCAAATTATTAACCATTTATACTTTAAAAACAATTTCCAAGTGGTTAGCCTAAATCAGATTCATCACTATAAATTATCAGGCAGTTCCAATATAAAAAGAACCAAACAACAAGACAAACAACAGGCGGTTCTACATGTAACAGCAAATCTGCAAAACAGAGCATATTTGGGAATTGATGTCCGAAACCTTGATTTTTGGAATCAAAAGTAGGGTGAAATGGCCTATTGGTATGGATACCCCCTGAAGTGGAGCTAAATCACAACAGGGACGCCCAGAAAGGCGATTCTTTAAAACAACAAAATTTATAGCATAAATGTTTCATTTATGACTTTTATCAAACATATGGAATGAAAACTTATAGCTACACCTCTACATGAGGAAAAACAACCCAGAGTCATGCTACTAATATATGCTCATTGAAATCACACATTTCTAAATCCGCCATATGAGTTCTTGAAACATTTTACCACCCACAAGCTAATTCATTTGACATGAGTGACAAGCTTTTTGCACCAATTGCTACAATTTAAAAACACATGGAAGCCCTGAATGCTACAGCCATTAAGGCTTTCTATCAAAATTCTGATAGTACTATTACAACAACTTGAATAACAAAACATTGAAGAATATGAAACATAAGCCATAACTAAAATTTATCTCCAACTTACCTCAAGCATTTGATCTTCCAAACTATACTTTAGTTGCCATTAGTTTTGCATTTTCTTTTAAGAGTTGATTCTGTAATTCCTCCAAGCATATTTTGGGTACATGTCCATTTTCTTACTTCTGCAAGTTAGCACTTGTTCGTGCATAAATAAATTTATAACATTACTCATTCACAGATTTTGTCAAACACTTTGCAAACTATCCTAAAACCATTTATAAAAAAATGCATCTATTAATTACTTAAAACGGAACCATAAATCGTGAAATACTTACCCAAGTCCTTTGGAATTTATTTATTGAAATTACCTTCAACAATATTTGGCTTTCCTTTCTCAAATGCTACAATACCAAGATTAGTACCATAAACTATACCAATAATAACTCCAATATTGAGATCTAAACATCCATACATATAGATTGATCTAGTCTTCATTTTTTAACTAATCAATAATATTTTAGATAACATAAGCTTAAACCAAAATTAGATGCTTACAACAATTTAAATGTCTACCTTTTATTTTATGCTAAATCTATACTATAATTTTAGGACAATGGAAATTATACCTGAAGAGATATTCAGCTCCAATCGTTGAGAATATGATCCACCTTCGATTCCTTAACCAACTCATTTGAACCATCTGGTTTTCCACCCAACCATATCCAGGGAGAACTCCTCCCCCTGGAACCCTCGAGCTGTAAAAGCTCACAAACAGTACCCAAAATACAGCAGTAGAGAGAGAGATGCAAGGAAAACTAAGGAAGATAGTTTTCACTTCCTCTAAATACCACTCATGTTCAACCTCAATAGATACTTAGTAGATTCGTAAGAAATTCAGATTTTTGTTTTGGAAGTAATTGGATACTCTCCATATCTTTCCCTCTCACAATATTCCTCAAGTCTCTTCCACTCTTGGCATTACCTCCCCCCTCCCCCCAAAATGAGAATACATGAGACTCATATATAGGATGAGCAACAAATTCTTGTCATAAAGGAGGAGTAATATGCATGCATTGTATTCCTCTTAGAGGAGTGTAACTTATGCCATTAAGGAGAGGTATGCATGCCTTATTTAAGGAGAGTGTAACATATGCATTAAAGTGAGTGTAAGAGGAATATTTTATGACACATATTTAATGAGTGTAAGAATATTTTATGACATATATTTAATGAGTGTAAGAGGAATATTCCATTCATTGATGAGTGCATAAAAGAGAGTGTAATGTAATATTTAAAATAAAGAGAGTTACATAGAGCCATGAGAGTCATGAAGGAGAGAGGTGTGAAGTGATTGAGGAGATATAATTTCCTTTTAATAATAATATCATAGTCTCATAAAAGATAATAATAATATTAATAATACTAATAATATTGAGGATTAAGTCGAGATTGAACTATTATAATTGATTAATCATAATTTAAGTGATTTTCCTTGAAGTATACTTGTTTACCCATTGATTGGAGGTGATTTACTATTTTTGGAAAGTCATACTTGAAATGGTAGACATGACTTTCTATTTTTAGAAAGTCACTCCAAAATTGTTAGGAATTAGATTATTAAGGAAATTCATCTACGAGTTGCCCATGAGTGGTATTTTTCTTCCGGATAATAGGGACTCCACACCCCTATTGTATGCATCTTCATGCCTTAGTAGATTGAGGACTCCGCGCCTTGATCTACTCTAAAGATCCAAGATTCCACACCTTGATCTTTTTAAATATTCAGGACTCCGCGCCCCAAACATTTCATTATAGATTCAAGACTCCGCGTCTTTATATTTCATGGATTTAGGACTCCACGTCCTAATCCTTTTATCATATATCCAAGACTCCACGTCTTTATATTTCATGGATTTAGGACTCCGCGCCCTAATTTCCATGGCTTCTCATCTATTCTGCTTTGAAACTCCACGTTTCACCTTAAGGTACTGATTGTGAGCTTTTACCCATCTGATGGTTCGTTGGTAAGGTCTTCTTCCAAGACCTGCACACATCACAATCACATTGATCAAATAAATCAAATGAATTTCATAATTAACTTATTCAAATTTTACCAAATATTGTGCATGACTTCCACAGTCATTTTGGTTTTGGAGAAATGACTTCTGCAGTCATTCATAACTTGAGCATCCCTATTGGAAATGACCAAGTCCCCTGCCACATCATGCTTAGTACGAGATTATGCACATATAATCATACAATCATGTATCATCCATAAATCATAATTAACCATATGTTCCACATAACTATGATTGTCCATGGATCTGTGTCTCAATTCTAAATCACCATTCACATTGTACACCTATGTCCAAAATAGGATACCAAATGAGAAAACATCGCTAATATTCTCTTAACCAAAATTAATCCTTGTGCACGCAACCATAGATATTATCATAAGCACACAACAACCAAGTGACCCAAACCAGGTCATAGCATATAAGCATGTACATAAGTCTTTCATACATAATATTATATCAAAATCACCATCTCTAAGTGTCATCAAAGCTATCTCACTAATAAGGGACACTACACCCAAAACCATCAACAACCAAATTCCAATAGGCACGCCTATTACAAAATTAAGAGGACACTCATAAATATTTTCTAGAACAAGCAAAACTGCTCTAATTTCTTTAAGTTATTCACTGAGAGGTATGGGTTCAATGAAAAATTGTTTAGGTAATTCTTGCACAAGTTTCAAGGGGCATGATATATTTGGATTGTCATAAAAAAGTTTCTTCTTAACTCAGCTCTAAAAAGTTAGAATTCTCCAATCTAATTCCTTCATAGGGGACCTCAGCAGTAGAAACTATGCACTTTAGTCTTCAATCTAGTATATATCTGTGAATGTAAATTTAGTCCTTACACAAACAACCTCAACATATAACTAAGGGAATTCAACTCAAATATGTGCAACTCTTGTTCTTCACCTAGACCCAAAAATTAATTCCCGTTCATCTTAATGATTTGTCTAATTGTTGCAAAAAGAATTATGGTGAATTTATTCCAAAATGATATGTATTTCGGCAGCTTCCGGGTATCAAGTTGGCCCACAAATTTGCTAAAATTGGAATTGAGTATATATAAAGAGAAGAAAGGTCTATCACAGAGCTAGGCCCTTCAAAATTTCTTTCAATTTGTCCCAAGTCTTCCTTGCCTAGGTAAAACAAACTGCCTAGGTAAAACTATGGAAAAATTGCATGAACATGAATGAAACTAGGTAAGTGTATTACCACATCAGAGGATACTTTTGATGTAACCATGCAGCACAAGGTGAAAGTGACCAAGATGTGATTATTTGACCACCTTGATGTTGGTTCATGAAGAACATTATGCACCACTGAAGCAACCTCCACTGATAATCTAACCTTGTGAAGGCTAGAATCATCATTCCAACCAAGGCAACCACATTATTATCAAGGAGAATCACTATGCTGAACATCCAAGAATATCATCACATGAAGGACTACTCTCAACCAAAAATAAGTGTGTGTCTGTAGCCCTTGAGCATCCTACAAGTTACCCATGAAATATGCATTTACCAATCATGTCAACATTAGGGGTAACAACAACCACCAATGTGACCAAGAAGACAATGACAAGAACATGACTACTGGGGTTCTCGACTGGCAAAGACAAAACCCAGTTCGAACCTTGACAAATTGATAATATTTTTCTTCAAATAGGATAAATTATAGTCTCTGCTGAAATATTTATTGACTGGTAGATCATATGTACCAGTTAGAGCCAAGGAGCAAAACCCAATTCAAATGATCGCATGACCAATATACCTCCATGTCAAGCAGGAAATTACCACTTCATAGGGAATCCCAACAGCAAGAAACTCTAAAGATGAAGGGAGGAGACTTGGAATTTGAGTTACACACCAATACCAAACAATTTCAAGAAACAAGCTTGGATATTTAATCTGGGCTCCACAAGTATCCCAATCAACCAGTCCCATGAAAGGAATATTGGTCAGCATACCTTGTGCTGCATGCAATACACACAACAAACCTTTACCCTTGTCTTCTGTTAATTAACTATGCTACAGCTAATGCACACAACCACCATTAGCAGACCATTAAATGCTTGGAAAAAAACTAGTTAATAATTCCAAAGGGTCAAAGATTATGAAAATACAATGCATTGATTTGAATGTAGAAATTTAAGTGAAAACTATACATTCAATGAAATCCACTGAATCAATTATGTAGCATCCCTTGCACCACCAAGAAGAAGTAAGAGGGTCCACAACCATCATACACAATCTCCAAGAAAATATCAAGGTTTGTGCCATTAGCATACTTGTGAATTACCCCTGCAAAACTTGTCATGCGATGAGAATCATAATTTATCACTCATGCCAATATGAAGGGTAAGAACCATCACAATTGGAGTATCTTTCCATGAGAGAGAGAGACAGATAGATGAATGGCCACTCTATCACAGATATAAGAAACAACTTCACAAGGTAATGACAAAAATCGTTTGTCACACCCCAACAATTGTAAGGGAAGCACTCTGCTTATAAGCTACGTGAAAATTAGGAGAATTAGTTGCATCTCCTAGATAATAATATATCTAATCTATTATAATTGCAAATCAATATAAAAGAAAAGAAAAAAAGTGAAGAGAAAGAGAAGCCAAGTATATGGCTAGTAGCTACATCAAATCAGGATGCACTTTTTGAAATGTATTCTATAGCATCCCATTATGGTGGTAGTAACAGTTACTCATCATCTCTAGGATATTGACCCAAAACCGGGTTTAACAATATTTGAAAAACCCACTAATTGTTTCCTTGTAAGATGAACCCTCGCATAACTCTTAAGATGACACCTTTTATGCATAAATTTATCATTGGAAAGGAATTGTTCCAAGCACTATTTGGACAAGAAAAAACAATTATTTCAAGCGATATATCAAAAACTAATTATTTCAAGCAATATATAATTTGACAAAGGCAACATACATTTGTGATTTATTTGTAGGAAAACTAATTGAAATACTTCCATGAGTAAGCTCAATTGGTTGCACCATTGTCCAAGATATGTTTATCCAAAGTGTAATCAATGGTCACAAATTTCCAATCCAGTCAAGCCCGTCAAGGTTACCAGCCACCATTGTGTTTGGTAGTTGACGTGCAACAAACATGCCATAGGCAAGAAGAACAATCAACTTGATCTAAAAATGGGAGAGCAAATATACTCCAAGGACCAAACTCATTCTAGCCAAATTTATCAAGAAATGCAAGAAATCAAGATAGATACTAAAATGAAAAAACTGTTTCAGTGCAAAGGATCCACATGGTTTGAATCCATACAAACAACACATATAAATATTACACAAATATTGGTGAATGTGTACACAAACATGTGCTTATGATAATTTCATCCATGTTGACCCTGACAAGGCTCAGGGGAAACATTATCAAGTAGGATTATATAGAAATACTTGAGGTGCTATGATAATTGCATCCATGTTGACCCTGACATGACTTAGGGAAGCCATTATCAAATAGGAACCCTACATGAGCAATGCCACCTCAAGTTTTCCTAGATCAAACAGACTGCTAAGTCTATCTTGAACTATTTGTATGTTTATATGAGGTATTTCACATTAAGAAATCCTTGGAAAGGGAGGAGTCTTGCTAGAGTTTGATATGGGAGCTTCTGGACTAGGGGCATGGGTTTAGTTGTCAGCCACATAAACAAGCCCGACCTCCTGATGTTTACATTGTACATAATAATTATCATGATTTCTAGACTAACATCACAATATCTTGCAGATAACATTTTCAGCGACTAATGCTCCTTAACTTGAGCATGCCTGATAAGTTTGAGGCATACCTAATACGTCGCAATATCTCAGAGCTGTTCAGTACAGTCCTTAAGAATGTTAGAAGAAATTACACTGGTGATCATGCTTCTTACTATATGTTTTCCTTTATCACACTTAGATATAGACTGGAGACACCTGGTACAATGCCTTCGTGTATCATATAAAATATTTAGTCTATCTGACATTTTGGACATCTATGTGTGTCGATACCATTTCAATACCTTTTCTAAAGAAATCCCAGCAGTTGTGTCAAATAGTATAGACTACAAAATGGATTTTCGTTGTTTTCAAAATCCAGAATTAAATGGTTTGAAAAACTCCAACTTTTCCCTATTTTGGTTGGCCTGTATATACTATATTAATGGTCCAATTTCTAAATTGATGACAAAGAGGTAAGCCAACCATGAATTTCTACAATATCTTCATTTTTCCTATAATGCAAATCATAATATTTTCCAATTTCTCTAAATCAAATCATATCATTCTGATAATATATTATGTACTTTCCTTGTAATAGTACTTTTTTTGCCAACAGGAGCTTGAGTACATGGTAAGGTAGAGTATGTTTCACACCCCCCAGCAAGGTTCAAATCCCCCATAGACACATTTCACCACTCAGGTGGAGTCTTTCCTCTGTAAACATTCCATCTGAAGCAGTTGAGACCTGATGCAGATCCTAGATGACTTTGCCAGAATATATAGCACCCACCTGCCGCTTCTTACTGGAAGGGATCTCCATTGAATGTTGTAATCCCACTATACAACATTATAATATTTCTAGATTGAGCATGAACATATTGCCACACTTTCATAATTGGAAGCATCTTAAAAAATAGTACCTTTCAAACAAATTGAGTTATATAGAACCTTTCTGACATGTTTTCTATACAAAAATACACATTTAACTTCTTCCTTCCATAATAGACTTGGATTTTTATTCTTGCATCAATCACAATATGCACTGGGTAGAGAAAACACAAACCAAGGAAATGCTTAAGGGAACATCAATGGCCATGGTGTAAAAGAACATTTAACGGCATAAAATACATATCAAGATGGTGTAGCAAAAAAATAAATGCACAATATTGCATGTACCCAACAGGATAAGGGCATATAGAATTTGCAGAAATACCCCGATGGTTTCAAACAAAGGGATAACTTCAACATATAACCCATTTTATGTTACTGTCAGAAAAAAAATGCACACACAAAATTCCTCATCTCTAGAAAATTCAAGAGTTTCATACCAAGAAATGTGAACGAACCTTTTATAAACAACCTATAGGTCACTGGCTTAGTGTATGGTACAGCACTAGAAAATCCCCACTACATGTTTGAAACTAGCTAAATGGAATAAAAAACAAAGCTACTCCTGTGGCAATGAAAGAGATAAGCAAAAAATCTATTACCAGCAAAATATTTATGGTAACAAGTGCAGCACACTACAGGATGTCCTGATCATATAATTATTATTTAGAATATGGGGTAAAAACACACACATGAAATGAAGAGGTATTATTGGGAATTTTATCAATAAGTTCACACATATAAATTGAAACAGACATAAACCATTTTCAGACAATAAAGCTACATCTTAAAGCAACAGTTCCAAATAATTATCATATACATATTAAACAATGTTTTTTTGCAACCAGGAAAGCAACAATTACCAGTCAGGTCTTCCATGTTGGCAGGTTTGACATCAACAATGTTGAAACTCTGATCACATATTTCCAGGTTCCATAAGTTTATTCTTAGGTCATCCGTTGATATGAAAGTTTCACCATCACTGGATAAAACAAAAAACTATCAGAACGAAAGCTAAACATAAAAAACATTAACCCAAACAAACAATGCGCTTACACAAAACAAATTCACATCCTAGTAGGCACTAGTCACTATAGACCATTTGGAAAACAAAGAGAAAATTTCTCTTCTTCTTTCAAACTTATTTTCACACGTGATTCGAAGAAATAATTTCGTGATTTGTAACAATCATACTATTGTTTGGTATTCAAGTATCCATATATGGTACAAATATTGATGATCTATTCTGTTGTACTTATAATCAAGATTCTGGAGATTACGTAATGCTTACTCTTAAGCTGTTCGTTTACGCAGTAGTGGTATTTTTCATTTATTTTAAATTCTATAAAATTGTTTTTAAACAAACAGAAGATCATAAAACATGACTGCAAGGAGATTTTTGTGAAAGGTGTTTCTTGTGACACCTTTGACATAGTTCAAAAGTTTTAAAGTTTGCTTGATGTTACTAATAATGATGATGTGTCTCTTGCATGATATGGGACTTCTGAAAATGACGTACCAAACATTAAATATGAATGCATAGGGTGTTTTGAAAAAACTACCAAAGAAATTGATTCCAATCTTAGTTTAGATTTCATGGCAGCAAAGGTCTAGGCAAATATGGGCAAAGAATTAGAAAGCCCATGGATTCGAGTACAAGGACATGAAATGATGGACTTGGTTTTGTGGTTAAACAAGCAATGGGAACAACTAGTTTTTAAAAGGGGAACCTAATATAGTGAGTGAATTATTTACCTATAGAATAAGTACATATAGAGGGGAAAAGATTAACAACAAAAACCTTGTACAAGGAAACAAGTTCAACAACAAAATTTGTTAAACCATATGAATATGTTTAGCCATAGGAATAGGAACTTCATTACTGAAATAAAGGCACATGAAAGAAAAGTGTCACACCCATGCTATATTACTGGACATATCAATATTGGAGATGGATCAATTTCATATATGTTTCCTAAGTAGACTAGAATGGACCCCTCACTTGGAAAAAAGACGCCAAGCATCATAGGAAGTCTTGCAATTTTTGCGTTTCAAAATATGTAAAGTAAATCAATTTCCACTGCCACTTTGTATTCGTTAAATTTTAGTACCCCTTGTGCGCACTTCAAGATCCGCCCTAACTATCATTCACCCACTAGTGCTTGACGTTGACAGTGTCATGGTGCCCAAAATGGGAATTGAGTTAACAATGTCATGCAGTTTGGAATAAGAAGCTATATGTATTATGTATATGTAATAGTAATACTCATACCATTTCATATCTAAAAACACTTAATTTTTACACACACACATAATACATGTAAAGGTTTACAAGGTAAATTTTCAATGTAAAAAGAAATACAAAGTTATCATAAACTTCATTTCGGCTAATGAGTCATGATTTATGTTCTATTAGATGCTTCACAGATTGCTCACATTTTAAACATTGAGATTAATGAGGATAAGACATGGCAGGGTGGAAGAAAATGATAGATCTTATTGACCACCTATTGTGCACTTGATTGGTTGAGGGAAAACCATAGAGAACTCATGATGATTATTGGTTGCGAATAAACCATAAAGAAAACTTAGAACTATGATGATGATTGGTGACCAAAGCCTGTCAATCATTGTGATGGTTCTTACCCTTCATATTGGCAGAGTGATAAATTGTGATTCTCATCGCATGACAAGTTTTGCAAGGGTAATTCACAAGTATGCTAATGGCACAAACCTTGATTTTTGCTTGGAGATTGTGTATGATGGTTGTGGACCCTCTTACTTCTACTTGGTGGTGGAAGGGATGCTACATAATTGATTCAGTGGATTTCATTGTATGTATAGTTTTCCATAGATGAGGATCATCTTTCACTGCAGCATGCAGAGACTTGCAAACTTTTTCAATGGATAGAAGATTTTGCAGGCCCAGATTGGGTGGGAAGATGAAAGATTTTGTTTGAAAATTCATGTTATTCGGTGAGGGAGCATAGTGGAGGAGAAAATCTACCATCTGTTTACAATTTCTCTTCACTTCCCTATGCAATAAATTACTTTCAAGCAAGTTTTTGGATGAATCTGGAGCTGAAGATTCCTGCCCAACATTCATTTCAAAAAATATGTCCAAAATCTTCTTCAGAAGAGCACACATGTCCCTTTCTACAACATATATGAAAAGAAACTTGAACTGATTAGATGAAAATTCAAGAAAAGAAGCATCCTTCACAACGCTTAGCTCCACTTGCTGCCCGCTACTCTTTTTAAAGAGCCATCCTAACTCATTTAAGAAACTGATTACTTCTTCCCTAGCTGTTACTGCACTGTAATCTTGAAAATGTTCTTGTGAACGTTCAAATTTTAGGGAGCTTGTTTTGTCATTCGAGAACTCATTTTCAATCTTAGATTCAAGGCTTTGCAACTCTCTACAGATGGTAGGGTCTGCAACAATAACATGAAAAAAATTTCCGTTGAAACCATGCTCCACCTACACAATGCCACAAATAGGCCCACTATCAGAGAACTTACACCAACACCATATTAACTGCACACCCAAAACTAATGCTAAAGCCATAGAAAACATGATTGAAAGAGATTCCTCAAGCTCAATCTACCTCTATAAAATAGCGGCCCAAAAAATTAGGTGCCCCCCCTGAAAATGTAAACTTCTGCACCCTATGATCAGTCGATATGCTTTCTGAATTTTTTTCTTCGGGAAGAACATCAATAGAGGTATACTTTCCTCTGTAAGCACAAAGAATTCTGCATCTGGAACACAACAAAAAATATAAGTCTAACAAACCAATGCAATTCTTATTAATTGCACAACTATAATTCCACAACTTACTTCGTGCCAGTAGTAGCCAAATTATGGCCTCTCAAAGTAATAGTGGTCTCTTGGCCAGCTACAACAGCTACAGGCTGAACAAAATAAATTTCTGGAGCATCCCACGACCTCCAAGAGCTGCAGAACCTAACTTTACCTGTAAAAAAATGGTATATTCAAGTTAAGACACGTTGATGGAAATTACATCAACAAGGATTCAAAATTGACAGGATACATATATACATTAGCACTAGTTAACTACCATCATTGGAAGAGGCTAATCTATGCTCAAATTGCACTAATACGCTGCCACATCTCCAGAAATCAGTCCTGGAATCTTCAACGAGTAGTTTCAGGCGTTGTGGAAAATCTTCTCGTAGCTGTAAGAGTTTCAAACAACCATTTATATTTAGCATTGATCAATTAAATTAAAACTATAGATCTCTAAGATAGAGCCGAAGATTTCCTAATCCTTCAGCTGCTTGAAGATCTCCTAATCCTTCTATCTTACAGGTCTTTCTCATGTCACTTAACGAGATTCCATGGTAATTTCGAAGTTCATTATTATAGTTAATGATGGAAAATGGGAATGGCCAAATGGGATTAATATGGACACATATCCGTTCCCAGCTCGTAGATGGCATGGACACAAATATCGAGAGAATCACACATCCAGGCCTTGTATAGCTTTCCATGTCAGATGGGCTCTGAGAGAGCCATTCCAGAATATGCATCCATTAAGAAACCACATTTAGTATTACAAGCTTGAAAGAACCACAAAATTGGAGAGCGTTACCACAGAAAGCTCACCTGCCCACGCAATGCCATAGGAAAGTTGCTTGGATGCTGCCCAAAAAGCTTGAAAATAATGTGCCCTATTCGCTCCTGCAAGCATATTTGAAAAAAACTTCAAAGATCAACATTGATGAGTCATACGAGACAATTGAAAACACTCATAATCATTGGTAAGAACAACAATACCTGTGAATCAGAATTGGAGCAAGCAGGAGATCTCTGGTCCCCAAAAAAAATCCACCCAAAACCCTCCATTGCCCTGTAAATATGGGGCGTATGCAACCCAAAACCAGCATCAGCAGCGTAAATCTCCATTTCCCTGTAAATCTGGGGCATATGCAACCCAAAACCAACATCATCAGCGTAAATCTAACAACCCAAAACCCTCCACTGCCCTCATCATCAACATAAATTAGGGGCGAATGCAGATCCAAAACCCTCCAACTTAGTAAATCGAGGGTGAATACAACCCAATACAATCATATACCAGTGAATCAAAGGCGAATCCAACATTTCTTGTTGTATCCGCCCTTATTTTTTTTTGCTAAACGATAATAATTATTTATTTTTAAAATAATTTTGGGGTTATTTATACAAAACTATACAAAATAGGTTTTATATAAAAAATTCGCCCCTTTAAAATATAAAACCTCTTAAATTTCGCCCTTGGGCTAAAATTCACCCCTAAAATTTTCCCTGGGTCCAAGCATATAGATATCTAGTACCATAATCTCAGAGATTATGTGTAGAGAAGGATAATGTTGCTTTAGTACATTTTCACGGAAGATCAGGATGTAGATATTTTGGCGAAAGCGCTCACCAGGAGAAAATTCAAATACCATAGAGACAAGATCAGGGTGAAGGATAATCCCTTTCTTGTTGAGAGGGAGTGTTGAGATTCAACAAGAAAATTTCAGCACCCACGCCTAGTTGCATTAAGCACCCAAACTAGGGTGGGGCCCACAGTGCTATTTTTGGGTGCATGTCTATTTTGGTTATCCCTTAATTAAGATGAAAAATAAATTGTAATCTATTCTCAATGTAAACTTGAAATAGTTAACTGAGACTGATAAACTCAGTTAGCTAGTGGATTTCGAGCTAGAGGTAGTTGGTGAGGCATGCATAATAAGTCTAGTTGTAACAGAGTTCGAATTGTAGTGATGCATTAGTTAATGCAGGTTGTAATCAATTTAGCTCAATTAAGTGAGTTAAACTTAGTTGTGCTAGTTGTAACTGAAGATACACTAGTGAGAGATCAAGTGAATTAAATATTAATTAATTTACAATCAGTGATCTCACATGCAGCTGAGAATTTACTATTATTAGATGCATGCATGTCAGATCCAGTGGAGACCCAGTTGAGTTCTAGGTGAAATAGAAGTTGACTATAAGTTGTAGGATTATTGGGTTGCACACATGCAACCAAATTCCCATTGGAGTGCCCGTGATACTTGTGCAGTCAAGGAAGACAAGAATTCCTATCTTTTAGGGATTGCATCCATCAGGGATTGCGCAAGCAAGGCATGTTGTCTAGAGGCTGAGAATTGGCTATGTGCTGGTCAGTTTTGTTCATGACAGTGTGAGACAATTAGCTTGTAGCACTGAGGCCGGAGAAGAGCTATGAACATCATGCTGAAGTACACATGGTGTATGAGGAAGACATCAACACACACACGAGACACAACACACAATGAAAGATAAGCGTGAGGCTTTCTTATTTTCCATTATACAAAAATGTACATTTATAGTACAATGGTGTGACTCTTGGTTTCACATTCCAAGGTCACTTGGACTCCATTGTGACTTTTCGCATTCCACACCTACCCATGTAGGATTAGGTGTTCCAACATCCCCCCTTAATCCGAAGGGGTATGTGTGAGTCCAAGAAAGAGTTGTAATACAAATATGCAAAGTATACATGGCAGCACTTGGCTAAATCAACTCTCTGAAATGTTGGAAAAAGGAGGTGGTTTTAGGATGACCACAAACACTGGAACACAAAACTTGTTGCAGTTCCTGGAACTCTTCCAAAACTTGCAAGAATCTGAAGGCTTCTTCTAGAGGAATTGTCCCTCATAAAAAAAGGGAGACCTTCGACCTAAAATAAGGGAGGTCTACTACCTGTGGTGGTTTTAGGTTGTCCACCAACCAAAGATGATGGTTTTAGGTTATCCACCAACCGAAAATGATGGTTTTAGGCTATCCACCAACCAAAGATGATGGTTTTAGGTTATCCACCAACCGAAAATGATGGTTTTAGGTTATCCACCAACCAAAGATGATGGTTTTAGGTTATCCAACAACCGAAGGTATGCTCATGGGCATCCGTGTCTCTGGCTACATCTCTGAATCCGGAATGACGAATTGTGGTCAGGCTCGTTGAACTGCCATAGGTCAATTATGCAGTCTAGAGAATGAGAGATTGTGGCTCGTGCTCGCTTGATCCGACGTCTAAGCTACATGACCAAGATTTTCCGCCCCTGCCGTGGACAAGGTGAGGATGACAGCGAAACCCCAACTGCAAGTTTTCACCATCCGTGAACAAGTTCGCCCATGTGCCCAAACACCTTCTTGCTGTCATACCTATCGTTGGCTAGGTTGCATCCATCCAAGATGAATCTTGGTTCTATCCCAGGGCTGTGTTTGAAGCATCTGTCTGAAGAATGAGTGTGCCGACCACAATGCTTACATGGATGAAGATCAAAACAGTGATCTTTCATATGGCCAACTCGATCACAGTGTTGGCATGTTACAATCTACTGTGGAAGTGGAACAGGATCTGAAACAGCTGCAGGTGAACTATCATACAAGAATCCGGCACTCTGAAATTTGATGGGCTTTGTGTAGTCTGGAATATGAAAGGCCACATCCTTGTCATATCCAAGACCAGTTCTGTGCTTGTTGTGGACAAGATCTTCCCAAGGTCTGATGATGGGCTTAGGAAGTGCAGGCTGAACTGCTGCATCTGCATGTAAATCTGCTCTAGTACAAGGAACTGAATGGGAATCAACTGGAACTTTATCTTCTTGCTGCTGATGGGAGTCAATCTCAATCTTCTGAACAGAAACAAGTTCAGAATGGTGACTCTTTTGCTGAAGTTCGTCTTTCTGAAGCTGAGTTTCCAACTGCAAAAACTCAATCTTTTCATGTGCATATAGCAAACAAATCTGAATATTACAAAGAGCATCCTTGCTCATTTTTATCTCACCATCAACATTTGAATGAATGAGGTTATTCAACAACACTAATACCTCATTGATTTTGGCCATTTTCAACAACTTAGGCTCAAAAATGAAAGGGTGTCGGCTTCAACCGAAAATGCACCCGTTTACAATGTGATTCAACAACAAATACAAATGACTCAAGAAATTCTCAAAGTACAAAGTGTGCTCCTCAAATGATGGAGGGCAATCAACAATCCAACAACTCAAATACTGAATGAAGATGAAAATCAGTTCAATACAATATTTCTGCAAAATATGTGCAGCTGAAAACACTATGCAGCTGAATTTTCCTTCAAAGAGCTCCTTAACAACTGATGGCAAACTTGTCTTCAAATGTGAAATTCTTCAAAAAATTCACCCTTCAATGCCACAAATCACAAAATGCAAATCTGCAATGTATTCAATCTATCTGCTCCTCATATGCCATTTTCTTCATTATTTGCTGTTCATAACTCTCTTTCCTCTCTTTTTCTCTGTTGTTTTTTTTTTTTTTTTTTAAATTAATTAAAAATTAATTAAAAATGAGAATTGATTAAAAAGGGAGGAATTTAATTAAGGAGGGGAAATATTAAGGAGGGGAAGGAGTAGTATTATATAGGAAAGGGAAAAAGTGGAATTAAAAAATGGAGGGTGGATTTAATTTAATATATATAACATGGTGGGGATTTTAAAAAAGAGAAAGGGAGTTTATTAAATTAAATGGGAAGGGATGTATTATATAAAAGGATTTATTAATGAAAGGGAGGGCGGATTTTTTAATTCAAATTAATTTAAAAATGAAATTTTTAAATGGGAGGGCGGATTTTTAAATGAAATTTTTACATCTGAAGAAAGGGCGGATATGGTGTGGAGGGAAGCGGTCAAAGGCACGTGGGAGGGAGTGGTAGGGTGAAGCGTTATATCGTTGAGCGTTGCAGAGTTTGGGAAGGGCGTTAGATTGCAGAGGGTAGGGGCGGAGTGTGATTTTTATTGCAGGCAGAGGTGTGTGTAGTGGAGAGGGCGTAAGGTCGAGCATATTGCAGTGAAGGAGTTTGAAGCGGGGTCGTATATGAGCGCGCGGGGAGGAGAGGTATAGCAGGGGTGCCATGGGAGGCGTTATGCCGTGTGGTAAGGCGTGAGTGCAATGCGTAGAGTTAAGCCGAGAGGGAGTAGTCGTAGCAGGTAGGGTGAGGGGTCGTTATGCAACGGAATAGGCGTTGGATGAGGGAGGAGAGGGAGCGCTGCAGCGAGGAACCCGCGTGGGCAGTGAAGGAGTAAGGTCGATTGACTGTGTAAAAAATTGCAGCGTGAGTATGGAGAGAGCCGGCTGGGGTGTAGAGTTTAGGGAGTTGGGAGGAACAGTCGGAGTAGTGTATCGCAAGAGGGCGTGGGGTTCGAGTGAGGAGAGTGTTGAGTGGAGTAAGGCGTGGGTAAGGCGTGGTAGCGTAGGGTGTATGGTTGTAAAGAAATGCAGGTTGCAGAGGAGGGGAAGGCCGAAGGGCCAAAATTTGATGATTTTTATTTTTTATTTTATTTTTTATTTTTTAAATTTAGAACAGTAGAGAGCAGAGAATAGAGAGCAAATTATTATTTTTTTTTCTTCCAACGACAGAGGAGCAAAACTGAGACTCCAAAATTTAAAGCAGCAGCAGGAAATTTCTAAGCTCTGAAATACAGGCAGCAGATTGCAAATAAACCCAATTTTTTTTTTCCAATATCTCAGCAGCAGAAAAACTCAAAATTCTTTTCCATTAAAAAGCCAGAAACTTCTAGTTCAGTAACCCTCTTTAAACAGTGTTTTCCAGCAACTCTTCAATGCAGAATTTAATAGAAATTGCAGGAAAAATGAGAATGAAAACCTTCAGATGGGCAGTGCTACCTTTCTTCAAAACCACTGCTGCTCTTCTTCTGAATGCTGCTCCTTCTCCAAAACCACTTTCTGAATGTGGCAAAAAGACTGCTACAAACACTTGAGTGCTGCAAAAAAACCAACAATTTTTGCAGATATGCATAGGCCATAAACACAAATGGCTCACTCAAAGTGGAGCAGGGCCAGCAATCGCCCGCTCCGATACCATGTTAAACACCATGTTGAAGCACACACATGGTGTATGAGGAAGAATAACACACACACAAGAGACTCAACACACAATGAAGGATAAGCGTGAGGCTTTCTTATTTTCCATTATACAAAGATGCACATTTATAGTACAATGGTGTGACTCTTGGTTTCACATTCCAAGGTCACTTGGACTCCATTGTGACTTTTCATATTCCACACCTACCCATGTAGGATTAGGTGTTCCAACAGTTTTGTATGTAATTTTTTCATGATCCATGATGAATATACAATAGAAGATAGTGGGGTTTTTAGCTATAAGCTTTCCCCGAGAAATTATCTGTGTTGTGTGTGATTTGATTCTTCTTCATTTTCATGTGATTAGCGATTGTGTTTTTAATTCCACAAAATATTTGTAGAAGCGATTCAGTATTTAAATTTGGTACATTGTTAGATCGGGTGAATCCAAGATATACATGCATGTTGTATAATTTCTACATAGGGGCTCCAATAAATTCCTTTTCATCCCTCAAATTCTGTTGGAGTTATATGCTTGTCCTTCCACTAGTGGTGGATGGATTCACCTGCTCTCCTTCTTGCAATTCCTCAGAAGAACTTTCCATAGGATCCTTATGCCATGGAGAAGCACTGGAGCCATCTTCTGTAGGCCATTGTGGCTGAACCAGTGGATCCTCCTCAGACTACGTAGCTGTAGACATTTATCTGGATCTTCTGAAGGCTCTCTCCTCCATGAATTTCATGTCCCGTCTTACTACGGTATTCCTATTATCGGGAATATAGATGTGATATGCCTTCACATTTTTGCTATATCCCAGAAGGTATCTTTTTTCTGCAGTATGATATAACTTCTTCCTCTTCTCATCGGGTACATGGAAATACGATATACTTCCAAATATCCTGAAGTGGCTCACCTTAGGTTTTCTACCAATGAACACACTCTCAGGAGTAACCTTACCCAATGCTCTATGCGGCACCCTGTTTTGCACATACACTGTTGTATTGAAATCTGTAGCCCATAGAAATTTGGGCATGTCTTGAGCATACAAAATTTCCCTCGAAACTTCCACAATGGTCCTATTATTGATCTCTGTAACTCCATTCTACTCCAGATTATATGGAGTTATCCATTCTCTCTTGATGCCTTCCTTTGCACAGAACCTTGTGAAGTCTTTATCAATATATTCCCCACCATTGTCTGATCGCAATTTCTTGATCCACTTTCTGATTATATTTTCTACCAAAGCCTTGAATTCTTTGAATCGCTCAAAGACCTCATCTTTTTTCTTTAGAAAGTAGATCCATTTATTTTGGGAATGGTCATCAATAAAGGTGACAAAATACTTTTCACCACTAAGAGCATTTGTGGACATTGGTCCGCAGATGTCTGAGTGTATCAATTCCAACACACTCTTGGCTTTACTGCGGCTTCTTGTAAGTGATGCCTTGACAAACTTCACTAATACGCACCCCCTACAGAGATCATCTTTCCTGGTGCTAAGTTCTGGAGCTCCCATGACAGTCTTCTTGAGGATCCTCAAGGCTCCATGATGTAGATTTCCCATTCTTCTATGCCGTAATTCATTCAAATCCATTTCATCAGTACTGCCTATCAGTTTTGATGGAGACTCAAGCTGTAACTTATACAATTTATGGCTCCTTACTCTAATTTGTGCCTTCCTTTTCCAACTAGGGTGTTTGACATAATTTTTTTTTCCCATAAAGTATACATTGTAACCCTTGTTATGAAGTTGAGACACCGAGAGAAAGTTCATCCCCAATCCTGGTACATGCAATACGTTGGTGGCCCAAAGCTTGTTTACAACTTATGTTTGAAATATTATGGTTCCTCTTCCAATAGGGATACACTTGGCCTTGTTTCCCATCGTGATCTTAAAATTCATCTGTTCTTCCTAGTAGCTCGAGAAGCATTCTCGAACTCCCTTCATGTGAGAAGATGCTGCACTGTCAATATACCATACCCCTGGAGAGGCCATGCTTGAAACACAAGAAAAATCCTCTTCTAGTCTATACACCGAACTAAAACGTCATGATCCCTATGTTCCTCCATGCGTTTTGGAGGACTGCGTGAACCCTTCCAAGTTGATGTTGCATCATTGTTGGACCTTCGTTCCATTGCAGAACCTCCTCTTCTGTCTTTCGTCTTTTGCTCTGATACCATGTGAAATTTTCAAGATGAAATACTACTGCAGTGATTGATTTATTTCGCCTACTTATTTATGATAAGTTATTTATAGATACTTTCAGTAAATTCTGAAATAAACATAACTGTAGTATTCACTTAATCATAAGCATAAAATAAAATGGAGCACATATAACACAATAGAAACAATCACATGAACACAGTTATTTTTGGACAATTTTCCCTGGAAAAACCTAATGTGGGAAAACCGGTGCAATTGATGAGGCTTTGTATTATTCTTCATCAGTGGAAATCATCTACAAAATTTTGACGAGCAAATGTATAAAATACACCTAAGGTAATTTTTCCGAACCCTTTGAAAGAATTTCTGGCACATGGGAGACACCCTTCCTCCCTCTGCGTCACTATGCGTGGTCTTCTGTGCAGTGATTGCATTGGACTGCGTCACTCTGCGTGGAGGACCAGTGCTACTATTCATCGCTGTACCCTTTGTGTCCTCTTCCTGCCTTCTTCTTCCTCTGTTGACTTCACCTACTTCGTTTTGCCTCTGCAACTCTGCCTCTACAACCTCTCCATCTGAAATCAAATTCTATTCCTTCAGAATCAATTTACTTCGAGTACTTAGTGTGTGCCCAACGTGCTTTCCAAATGACCCTCAAGCCTTCTCTTATAGTCTTCTCATTGATGAATCAATGACCCAGATTAGATCTCTAATCAATGGCTGAGATTAAAACATGACTTGATCTTCGTTTTCTAGAAGATTCACACTATGCTTTATTAATACCCTTTAATTATTTAATTTCCCTAATTTTAGACTTAGGGATCACTTTAAAATAATTAATTATTTTAATAAAGCATGAATCGAGTGGAATTTCCACAAACGGTTTTGGGGTTCTCTGGAATACTGATGTCCAAGCCTCCTCCCAAAATATGAGACTTGGAACACTTTCCAATACTACAAAATTAACACTTACATCATTGCATTAGGCATTATGATGACTTGAGAAACTGACACACATCTTGGAGTACCCACAAGACCCAAGGATGCTGATCTTCTTTGGCCCAACACAAAGGATTCTTAATGATTGCATCACTGGACCCAACATGCCCCTTGGCCGACCTTGACACTACTTGATGGGCATATCATGATTCAAAGCCATGATGAGGATTGTCTTCCATGAGATACTTGAGAGGTTTTGTTGCACCTAATTGAGCCGTAACACTAGAGAGAGGAGGCATTGCGTTGATTATTGGATATCCATGCAAACGATGTGGTGACACCCTAACTGGATTTGAGACCTTTAAACTTCTTTAAGGTTAGATTTGAGGAGTATTCCTCAAATGATAGATCATCATGACACATGGAGACACCTTCAGCATTATACTCACCATCACATGACATCTGAAGCCTAAAAAATCCATGATATCATCACTTAGAGGTTTACGGTTCACACATGTGAGTCTTTTGTGGCATATTTTCACATTGAGCTAGTGGGTTGGCTTGTAATCCAAGGATTATTTTATGTTTACTCATTATCATACTTGCTTAGGGGCTTAATAAGCTAAAATTAGATGGGGTAGACCTCATATAAATAAATGTCACCTCTTTATTGAACTTGTGGACTATTTCAACCTCCTTAAAGATTTAAACCTAGCTCTTGTAGCCTATTACTCTGGTGGAGATATGATATTTGTGGATATTTTTGCTATTGGAGATTACTCTTTTTTGTGGAGACATCACTTTGGGATAATGTAGGATTGTTCATGGATATGTTGTGAATTTTGTTGTTGTTAGATATCTTTTAATGGTTATTGCATGCAATATATTTTCTAGGGTTTTCTATGTTTTTATTCAATTGCATATCTTTATATGAAATTTTGATGAAATATTGTGTGCTCTAATTAAAGAATCTTAAACATAACTTGGGAACCTCCTAGAGAGCTTTTTGTTTGATTTTATTTTCATATTGAGTGATAGCTAGGGTTTTGAAAGTGGAAAAGTATTACCCCCTTCTAGGGTTTCAAATATCCATAGTAATTTATAGAAGTAGGCACTCACTTCCACATAGATAATCAAACATCATTACAACTTTATCATTGTCTCTCTCTCTATCAATTTCGAATTTTCAAGGAAAGTCACTAAGGTGGGGGCATAAGGTCCAATTCAACTAGGGAAAAGCCACTGACTTGTTTTGAGGCTTTTCCTGTTGATTAAACCTTATTACATCAAAATATACCCTTTTTCATGATTGTAATAGATTCCCTAGGGCTGATGTCATCAACCATAGGTAATTTTCCCCTAGAGAAACCCTAGTTTATCTCTATGGGTTCAACTTAGGGCTTGTAGTTTCTTTTTGTTAATCATACCTATTCTCACAAGCCTTTTCTTGGGCTTATACACCTATGTGAGCCACTCTTGTTGCATATTTCTTAAACCCTAGGCTATATGTACCATTCTTATGCTTCTTGGAGAACACATTATTCCTTATTTCATTAGAATGAGTCATGTTCTTAGTCACAATGGCCTTCATGTGCTTATCCCAACTGTCACTTTTGAGTTATTATGTTAGAATATATATTAGGTGACCGATACCAGGAAGCCTCCCTTGTGGTGAAATTCCACTAAAGAGTAGGATGTGGATTGTCGTTGTGATAGAGGGCCTCCACCTCATTGTTGTCTCTTGGTCTATTTTTTGTATTGTGAGGCCTCTCATAAGAATCACTAGATTTTGAGGCAACAGAGACCATAAAAGTGTTAGAAAATTAGAAAGGCATAGATATTCTCTTATCTTGATAATTAATTGTTATTTCTTAACAATATTATTAACTTCTCTTAAGTCTTATTTTATATTCTTATCATCAAGCAACTACGAAAACATAAATTCATGAAGATCAAAAAAACAAGGACATGAGATATAGGCTCTTAGCCAGGGAAAAACCCAAAAGTTCTCTTTTCTTCCTTTAGAACCAAATCAAATGAGACAACCAAGACCTTTAACCAAAACAAAGACCTCCAATCTACCAAGTCAACCTCCCAAGACAATCCTTCCAATAAAATTATTTAATACTACATCAACCAAAATTTCAACTCTACTACATCAGAATTTCGGCTTTACCACATACCTACAATTTCGGCCCCTTCTGCAACCCATAAAATCGCACATGTGATAGAAGAAAATATAATTTCAGGTTCCTTTTGTTAGATAAGTTTCTAGGCTTTTCTATGATTCTCTTTTCTTCTAGGTATTTTACACTTATTTCTTCCTCTTGCAATTGCATATTGAAATCTTGTCTGGCGAGAGTCATAATAGGTCAAATTCTCATCTTATTTATAGTCTCTTCAAGGTGGTTTAATCCCTTCATGAGGCTGACTTGGTGGGGGAGGCAGAAAATACATTTTTCACTTAATTACAAATTTCTTTGTTCACACAAAAAGCCGAATAAGGGCCTTGGACAAGATGACATGGACAATGAATCATGACATAAAATCTAGAAGCACACAATTGGTGCTTTGACCTAGAAACAAAATAAACAAAGCACAAAACCCATGCTTATAAATAAATTTTCTTTTTCTTTCTTTAGATAAATACATTACATCATGACCTAAGTACAATTATGAAGACCGATACTAGTTACATTTCTCAACACTCCCTCTTAACTAGCTAGGTATTCATAATTGTTCAACCTGTAGAAGGTTGACCTCAATTTGAAATTTTACAAGAAGAGTACGACAACATATACAATGCTAGGGATAAAAAAATGACAAGGTATCCAACACATGAAATATCCAAGTGTCAGTGACAATATTTCAAGGATCCATCAACTTAAGGATCAAAGTATCATTTTCAAGATACTAATACAAGGATCTAAGACACTGTCAGGGACTAAGGTATCATCAAGGAAACATGCCAATATAGGTACTATTAGGCTACAACCTTAATATCAATCCAATTGGATATAGATACCATCTAGGCCTCTATGCCAAGACACCAACCCTCAAGGATCCAAGCATCATCAAGGTCAAACACAACAAAAAAGCTCCACATGACCAAGATACCCTCCCACACTAGAATATAGACATCATCAAGGCCAAACTATAACATGAGATCTCAATACCATCCTGGCCATGATGTCCTCCCAAGCACTAACATACATGTAGTTTTATGGTACTTATCTCTCGCTCTCAACCAAATCAATGATATCCACCAATCCAAGCATGCTTATCAATTATTCAAACTTCTCAGGGAGAGATCCACACACCAACTATTGAACGTACTATAGTCCCGATCACTTCAATATATAGGTTCTTAGTATCAATATGCAAGCAAAATATTTAGGGTCATCAACCATTCTGATGCTACTTAGGTAATAAAGTATCGAAAAAAATCTCGACGGAAGCTTCCTTCTCTAACTTCTCCAACAACACCAATCTTAGCTTCGATACTTTTCAAAACAAACGAATCTTACAGCACATCAATACCAATCCATCAGTAGTGCCTTATCTATTCTCTGATTTTCCAGGATCATGTCCACTCTTTTAACTATGGTGGATATATACTTTCCTTCATCCAATCTCCCTCTTAGGGAAATAAGTACATCATAAACAATTTTATTCTTCCAACTACAAGGTTCTTTCTTTTGCATCATCTCATCATCAGAGAACTTCAATTTTCCAAAACATCATTTTTCATATGACAACAAAGTCACCTTTCAATCAAAAATGTAAACTTCAATGTTATCAGGGTTCTTATATCTTCCTTTTTCCATCATAAGGTCATCACCAAGTATGAGGTAGCCATACCTTTTTATAACTTATTGCAAACTATGTACCTGCAAATTTCAACAAGTATAACCAGGAACATAAATATATATGTACAAGAGTATGAAATAAACTTGATCAATATAGGGTTAGCATGTTATCACAAAGAGAGCATTAAAGGTTATCAAAACTTACATATTCAAATCATAGACCTAGATAACAATTAACTAGGCTTACACTTTAATTCCCTAAACTCTTACAATAAATTTTGCTAGGGTTTTGTCACAAACCCTAGGTGCCATCATCAAAACTCTAATATTAAACATTATAAATACAAGAACTAGATCATGTTAGGGTTTCAACTATACAAAAACATATACACTAAGGGATTCATTCCGAGGATCTTACATTAACTATTTTAATAATTTTGTCATAAACCCTAATTCATCAAACTGTAAAAAGCTAGGGTTTTACCATATGTTCTAGATATAATTAAAAAATCCTAAAATGCTAGGGTTTTTATAGTGAACCCTAAAGGTTAGGGTTTTATCAATTTGAAAAAAAGATTGATAGTATGATAAGGGTTTATTTAATCTAAAGATCAATTTCCCTAAGAAATAAGAATCTTTATGATTCTATAACAAAACCCTAAACATGAGAGTTAATAATATAAAACAAATTTCAAAATGATCGTACCTTCTTATTTGCTACATATCTTTCAATTTTACCTACCTTGAGTTGCTTCATTCACAAACCTTATAGGGTTTCCTATTGAAAGGATCCTTCTACAACAAAGCTTATTTATTATTTTGGAGTCTCCCTCTAAATCTAGCCATGATCCTTATTGCAAGCATTCTTTAGAGTATACCTACAAACTTTCATTCCAAGGAAAACACAAAGGAAAGGATTATAATGAAGTGACAAGAATAAAGCTAAATACATGGAAGAAATCATCAACAATGTAATGAGGGAAACAAAGAACATAATACTTATCTTTTGTAAAGAGTAGAGGCTCCCTTTCAACATCTTCACGATCTATTTTCACTAGAGTGCCCAAGGATTTGATTTGATTACCAAGTTACCATTTCTTTTATTCGTGGTGCTCTTTATATTTTTCTAGTTTTTCTTTCTTCATTAAGTACCTGCAACATTCATTAAAAAATACTACAAACAAAATATACAAGTACAAGAGAATAATTATGATTTTGGATTTTAGGGAGAGATAATTTCTAGGGTTTCTACATCCAAACTCTAAGTCTTATGATATTACCTTTCGAGACATCAATTATATGGATTGAATCCCAAATTTAATTTTACCCTCAATATCGTTAGCAATTTCTCCCTAGGATACATATAAACCAAAGGCTAGGGTTTCCATTAGTGAATAGAATAAGGTTAGGGTTTCTTTACCAATTAAGGATTATAAGAATTTAGATGCTAACAAAATGAGGGCTACAAACCTTCAAAATTATAATCTAATTAGTGCTAGACCTTATATGAATAAAATCATTCATACGTACCTCGAGGAAAACTTACCTTAGTCCTCCATGATCATAAGAAGTCTGTTGCAATCAGTTTCTTCAAGATGCCATGATCCTTTTGCTACCTTTTAAGACTGAATATTGTAAAGATACCGAGGTCAAGGGCTGCCTTCAAAGGTATTGCAACTTTCAATGATGTCAATATTTCATAAGAGTAATGCTCCACATAAGGTGATTAACTGTAGCTTGATATCAAGTCCCTCCAACCATAATTGCTTCAAAATAAGTATGAATGCAACCTTCTTCTGAATTGTAATAAGGGTAACATATATTATAATCCTTTTATCATAGAATGATCTTGTTCCTTACTTGTTGGACTGTAATACTTTGGTCCAAAAAGAGATCTATCACCAATTTGGGGCCTCTTATTCTCAATGTATGGATGGCCCAAAATGAATCTTCTAAATAATTTTACCTAGTCATTTTACTTGCTAGTGATAATGATTATATCTAGACAAAATTATCACAAAACTAGTTCACTTCAGATATTTGAAACTTTCAGCCACACTAGATGATAGTTCTTGTAAATGATATTACATGCTTTCAAGAACATAATTAGGTCTCGGTCCTCCTGTTATAGGAAATTTTGTTGCATCTGCTTAATAGGCCTATCAATTGGATCAATCAACATCCATGAACACTGTATCATCATCCCTACACAAAGCCCTAGGCATGACTCTCCTAAATCCATGAGTTTTTGGGATTAACTGCTTAATTTCCCTGCTTTTAAGGCCCAAGGTACCCTGTTCCCTTAGGAACTTGTGCTCAATGCAAGTTTCTCCACTCTGCATTTGCACTAATCATTAGTAGGTTGTTCCTTGATAGGGGTGCGCTAATTCTAGAAATTTGGGAAGCTTTCTCTTCCAGAAGCTTCCAGGGGTTGTTTCAACCATTTACCTTGGATAAGAACTTCAAATTCTATCTAATCCCACCTTGGATATTTCACCTCTTATCTCTTGAGCTCATCCTCCCACAAGAGTGGATCTCTAGGCTAGATTGGTAAATGGATAAGAATTTCTAAACTACCATCCTCTCCTATATATTTATTGCCGTCCACAAGCTAGGGGTTGGATTTTGGAGGTTGATTAGCCTCATGTTGCTTGGTTCTAAGAGAGTCATCATTCCATGCATTAAGGTGACATAGAGGTGTGCTTTGTGGCAAGGAAGGACAAGTCAACTTGGGGAGTTTTCTACATGATCAACTCCTATAATTGGTTGTGTTGGCTCGAGGGGTCTTGACCTAGGTTCAGAGGTTAAGGTTTGCCAACAAACCCCTACACTGATGGCCCTTTCAGTAGTGACCTGCTTGTGCAGGCCAAATTATCACTCGAAGCAGTATGGGAGGGTGCTGGAACCAAGCTTCTGCACCCTGGGAGAGGGTAGGTAAGTCAAGCAGGGT
Organism: Pinus albicaulis; assembly: GCA_034641835.2. Taxonomy (NCBI): domain Eukaryota; kingdom Viridiplantae; phylum Streptophyta; class Pinopsida; order Pinales; family Pinaceae; genus Pinus; species Pinus albicaulis. The sequence continues at coordinate 1,619,934,894 of CM076580.1, forward strand.
TGCGTTCAACCTTATAATTACCAGATCTTATATCACAGAGCTTTGATCTACTGATGTCCTTCGAATACACATGCAAATTACCAATGGTAATCACAATAACTAGCAGATCATAGACTTATAGAACATTAACGCAGTTATCAGAGGTGTTCTGGCATAAAGTATAATAGAAACAGATCCAGATCGGAGTATAAACAAATCACACAATGACTTTCGCAGCTCAAATTAATAACACAAAAGCATATATAGCATAAGCATATATCATAGGTTCACATCAACAACAATTTCCAATAAATTCAGATATTCCAATAGCCTTTCGCATTCATTAATCCTTAAGATATACTTACAATACCCAAAACCCAACTTGCGCACATAGCAGCAGGGTCCGCACACAGCATGACAGAGGATCTTCGCGCACACATCCAGCAGGATTCCTTACCCAACCAACCCTACATATCTAACAGTTCACACGTAGTATCCATTCCAAGTCATTCCTCCCTATTGACTCAAAATGTCCTTCTATTTATAACGATCTAGCCTAATCTTTCTTGTGGTCTACAAATCGTGGTTTGCGGACTTTAGGTCTACCCTTTGACCCATTACAATGCTTTCGGGGCTTTGACCCACCCCAAAACCCCTGCGTTAGACTAAATATAATCAAAATTGTACAAAATGGACCAGATTCACAGCTTTGTAGGAGACCCTATTGCAACAGTCCCCCAACACAATCTTGTGACTCGTCTCGAGTCACTGAGATGGTGGGGTTTTCACCTGCACCTGTATGGCTACTCTGGCCATAGAGTCATTTGATCCAATATGGTTTGAGCTGACTACCATTGACGTAGCCTGGTAACATATCACTGTGCAGGGTAGCTAGCCTAACCGCTTCGCCATCCGTGATCTCCTTCACTGTGTAGGGACCAAGCCAATGCTGTTGGAGCTTCCCGAGATGATTTGCAAACTAGCTATCGTACAAGAGGACCAATTCGCCCTTCGCGAATGTCTTTTGGCGAATATGTCGATCATACCAGGCTTTATCGTGAGCCTTCTAGACTTGCTAATGGAAATTCGCAGGAAACCAATCTTCCTCCAAAGCCATAAGTTGCGCTAATCGCTCCTCCATGATGTCAGGTTCTGCAATGTTTGTAAATGCTGCGATACGTAGACTAGGAACAATATAATCCGTGGGCATAATGACTTATTTAACATAAACCATCCTGAATGGGGTTTTTCCTATTAGCTTCTTGCAGGTTGTTCGATAGGCCCAGAGGACCGATGGGATGCACACGTCCCAATCGCTGCGATCAACATTGCATACCTTTGTCAGCGCTTGCTCCAAGATTTTATTAAAAGCTTCAACCGTGCCATTGGCCTGTGGGGGATATGGTGTGCTCTTCGCATGATGGATCTAGAGCTCCTCGGTCAAAGCTTGGATTGTTTCATTAACAAAGTGCGTACCTCCGTCGCTCATGAGGATCTTCAAACATCCAAATCTGGTCAGGATTTGTTTAAAGAATAAATGCGCAGCAGTATCCGCAGTACAATCCTTTACTGAATGTGCTTCAACCCACCTGGTTACATAATCAGTGACAATAATAATGTTGCGTGCACCCGTCTTCTTCCCCGGTGGGTTGATAGGTCCGATGATATCGATAGCCCACTTATCAAATGCTTGTAGAGCCATTTGTGGTTGAAGGGGCATTTCATATTTGCGGGACAAACTCCGTGTTCATTGGCACATATCGCAGGCTTTACAATAGTCATGGGTGTCACTATGCAAGGTTGGCCACCATAACCCAACTCTTAAGATCTTTGCGCCGTTGCTTTCCTTGCGTAGTGACCTCCTGCTACTTTGTCATGAGCCTCTGCCAAGATAGCGTGCCTTTCATGCTCCAAAACATATCGCCGCAATAGTTCATTTGCTCCGATCTTATACAAATGACCTGTGATGATGGTAAAATCTGCTGCCCAGGCGACTAACTCTTTCTTCTACTGTACAAAGTAATTTGGAGGTGTCATCCCAGTAGTCAAGAACTTAATGATATCCAGCTTCCAGGTCAGTTGGATCCTCGCCACTCTCTATTCGGGACAAGTGATCCAGCCCAACATTCAACTTTCCCAGCTTGACGATGATTTCAAATTCATACTCCTAAAATAACAGTAGCCATCAACATATTTCCCCCTCCCAACACAGGCTTATTTACAAGTTATTTTAAAGCTAAATGGTCTGTGAACATTTTGAGGTGTCCTCCTAACAAGTAATGCCGATATTTCTGCAAAGCATAGACCATGGCCAATCCCTCCCGCTCTGTGGTGGAGTAGTTGCATTCTGCACCAGAGAGTTTCCTACTTGCAAAGGCAACCAGATGGTCAATATCGCCTTCTCCCGGCTGCATAAGGACAACCCCGAGAGAAATGCCCAATGTATCGAAGTGAACATGAAATACCTTCTCCCAATTAGGAAAGATGAGAATAGGTGCCGATACCATCTTTTCTTTAAGTAACTCGAAGCTCTTTTGACACTCGTCATTCCAAAAGAACAAAACATCCTTCTTGAGCAATTTTTCCATAGGGGCAGTAATCAGCGCATAGCCTTGAATGAATTTCCTGTAATAGCCTGTGTGTCCAAGGATCGAGTGTAGCTGTTTCTCCGTGGTTGGTACTGGAAAGTTTATGATAACTGTGATTTTGACAGGATCTACCATCAGTCCTTGCCGACAAACTATGTGGCCGAGAAAGATTCCGGAGGGTCCGCAAAAGATACACTTCTTGATATTTAAGGAAATCTGGTGTTTTAGGTAGGCATCCAACATCATGCGCAAGTTTGATACGTGCGCCTTTACCAGGCCGAAGGCAGTCCAATCATCGAAATATACCTCAAGGAACTTGTGGATGAATTCCTTGAACACTGCGGCAACGACCCGCGAGAAGATAGCAGGGGAATTCTTGAGCCCAAATGACATGACAGTATAATGAAATGATCCCCACTTAGTGGAAAATGTGGTTTTGCTGCGGTCTTCAGGTGCGATTATGATCTGATGGTATCCTGAGAACCCGTCTGTGAAGGAATATGCTTCCTATCCTCCCGCACTGTCCAAAATTTCGTCTGAGAATGGTGTCGGGAAGGGATCATGAACGCAGGCGTCGTTCAACTTGCGCAGGTGCACACAGATCCAAATCTCCCCCTTAGTTTTTTTCTCCTGATGTTAGGTCCCTATATCACTAGTATAGTCCCTTATTATTGTTAGTGTAAACCCCTTATTGTTATTATTGTACCCTTGTAACCCCCATTTTGTTATTATTGTGCCCTTAAATTATTATTGTTAGGTCAGCTAGGATTACATTGTGGCCCACTAGGATTACATTATGGCCCCATGTACTCCTATATATAGAAAGGAGGTTTTGTAAATTGTATCATCCAAGAATTGTTCATTTATGTAATGTATTGGAGGTTTCCCCCTCGAAGTGGCTCATTTATAAGGCGTTGATATCTCTTTCTTCTCTTTTTGGAGCTGGTTACACAACATTTGGTATCAGAGGTTTGGATTCTAGGGTTTCGCTGCTCCAAACAGGTCATCGTGGAATTTTTGCTATAATTTTTTTTCTACGAAGTTTCAGAAGCTGAAATATTTAGGGTGCGAAGCCAACATCCTGAGGAAGCTTTTCTAAAAATTTCAGAGCTTGGTTCGCAATATTTTTGGAGATATCATCTGTGGAAGTTATGTCTTTTTTCAAGCTCCTAAACAGGTCATCGTGGAATTTTCGCTATAAATTTTTTTCTACGAAGGTTCAGAATCTGAAATTCGTATGGTGCGAAGCTGAAATCCTGAGGAAATTTGTCAAAAAATTTCAGTTCTTGGTTCGCAATATTTTTGGAGATATGATCTGTGGCAGGTAGTGCTTTTTCAGGCTCCTGAATTTCATCTCAAAGAGGTGATCGTGGGAAAAGTTCAATAACTCTCTCTCTGGGCAGTGGATTTGAGTGCCATAAAAAAGTGGTCGCAAGTACACAGAATTTAGTTTCTTGGATATCAATTTCAGAGACAAAGGACGAAACAGTGACACGTGGCAAGTCATACAAATTTGCTCTACTGAACCAGTCCAGAATTAGGTCATTGTGGGAGATTGGACACAACTTTGTCTTGGAGAATCCAAATTAGATCAGACCTGTGGAATTTAAAAGAAGCTTTAGAGGGCTACTACAGGGCGGAATTTAATATATTGAAGATTTTCAATTACAAAGATAATTAAATTTCAATATCGAGCTCCTCAAAGCAAGTTAAAGGTGTGTATTTTTTTTCCGAATTGCATAAGTCTTGTTTGAAGAATCAATTTGAATTGATTCCAAGGGAATATTGTAGAATAGGTATCAATATTGGATTCTAAAATGGCACCTAAAAAGAATTCAACACCCATTAAGCCTTTAGAAGGCTCTACCATGACTCATGAAGATGAAGAATTGCAACATGATCTATCAAAATTACAAGAGCAAGTGCAACAAATTTCACTCTCGCAAAGAGCAACAAAAATGAAATGGAAGTTTTGAAGAAAGGCGTGGAAGTGAAGATGGACGGTTTGAAGAAAGGCATGGAAGCTAAGATGGATGGCGTGGAAGTGAAGATGGAAGGTTTGAAGAAAGGCGTGGAAGCTAAAATGGATGGTGTGCAAGCTAAGATGGATGGCGTGGAAGCTAAGATGGATGGCATGGAGGCTGGCATGGAATCTAAGATGGATGACATGGAAGCTAAGATCGATGAAAAAATGGAAAACATGAAGAATTTTCTAAAATCAGACATGGAAGGTTTGACAAAGTTGATACAAGAAAGGTTTCCTAATGGTGAAAAGCTAGTAGAAGAACCTCATGATGAGAAAAAAATAAATGTTAATTGTGATTTCATAAACTCTAATGTTGGCGGGAAGGACCACCATATTCCAAAGATGGATATGAGGAAGTTTGATGGAAAGGATCCTGTAACATGGATACTACAGATGGAGCAATATTTTGATCTCCATAATGTGCAAAACACACAAAAGGTAAGCATTGCAACTTTACATTTAGAACAAAATACATTTGTATGGTATCGATGGCTTTGCTCCCGTAAAAAAATTGTCACTTGGTCAATTTTTACGGAGGAAATGATACCACATTATGAGGATACAAAGAGCAACACCTTCTTTAGCCAATTGATAAATCTCAAACAAAAGGGTTTAGTGGGGGAGCACATTGAGGACTTCCAAAAATTGAATATAAGGGTAACTGATATTCGAGAGGAACACATGATTGATCTCTTCATAGGCACTTTAAAGGATAACATCCAACATGAAGTTCGCGTTTTGGAACCTGATTCATTGGAGAAGGCATTCAGGTTGGCAAGAAAAGTTGAATGTAAAATTATGGCGACAAGGAAGCCTACCACTCAATTCTATAAAGAAGGAAGTATTGCTACGTCTAGATTTCCACAACCTACAAGGTTGACACCACAACAATTGGAAGAAAAAAGAGCAAAAGGGCTTTGCTACAGTTGTGATAGCAAATACACTAAAGGTCATAAGTGTGCTGAGAAGAAATTATTTTACATAGATTGTGAAGAGGAAGAAGAAAATGAACAAGAAGAGGATATACACCGGGAACCAACCCCAGAAGAGGAAGAAATGAATCCAACCATATCGTGTAATGCACTGGCAGGAATTACCACTCCTCAAACTCTCAAGATAAAAGGACAAATCAAGAAGAGAAAGGTAATAGTGTTGATTGATTCAGGTAGCACCCACAATTTTATTCATTGTAAGGTAGCCAAGGAATTAAATTGTTTCCTATACCCAGCACCAGAATGTCAAGTGATGGTTGCAAATGGAGGAACTATAAATTGCTCTGGAAAATGCCATAATATCGAGCTAACCATGGGGGAATATGTATTGAATAGTCCAATGCTTTCCATTCCTATGGGAGGTGCTGATGTTGTACTAGGAGTACAATGGTTACAATCTTTGGGGACGGTAGCTTTTAATTTTCAAGAACTTTTCTTGAAATTTTTTTCAGAAGGAAAGGAAGTCGAATTGCGGGGTATTGAAGGGAAGCCGGGAAGGATAATAAGCTCTAATGTCATGACAAAGCTTCTAAAGAAAGAACAACGAGGCATAATTGCACAATTATGCTCACTAGAAGTTCCGACATCAAAATCATCTATTTCTGCAGATCTCCAACAAGTCTTGGACAATCATTCCAAGGTGTTTGAAATTCCCAAAGGACTCCCACCTATTCGTGATCATGATCATGCTATTCATTTGATTCCAGGAAGTGTTCCTCCAAGCATCAGGCCTTATAGATATCCTTACTTCCAAAAGAGCGAAATTGAACGTATGATTGCAGAAATGTTAGAGGCGGGTATAATTCAACCTAGTCAAAGTTCTTTCTCTGCTCCTGTAGTATTGGTACACACGAAGGATGGATCATGGCGAATGTGTCCGGATTATAGGGAGCTCAATAAGCTCACCATTAAAGACAAATTTCCCATTCCTGTGATTGATGAACTATTGGATGAATTACATGGAGCAATTTATTTTACCAAGTTGGATCTTCGTTCAGGATATCATCAAATTAGAATGAAGACTGAAGATATTCCAAAAACAACATTTCGAACTCATGAGGTCATTATGAATTTTTGGTCATGCCTTTTGGCCTTACCAATGCACCTTCTACATTTCAAGGGTTGATGAATTCCATTTTCAAACCCTTCCTTAGAAAATTTGTGCTAGTGTTTTTTGATGATATACTAATCTACAGCAGGTCCTGGAAGGATCATGTTGAACATGTTGACAGGGTGCTCAAACTATTGCAGGAGAAACAATTATATGCAAAAAAATCCAAATGTTTGTTTGGAGTACAAGAGGTGGAATATCTGGGTCATATTGTATCTCACGAGGGTGTTAAAGTAGACCCTAACAAAATTAGAGCCATTAAGGAATGGAAAGTCCCCACAACCATAAAGCAGTTGCGAGGATTTCTCGGGTTAACAGGGTATTATCGCATGTTTTTTAAGAATTATGGGAGAATAGCAGCACCTCTAACAACATTATTGAAGAAAGATGCATTTTCATGGACTCCTAAAGCAACTAAGGCCTTTTAATGTCTTAAAGAGGCAATGTGCCTAGCACCGGTCTTAGCTACGCCAGACTTCACAAAAACCTTTATTGTGGAATGTGATGCCTTAGGAAATGGAATTGGTGCGGTTTTAATGCAGGAAGGAAGACCCATTGCTTTTGAAAGTCATCCAATCAAAGGAAAGTATTTACAGAAACCTATTTGTGAGAAGGAAATGTTAGCAATACTGCATGCACTAAAGAAATGGAGAACTTACCTAATGGGAAGACACTTCAAGGTAAAAAATGATCATGATAGTCTTAAACACTTTTTGGAACAAAGACTATATTCAGAAGAGCAGCAAAAATGGGTCACAAAGATGTTGGGTTATGACTTTGAAATAATCTACAAGAAAGGAAAGCTTAATGTTGTTGCAGATGCACTCTCAAGAAAGAATGAAGAGGTGGAAGCATTGCTTTGTGCCATTTCTATTATCCAACCAGATTGGATAACCGAAGCAAGAGATGAATGGAAGAAGGAAAAAGATGTATGGACACTCATTCAAAGTTGCAGCAAGATCCTAGTACATCTGATACATTTAGTTGGAAAAATGATTCCTTATGGTACAAAGATCGCTTATATCTTTGTAAGAATTCCCAACTAAAACAAAAGATTCTTCTGGAATTGCACACTTCTCCTTTAGGAGGACACTCGGGATTTTTAAAAACTTACCACAGGGTGAAGAAATAATTTTTTGGGATGGCCTTAAATCTGATATTCAAAAGTTTGTGGCGGAATGTTTGGTTTGCCAGCAGAATAAAGTTGAGACAATTAAGACCCTGGGACTTCTACAACCTTTATCCATTCCAAGTCAACGTTGGGAGGAGATTTCAATGGATTTTATCACGGGTTTACCTAAGTCCGAAGGAAAGAATGTCATCATGGTGGTAGTTGATAGACTTACCAAGTATGCACACTTTTGTGCATTATCTCATCCATTTAAAGCAAGTACAGTTGCTACTACCTTTATGGATAGAATTCAAAAGCTACATGGAAGCCCAAGGGTTATTGTGAGCGACAGAGATCCCATTTTTACTGGAAATTTTTGGACGGAGTTATTTTCTTGTTTGGGTACTCAATTAGCTCATAGCTCATCTTATCATCCTCAATCTGATGGTCAAACTGAGATAGTAAATAAAAGTTTGGAAGGATATCTTCGTTGTTTTGTATCTGATAAACAAACACAATGGGTCAAGTGGTTACCTCTTGCTGAATGGTGGTATAACACTTCCTTCCATACTGCAGCAAAAATGACCCCATTTACGGCACTTTATGGATATCATCCACCATCCATCACATCATCTTTAAGAGAAAATTTGAAGGTTCAAGAAGTGGAAGATCACATCGAGCATCAGCAAGAAGTTCTCCAACTCTTAAAGGATAACCTGAATTTGGCACAAAATCGAATGAAACAACAGGAAGATCAACATCGCAGCGAGAGAAATTTTGATGTAGGAGATTGGGTATTTTTACGGCTACAACCATACAAACAAATGTCCCTCAAGCAAGCTAAGAAGGATAATAAATTATCACCAAAGTACTATGGTCCTTACAAGGTGTTGCAAAATATTGGTACTATGGCATACAAATTGGAGCTTCCTGCTTCTTTGTGAGTACATCCAGTTTTCCATGTTTCATGCTTAAAGAAGGTTATAGGTGAAAATCTTCCAGTTCAAACAATATTGCCAGAACTTGATGAGGAAGGAAAAATCATATTGGAACCTGAAGCAGTCACGGAAACAAGAACTCGACGGCTACGGAATCGATCAATTTCAGAGTATCTCATCAAGTGGAAGAACTTACCCACTGAAGATTCTACATGGGAGGATGAGAATTTTATACAGAAGCACCCGGAGCTACTCAAGCGTTGAGGACAACACTTTTTTTGAAAGAGAGGGGCATGTTAGGTCCCTATATCACTAGTATAGTCCCTTATTATTGTTAGTGTAAACCCCTTATTGTTATTATTGTACCCTTGTAACCCCCATTTTGTTATTATTGTGCCCGTAAATTATTATTGTTAGGTCGGCTAGGATTACATTGTGGCCCACTAGGATTACATTATGGCCCCATGTACTCCTATATATAGAAATGAGGTTTTGTAAATTGTATCATCCAAGAATTGTTCATTTATGTAATGTATTGGAGGTTGCCCCCTCGAAGTGGCTCATTTCTAAGGCATTGATATCTCTTTCTTCTCTTTTTGGAGCTGGTTACACAACACCTGAACCACCATTGGACTGACCCAGTTTGACTGTTCAATAGGTTCGATGATACCTGCAACAATAATTTTATCAAGTTCTTCGTTGACCTTCTGCTTATACTTGGGGTTCAACCTATACGGTCGCTGCTTTACGGGGCTTGCATCGGGTTTGAGAGTGATATGCATGAACCCTAAGTCCCTCGTGATCCCCTTCAGATCCAGAAACTTTTTCGTGAACAAGTCTTGATATTCTATAAGTAATTCAGCCACTTTTCCTACTGTATCCTCATCCTAGTAGTCCCCAATATTAGCCAACTTAGGGTGCTCTTTCATCCTAATGTTTACTTCGTGCATCTTGAGAGGCTTAGTGACATCCACTTCTTGCAGTGGAGGTCTTGCAACAGCGTGCTCCCCTTCCAACTCCAGGATAGGGACAGAACACGGATCATCTTCACGTTCCTCCCTTGCCAAGCTGCGGCAGTTGACAATATCCTACATTTATGTTTGCCATGTTGGTGCCCCGAATATTGCAGAGGAGCCGAATTTTCCAAACACAAATGTGTCTGTGTCTTGCAAAGCTTCGTCAACTGTCTCAGAACCCCCTATCAGTCCGAATGTTCCTATGAAGTCACTCTTCAGAGTTTCCCAATAGCGGGCGCGTTGATGTAGCTCCGCATCCAGGTACCATGCTGTAGGGATTGGAACCAACGCATGAATGAATAAGTGAACCCAATCTTCTATAGTTCGGTCGCCCCACGTCTTCATCCATGCAACCACATGTTCACACAAATCCCCTGGGCCAAGGAACATCTTGACCCGCACCTCCCCTGGAGTCCCAAATCATAGGAGCATCATGTCCCGACAATCTTCCCACTCCTGGAATGATACCTTATGCGTATCCCACCATCGTGCAGGGGTTTCACACATAGCTAGGTTAAGGGACCATAACCTTCATTCTTTGGGAACCTCGACTTCAAATGCTCGCAAAAAGTACCTAACTTTACCAGAACCATAAAAATAGGGTAGATCTCTTACCTCTGAGGAAATGCAGCGGAAGTTCTTTGTGACCCGAAGGCATCACAACGCAGAGACATCATGTAACTAATTGTGCCAGTTCTCCATCTCCTCGTTGGAGTTGGAGAAGCATTCACTATCCTTTTCCTAGCAGAGTACTCCATCTACCGTGGGGTTGATCCAGTCTTCATCCTGCACAGTCAAATTAAAGATGTGATCCACATCCTCTTCGTCATGCACCGACTTTGTGTACCGTTCACCTTCTGCAGGATATAATGGTACTATCACCCTTGTATCATTATTTTCAAATACCAGGCTTCTCTTCTTTAGGTTAATGATGCCTCCCACATCGATGGCCCAATCCAAGCCTAGGAGCGCAGGGTAGGGGTCCGCATCTTTTACAATTTGAATTACTTCAAAATCAACCCAGACCTTGACCCCTGCGATATCTATCATGATCTTTGACAATATCCCCAAGGGTATGATCTTCTGCTGATTGGCCATACACAGCTTAATAGTGGAACATTCCAGCTTAGGTTCCCCCATTCGTTGCCAAGTCTGTTTAGGTAATACATTCGCATATGACCCTAGGTCCAAAATAACCTGATCCATCTTGTAATCACCAATCTCCCTACCAGTGCGTTTATTATACATATATATTTTGTGTACGTCCTTGATTTCCGGAGGGAGGCTAGGTCGTGCTGCGCAGCTATATATTAATGCTTGAAGATTTTCCATAGCCTTTGGATTGCGCAGCAGCTTCATACATGCCTGTAAAAAGGGTTTGACCTCCTCATCTGCCTTGAGGTCTCCTGGCGGCTGCGAAGTATATTCCTCTGCCTCAGCAAAGTCTTTGCGAGCTGCGACAAATGTTTCTTTTTCCTTTTTTAGATCCAAAACTTCTTGCTTGGTAACTGCTTGTCAGATCAGAGGTTCGGTCATAGTCTTCTCCCTAGGCCCCCCGGTGGCCATTCCACTGCGTGTTACGACATTCGCACTTGGATCTTTGTCTCGCAGTTCAGCCTTAACCCTCTACACATTCTGCGTAGGTGTCGGCTACTTCTATTACATATTTTATATCAATATTGGACAATCTTAAATTGCATGGTCCAACTGTCTGCAATACCGGAAAGAATGCCTCGTAGGGTTCAGACAATCCCTGGCAAAGTGTCCTACTTCTCCACAGTTATAACATATTAGTTGCCCTCGTCCCCGACCTGCGCTTCAACCTCTTCTGCCTCCCCTGCCCCTGGCTGGGGAGCCACCTATGCTCGAGAGGGATTTTGGCGAGGATGGATCCGACTGTACCCAATAGAGGTTCCCTCAATCGATCATCAAATCATACGTTCGATAGTTCTTTTCATCGTGTCCTATCGACCCGCAGAACTTGCACCATTGCTGCTTTACTTCTGGGACATACACAACAATTCGGGGGCAGTGGTTTGTGTCGTGTAGCCCTACAACGCGAAAATCATCGCACCATAGTGCAGACCCACTTGATCCTGCAACTTCCCTAGGGCGCAACGGACTAGGTCCCCTGGCCTGCATATAGTCTGCTAACAAAGGGCAGTTATCCTTGGTGTGACCCTTCGTCCTGCATCGTATGCACCATCTTTCAGGGCTAGCCTCTACTCCTCGCTCCTTTCACAAGTTCTGGATTTCCATGTGCATCGCCTGTATTTGTCCTTGGATATGTTGGATGCCTAGCTGGGTATCATCTCTGGGTGCAGCTTCTAACTTCATAGCAACCTCCAAGGATTTTTCCTGCGATTCGGAAGTCTAGTGATCCATAGGTACGCGTAGGTGAGGCAACAACATAGAAATGAACCATTCCATGTCCTGGCTATCATCATACTGAAATCCTCCTTCTCTGATCACCTTCTTCAGTCGCTGATTGGCCTCCCACATAGAATCAGAAGGCCCTTGCTTGAAATCCTTTAGATCAAACACTATTTGAGAGTAGGACTTAGGCTTCTTGAACTGTTGTTTCAAGGCGTTCTTAATCTCTTCAATGGTTGCATTTGCATGCTGGCCGATGTATCCCATGTACTAGTCCAAATATCTTCCTTTGAAGGCAAGGGACAGCTGGGCCCTCTTCATTGCATCACTAGCTATGCTCTATGCAGTCCATACCGATCCTGCGACAAACCAGAACTGATCCATGTCTTCATCTCCCACACCCTTAAAGGTAGGAAACTTCATGTGCATAGCCATGTCATCTTCCGGTGGTGGTGGAGGTGTAGGTGAATTATTACCCCTATGCTGGTTTGAAAGTGGTGTGGCTGGAGGACTCTGCACAATTGCTTCTCTTACCGAACTGTAGACAGATCTATCTCCTTCTTGGTTGGTCCGATAGTATTTGCCACTTCGTGTCATACTCCCGTCCAGATCAGAGGTTATTCATTCGGTGTGGCTACACAAAATACTCTTTTCGCACAATAACATCTTAATAAAAAATGGTAAGGTCTTCAGAAACTTACCCCAGAAACCCTTGAAGGATATTCGCTCTACTTCAGAGTAGGAGACAAACTGATCGATGGAAAATTTTGTCACGAACTTGTTAGTCATCAGTATTTTTACCTGTTTTGATGACTAGATTCCTTGGCTGAGTTTTCTAGAAGCTAATCTCAATCTTTCAATTTGTCATCTAGAAAACACCTCAAACAAATTTTTTTCTTCCTACCCCTCTCCTTTAGCCTATAATGAGAAAAACCCTTCAGTTTCCTTACCTATCACAATTCAGCAAAGCCTCACTGTCTATAGCTGTTATAAGTTTGTCTCTCTACCATCAAAATCCTTTGTTTTTCATGCAACTCACTATCCAACATTTAACAAAGTGTCTACCCCTCTCTCACTGATCACTTTGTCATGTGATAACCTACTCATGCCCAAGAAGCCATTCAAAATCCATGACAAAGTATGTAGGTCTAGGTAGGGGTGTTTTAGGGAAAATTCCTTGGCGAGACTATTTTGAGCCAAAAACCCTGTCTTCAATATCATCCAGCCATCATGTCTTGTTATTTGTCAAAGAAAAACCCTTGTCTATCCCTAGGTCACGCACCATCAAAGAGGTCACTTTGTTTTGTTTCTAGCAAGGCTCAGGAATGTTCAAATCAGGAAAAGAGAAGGAGTTTTCCCTGTCTGAAGAAATATGTTTAGATCAGGCATGATTCCAATGAAACATCAAAGAAGCCCTCCAAACTTCAAAGGCATATATTTTTACATCTCTGCAGGAATGTACTGATTGATGACACTAAACAAAGTATGAGAAAAAAGAGCACCTCAGGAGAAAGTTTCATGTTGTATCGGTTTACTATGGAAGTCAGAGAAAGTGCAGATTGTGGCCAGCCCTACAAATCAGCCTTATACCACCAACAATGATATCCTTCTGGCAAAAAGAGATTTAAAGCAAATTAGGCATCATGGTGAAGACACAAGAAGGAAAACTGCTTCTTATAGCTTATCATGAACTAAACTTTGAAAGACCGTCACAAACAATTTCACTACCCATGAAAATACAGTCAAGGGAAGAAAAAACTGTTTTGAGGATGCATAGCAGTGAGCGCTCCCCATTTTCCAATCACATTGTTTACTCCCTAAAGGAAAAATTCACAATGATATAGTACAAATCAAAGACATATATTACACAACAAGGCACAGTGTTGAGATGGATGAAGTTTCTATGTTTAAGAAGACCTCCTTCAAATAAGTAGAGGGTCAAAATTCATCAAATATTGACAGTATTTGGAAAAAATTGTCAGTAATGGGCAGTTTGAGAGATAGTGTGTTTGAAAGAGTGCATTCACTGACAAACCAAAGCTAGAATTTTGATTAAAGCAACCTCATATAAATACTAAAGAAGGTACACAAAGCTCTGTTTAAAAGTGACTTCTGCAACTGATAGAAAGAGAAATTCACACAGCTGATTTATGTAAAAAAGGCATCTCTCATTTAGACAAGCCCATTATAGTTTTGAAATGCCTTCCACCAAATGATGAGAGCAAGTTTTAAATGTTGAAAACAACCTTTTCCAAATAAATAGACAGAGCTTTAAAGGGTTTGAAACATGGAGTATAGGACAAGCACCCAGAGGAGTATGTTGAAGCCTCCTTCAAAAGATAGGCAGAGGGTAAAGGCACAGTCTCAGAGGGCCTAGAGTTGGAACATGTAGCCTTTCTCAAAGGTTAACACTGACAGATCAAAGATCTCCTTCCAGAGAAGAAAGGGCACCCCTCACAGTCCTAAATAAGTCTCCCTTGAATGACAAGCACATGATCTCTTTTGAATGATACACATAGTTTGTCCAAAGAGCCACAAAAAAATTGTTCATGAAAATTTTTCATTTGGTTAAACAGAGGTGAAAAAGTGCCCATGCAGTTGTCAAGCATTTCCTCCTTCATGATAAGTAGAGGGCCCACAGACAACTTGTTCAAAAAATAGTCTTCAAATGGTAAACAGAGATGAAAGAAACTTTGTGTTTACAAGGCCTCCTTCACAAATAAGCAGAGGGCCCACTTACCACAGTTGCATAAGACCTCCTTCAAAATGAGCAGATGGTCAGGTTTCCCAGTGTTAACATTGTGGTTGAGAAAATGTGTCATAAATAGATAGGTTTGAGAGATACAGTGTTTTGAACAAATGGAAAACACAACACTTGTTTCAAAGCAACTGTCATAAAAATACACATAGTAATGTTTGTTGTGTATCTCTCAGTGAGAAGCATACTCATGGCACAAGTTTCGATCTTCAAAGAAGACTCCTTTCAAAAAATGGATAAAGAAATTGGTAAAAATCAAGCCCTCAACAAAACAGAGAAAGCCATTTTTTCTTTACAAACACCAAGGCAAAAGTAGAATGTCAAAATCACCACAAGGAGGGAAAAAGCATTCAAAAACGTTTTAAAAAGAGCTATAAAAGCTCTCAAAGAAGAAGGTCATTTTCTATTGTGCAAAGGGACAAAAGAAAAACGTTTTTCGAACCCTGTACAAGTAGTTGGCAAGAAATTTTACAACGCGATGCGCCGGTAGCGTCTCTCCAAAGCGTTTTACACACAGCGCGACGCGCCTGTGTGTGTTGACCAACTGGCCTGCCTGACGTTCAGAGGGCGCCCAATGCTCAACCCAACAACACCACAGTGGCGTGCAGGTGCTACGTGCCTATGCACAGGAGCGTAGCACCGCTCAAAGGACCTCCAACTCACCACAAATTGGATTTTTTGCCCAGTAAAATTATCTCCAAAAACAACCAACACATTTTCAAGAGGTATTCCTTGTTTTCCTAGCCTAAGTTTTTGAGTTTGGGAGGTGTTAAGAATAAATTTTGTTAAGAAAAATACATAGGCCAATGAAGGCAAAAACACAGTGTATTCTTAAAACCAGCATGTTTACTAAGATACAAAAAGACAGTGATTGAGGAGAAAGGGCTTATTGTCTGGTTGCAAAAGGCATGTTTGTTGAGTAAGGAGCATAACCTAGTTTTTGAGAAAGGGATTATTATCAGTTGAAAGGCTTGTTTTGATTAAGAAGCCAAACATAGTTTTTAAAAAGAGAAAAAAAGTGCTAAAAGAAGAGTTCTATTTTTTTAGTTCATTTCAAAGACCTGTGTTGGTAAGAGAGTGAAGGAAAGCTTAAACAAAGCTATGCCTCCAAAGAAAGTCAGCAAGGGTGGATTTCACAAAATATTTGAGCCTGTTACAACTCAGGAAATAAATGACTCCCCTTCGGTTCTTTTCAACTTCCATGAGGTAGGCTGCCTTGATTTTTTCCAAAAATTCCAGGAGGTCACCAATTACCCCCCCTAACACAGCTATTCACCCTGAGGCTGCAAGGAAAACAGGTTCACCTAGCAGGTCTAGACTTTAAACTCACTCCTAGGGTTGTCTCCAAAGCAACTAAGATCCCCTATATAGGAGAAAAGTGGTTCAAACAAGCATACCTAGGTCTAAATCACTATAAACCCTTCCTAAAACCAGATCATCAGGATGCTTGCCAAGCTATATTTCCTTTTTCTCACTTATTGAGCAGCTATGCCCCCCTCATGAGAGTTATCATGAAGTATTTCACATGTGAAGGGAGGTATTCTCGGATTTATTCCTATCACATCAGGCTTCTCATGCATTTCACAAGAAATCAGTTACTAAATGATCTGAAAATGGAATGTACTTTTTTGAGGGTGCAAGGTATCCATTTCCCATAATTTCAAATTGAGCTATACACTCCAAGTGACCTCTGAAAATGTGAGAACAAACTATTTCCTATACAGAGATGGACTGTAGGGGCATTCACCGGATGTTTCACCTTGCTAGGAAAGGATGAATCCGGAGGCTACCTGGCCCTCTACAGACTCTGCCTAAGGAAATAATATGTAAACACTTAGAAGTCTTTGACATTCACATACTTGAAATTTGATGTCTTGCGGAATAAGACAAATAACTTTCTTCAGCTGAGTAGGTGATTATGTGTATATGAAAGTTATGTATATTTGCTGTTTAACAATTTATATCAGTTTTGTTTAGCATATCATCTTCAGCAAATAAAGACATCAAAATGATAAGCAGTTCACCCCCTTCTCTGGGCTACATCTGTTGGACCAAGCCTCTCAAACTAGGCTTGTCCTCTTGTATTAAAAATGCTACAAAGGCTAATACAAGAATAAGAATGTCTCGAAAGACAGATCTGACTGTAAATACAGAATCAGAAGATAGGAATTAGCTGAACATGCTCTTTCCCAAACACTAAACAGTGAAATTTGTACCTGCTACAGTACTTTTCCTCAATTGTCCTTAGTGGCCCTTTAGACTTGCAGGGAGAATTTCGAGGTGAAGATGACCTCAATTGGTTCTGAAACCTCTGCCATTCAACTCAGAAGGTCGAAAATATCAGAAATAGACTTCTGAATCACCAAAAATGGAAGAACATAGTCCCCAAACAACTCCAACACTGAAATGGCCCTCTTGGCCCTGAAAGCTTCCATGAAGCTAAACAGTGAGAAGAATTCCTCAGAAGGAAAAACGAGCTGTAGAAATGGATTCAGAATGCTGAAAAACTTCATGAATGACCTTCGTTCCACATTCACTGGCTGCACAATTCCCAATGCAGCTCCCAAACTGATTTGGCCCTAGTGGCTCCTGGAACTTCCACGAAGAAAAATCACCTGAAAACGGCCTCAGATGGCTGTGAAACCTGTGCCAATGGCTTCAGAAGGTCGAAGAGACCCCGAATCAAAAAAAAATTCGTCTTCAAAGGCCTCTCCTAGCAGAAGTTATGGCCCCTTTAGTAAACTGCCTGTTTCACCAACAAAACCCCCACTAAATGTGGAGCAACTGTAGATAATCCCACCAAATAGGGATAAGGCGCCAAAATTGGGGCGGAACCGCCATAAAAGGCGCGCGGTTAAACTGGCATTAAGTGTCGGTTCCCACGTTCACAAGTCGGCAGATGTTAAACGGTTTAAAACAAACGGTTTGTAATAAATATATATATGGTTTATTAAATAACCATATAACACAAACGTTTAATTAAAAACCCACCAAACAACTTATAACCAAAGTCGTTAATTCCGCACGTTTCATAACGCCGAGCCCTGGGGTCTGGTTCTCCGCCGGAGGGTCGTATGCAACGGGGGCTGGCCCTTAGGGGCTGGCCCCCTTTCGGGCCCCGCCCAAACAACCACGCGATTTAAATGTAATTCGTGCCGCCCATATATCACGAACCAAATGTGTGGCCCAACGGTGAAAGCGCTGTGTTATATGCAACTGACCATGGATCGAATCCCATCCGCGCCATAATAAAATTTTTTAAAACGCATTCCCATTCCACCTTTGGGGGCCCACGTGGCGGCCTCCGGGCTAGCCACGTGGCGCCTCTTGATTGGCTGTCAAAATGGAATATTCCCCAGAATATTCTACGGAATATTCCACGGAATATTCCCAGAATATTCTGTGGAATATTCTTTTTTTAATAAAATTTTCCACAAGCCAAATTTGCCCTTTTTTAATGGAAATTGAGAAAACTTTGAAGCTGAATAACTTCTTCATACGGAGACCATTTTTCGAACCGTTCGCGGCGCCGGAATCAGGAGGACGAGCACTATCCGGTTGTTCAGGTTCCAACCAGTTCTGAGCACTTTCATTTTTGACCATTTTACGACACCTGGTCCTGAGCTCCTGATCACTAAATCTCCCTTTCTTCCTCTGCAAAAGCATAGACAAGATGTCCTCCCTTGTTCAAAAGAGACCTCTTGCTCAGCAAAAAGCTAGTCTTTTACATCATTCTCTCAACAAAATAATCATCCTTCACCAGCTTGAAAAGAAAGGAGTTTCTTGGGAGACTTTCATTTCTCATCCAGGTTTTGCTATTGCCTCTTCATCTCATGGCCCATCTCATATATCCTCCTCATCCTCCACTCACTATGTCTCTCCTTCATCAAGTCAAAATACTCCTCAAAATAAAGAATCTCCTATGATTGATAGTGAAAAAGAGCAGTCTTATGAAAATAGGCATGAAGTTAGTGATGATGAGGAACATAGGGACACTAAGAAAAATAGTGAGCATGAACCAAGTGACAAAAAATAGGGTAGTGACCATGAGTATACTAGTGATGGTGAAGAAACTTCACCAAGGGATAAGGAAGTCAGTGGCACTTAGCAAAGTAGTGAGGATGAAGGAAAAAGCAACCCTAAGCAAAACAATGAAAATGAGCATGAGGACAGCCCACCCACAGCTAGTGATGATGAGGAACAAAGGGAAGAGGTTCAAAGCAGTGATGAAAGACAAAGTGGCCATCAACAGCACAGTGATCAAGATAACAGTCCTCAAGGGAAAAGTGAAGATTCCAAGCAGGGTAGTGATGATGAGGAACAAAGAGAAGATGTTTAAAGCAGTGATGAGGAACACCACAATCCTCAAAAAAGTCGTGAAACCAATCAAAGGGACAGTGAAAAAAGCACCTCCCAGCAAAGTAGTGACCATGGTGGCAGCCCACACACAGAGTCTAAGGGAGACAGTGAAGATGATGGCAGCATGCAAAATGACAAAGAAGACAGTCACAATGAAGGCAGCCCTCAACAAATTCAAAATAGTGATAAGGGTGAAGATGGCAGCCCTAAACAAACTCAAAACAGTGAGGAAAACAGTGAACAGGGCAGCAAAGCAAGTGATTATGAAGGCAACAATGTAAAATATCAAGTTGAACAAGTGCTAGTGATAAAACCTCCTCTCTCTTCTCCTCAACATAGCCAAGAGCATGTGCTAGCTACCTCTCCTAGGCAAGGGGCCATGAATCTTCCTCCAAAAGTGGTGAAGCCTAAAAACACCAAATCTACAAAGAAGAAAATCACTCTAGCAATGACTAGCAATGTCACTAGGGCGCTAAGGAGTAGAGGCAAACTGCCTAAGAAGAGTATTGTTGAATTTCCAAAAAGAACAAGAGCCAAGAAGTCTATCCAAAGAAAAGGCAAAGAAAAAGTTGAATAGCAGGAGAGTAGCCATGAAAAAGAGAGGGAGTTTGACATCATACAAATAGACAGTGATGCTGGAGATGATGAAGCTAGAATTCTTGAGTCACTTTTGCAAAATAGAGAAGTTCAAATACATGAATTAGAAACTAATCTAGAAAGGTCAAAAGACCTCATACATTTTCTACAAATGCAAAATAAACAAATGAGTGTGCAATGGAAGTTTATGAGGCCTGAGAAAGGGAAGCATACAAAGCACAAGTCAAGCTTGAAGAGTATATGGGAAAATTTGATCATATTAAGGAAGAAGAGCAACCAATAAGAAAAAGGCCTAAGACTATGGGTCTTAGGAAAGCTTTGGAGAAATAGAAGGAAGAAGAAGCAGCCCTTGTTCGATCTTATCCTCTCATACAATTGCTTGCCCAAGAAATAAAAAATGATAAAGAATCATGGCTTGAAAGAGCGAAAAAACATTTAGAGGATAAATTAGACAAAGCAAACAGAGACTTGGGTTTGCAAAGGAAGATGACCGGGCACTACAAGAAATTGAACCAATTTTCCCAAAGAAAACTCAAACTTGCTCAAGAAAGGATCAAAACTGCCCAAAGGAGGCACTCAGTGAAAAAAGGGGAAAAATGCATATCTAGGCTTGAAATCTTGGCTTCAGCTTCCTTGCATGCTTCTAAGAACCCATAAGGGGCTTGCTCGCCAAAATTGAGAAAATTTTGACATGATCCTTTTTTTTGTGTTTTTTGGCCCTAATTGCACATTTTTCTAGGCGCTGCCATGTTTGCTAGGAGCATCCTCAGCTCATGAAAATCATTTTTTTGGATGTATTAAATTTGGGGGCAGCTATTCGCAAATTTTCAGATCAAAAGGAGGTGTTTTGGTCCCCCCAAAGAGGCAAAAATCAGTCAAAATTCACCTTTCTGCCTCACATATCAGCAAATGAGACCCTCTTGGGTTTTTTCACTTAGTCCACCTTTTGATAGACTTCCAGGGATCATTTTTGGAAAAATAAAGTAGTTCCAGAAACTAGACATCCATGGATTTCCAACAAGCTATCATGGGCCTCGTTTCGACATCAGGAAGTCCCTCAAAAGTTGTCTGCAAAACATGCTTCTTTCTGTTGCTATGCTCCTGTAGCATTTTGGCTAAAAAGGCAATTTTCTGAATATGATCATCCAAATGTGTGTTTAGCTATTTTTAACTCCATGTCATAGATTAAAAGTCAATTTTATTTCTATTATTAGCTTAAATCAATATTTTTGAAGATATTTTGTGCCTTGGGCTTTGCAAAGCCTCAAGGACAAAATCAGATATTTGTATTAGGCCAATGGCCTTCTAGATGCTCTAGGCGGGTTTCTTTCTCTTTGGCCTATATAATCCAAGAGAATTCATTGTAACTAGAGGCTGAACTTGATATTATAGAGCAATACATAGCATTACAAGCTTTGAAGAAATACTTTGTCTCATGAAGTGAATGATTTCTTGCTTGACTCTGATGGTGGAGGAGGATTGTATGTAGGATTCCATGGCTTGGTGAATGGTAGTGTGTCCCTTATCTGTTATGTTTTATTAGTTTATCATACATGTTTTCATGCTTCTTGCTTTCTGTAGGTCAGTAAAGAATAGATTTGAGATATGCCTATGGAGGCACCTCAAGTTTCCTGATTCATTGCAGCTTAAATGTTTTCATCTTTCTTGGTTATGTCAAAGAATTATTAATTGCTCTTTGGTACCCTAAGAAATTGTTATCAGTTTCATTAATGGTTATTATGTATGCTATCTAGTATGATTCACAGTATGCCCTGCTTACTCATAGCTAATCAAAACCCCATCTTTGAAATCTCTCTCTGAATTATTGGTTGTCTTAAGTTAAGTCAAAGAGGTCTTGTTTCGATCTTACTCTTTGTCCATGCTTTGCAATCTTATTTCAAAGTTCCCGATAGCTCAAGATACGATGTTTAGGAGTTCCCTCTTCATAGATTGAGTTTTTTGTTTATCTTATTTGTTTTCCCAAAATTCTGAAGGTGATTTTCCCAAATTTAGAGGGTCTTATATTTCTATGTATCATTGGATTGTTTATTTTCTGCATCTATTAGTTTGAGTTTCGTTCATAGTGATTAATGGTTAGCCCTACCACATGAATGTTTGCTGTTAACTATTTTTGCTTAAAATCTCTTTTTCCTTCACAAAATTAATGTCCATCTCATTTCAATTTCACCCAAAGAATCCATTTACCTCGACCAAATCGGCCCTGCAGTAATACCTTATCCATTATTGAAGGCAGTCTCGACCTTTTCGACCCCATAGCCTAGTTTATCTGAAGAAATTTTTATCTATTTATTCTTTGATCAGTTCCCCCTCAAAAACCTAAAACAAACTAAAAACATACTCAACAAATAGCCTAAAATCAAATACATAAAAAACAAACAAGTTTACATCCTTTTCATAATAGAGAGAGCCCTCTCCGAGTCTAGGACAGCTAGGTCCTAGGGCTCCAAAGTTGGTTTGATGTTACCTTGTAATTTGGCTTGCCAGTTTGCCAAATCACGGGACCATAACAGAACCCTCCTGGCACACTATCCACCTAGTGGTCCACCGTGCGAGTGATGGTGTTATCAGTCTTCTCTAACTGCTGGATCAATTCTGGGGTCCACTGTGTGACTTGCTCGTCCTTCCAACACTTTTGAAATTCGACGAACCTTGCGAGCCAGTTCCAGAGCTTGATCACAATTGTTACAAAGAATATCTCATAGATCTCCATGAAAATATACTTATTATTCCACTCTTCGGTATTCAACCTCTTACTGCGGTTTTCTTTTACTACGAATTCCTGAACTTGCTGTTCAAACCATTCACCAATTTATTTTCTTTCAGGTTTCCAATACGGCCTTGGCATTACCCAATCCCTCTCTCAAAATGCTCCCAGTCCTGGCAACAGAACCATTTGTTGGCTCGAGGGGTCCTGACCCAGGTTTAGAGGTTAAGGTTTGCCAACAAACCCCTATATTACTGGCCCTTTCGGCAGTGACCTGCTTGCGCAGGCCAAAGTCTCACTCGAAGCAGTATGGGAGGGTGCCGGAACCAGGCTTCTGCACCCTGGGAGAGGGTAGGTAAGTCAAGCAGAGCTGCGTTCAACCTTATAATTACCAGATATTATATCACAGAGCTTTGATCTACTAATATCCTTCGCATCCACATGCGTAGTACCAATGGTAATCACAATAACTAGTAGATCATAAACTTATATAACATTAACGCAGTTGTCACAGGTATTCTGGCTTAAAGTATAATAGAAACAGATCGAGATCGCAGTATAAAAAAATAACACAATGACTTTCGCAACTCAAATCAATAACATAGAAGCATATAAAACATAAGCATATATCATAGGTTCACATCAACAACAATTTCCAACAGATTCAGATATTCCAACAACCTTCCGCATTCATTAATCCTTCAGATCTACTTACAATACCCAAAACCCAACCTATGCACACAGCAGTAGGGTCCGCACACAGCAGGACAGAGGATCTCCGTGCACATAGCCAGCAGGAGTCCTTACCCAAACAACCCTACAAATCTAACAATTTGCACGTAGCATCAATTCTAAGTCATTCCTCCCTATCGACTCAAAATGTCCTTCTGTTTATAATGATCTAGCCTAATCTTTCCTGTGGTCCACAAACCACGGTTTGTGGACTCTAGGTCTACCCTTTGACCCATTACAATGCTTTCGGGGCTTTGGCCCACCCTAAAACCCCTACTTTAGACTAAATATAATCAAAATTGTACAAAATGTATCAGATTTGCAGCTTTGTAGGAGACCTTGTTCCAACAGGTTGTAATTCTCTCCATTTCTATTAATACAAGGAGTACATTGTTTTTCTATATATGATGTTTATGTTCATATGTTTCAATGCTTTGCTGATCCATTGAATGAAGTGATTGGATAATGCTATATCAACATCATAGATCTTTGGCTTGTTGTGTTTGTATGTGCATGTTATAATTATAACTATCAAATCTAGGATTGGAGGGTACAAGCCAGGAAGAGAGTGAAGCTTGTGATGGATTCCAGGTAAGCCTCATATCATTGTTCACTTACTTTAAGAGAAAATTTATATTATTTTCTTTTTTTTGTTCTAGACCATGAAACTAGGTCTAGGGAAGATACTTCTATACACAGACATAGATTCTGCATAACAAATTGGCGAATCCACTAGGTATCGATTCATTCCCTTGGTGGTTTCCTTGTCCTTAGTACTTGTTTTACCTCTTGTTCAGAACTTCATTGTCTCACTCAATCTTGAATTGACCTTAGGAAGAAATTTCCTTGAGGCTCCATTGCATTTTTTGTGTCGGAACTTGGTATTCCTTGATCAACGCTCCCCTTGGTCTAAAGACAGAGCATTGCAGTGCACTCTAGCCTTCTCTAGACCTGTGTTGCAGTGCAACCCAAAATTCTCTACACATGTGTTGCAATGCACCCTATCCCTTTCAACACCCGCACTGACCCTTTTTTGATGCAAAAAATTTCCTTTTTATGATTTTATTTTTGATTAACTTTATTCCAGTTGGTCCTCTTTGTGTCCATGAGTGTCTTTTGGTCTCTTAGAAGCCTCCATCTTGTTTTCTTTTGGTTTTGTGTGCCTTTGATGAGAATTTACTTAGATTTTCCTTTGTTATTGTCATTAGGTCATTAGAAAAATGATTTGTTTGATCATTGAGTGCTTGAAAGAATTGGTGGTTTAGTCATCGTTCTAATTAATTTCTTTTATCAGTGATTAGACATGCATCTTAGTTTTCTCTCATTTGAAAATTAAGTGGAATTGAAAAGATAAATCTCTTTGCATTGGCATATAGGGTTTTGTATATGAATTGGAATTGGAACAATTGCATTTAAATGAATTGAACTTAACACATTGTTTGATGCATTGTGTATGCTGCATACTGTTTGTTCTCTTCCATCCTTTAAGTAGATTTTCATTAAAATGGAAAGTTTCATTTCTTCATGATAACTTTCATTTTAGGAAATTCAAGTGGAATTTGTAGTGAGCCCTGAAACTAAAACCTAATTAAAGATAAACATTAAGATTTATTGAATCAACCTAAGGAGAATTTGTAACAATAATGAAAACATTTAGAGGTTTAGGCTAGCTATGTGTTCTGACATCTATAAACATAGGAGTTTTCATTTTTTTCCAGCATTACATCCTGGGGGTGAAACCCCGTTCCATGTACGTAAGTGTATCAGAACATTCTCTGCGTACCTTTGGGTATATTGGATGGTGCTCCATGCATGAAAATTATATGAGAATGCTCTCATCATACGGTTACACATTAGACATCACTAACAAAGGCTGCACTTTCACGCATCGTCAAGTATATTTTGGAAGTCCTCTATAGGTTGATATCCTCACCTTAGGTAACAAAGTTGACCTCTTTGTACACTATGATACACCTAACACAATATTCAAGGAGATTCCTTTCTCGTACGTAAACCCTTGGCTCACCAAGATGGTGTATTGGAGTTCACAGTGACTTGGTAATCCCTTTTTTCCTAGTTAGCCCTTCTTTTTATTTGTGTCTTTAATTTATAAAATCAATTAATTGATCACGGAACAACATCCTTTCTATGGGATACCTCCTTAGTGGATCTTTGGTTGAGGCTAATGGCGATAGTTCCTGAGTATACCAATTAAGGAAACCCCTATGAAGGGAATCCTGGTCCTTTTCCTTCTTTTGGATATATTGGTGCTCCTTATATGAAAATGTTGTCCCTTCCCAGATTTACCATTGGTTTTCCAGTTTGGTTATTTTCGAACCCTTTCATTTAGAATGTTGAAACTGCTCCTCAACCAAGTAGTAATCCACCTAAACAAGTAGATCCTAACATTGTCCCTTTGCCTTCTTCGCCTTCTTAGTCTCCTTCCTCTTCTTCCTCTTTGTCTGGTGAAAGCATCCAAGTTAGTAGCTAGGTGGATAAGAAGAAGAAGAAAAGGAAGAGTTAAGAAGAATAAAAATAAATGTTGAAGATTGTAATTAGGTCCGGTCTTCATTATTAATGTATTTTGTTGAGATTCAACAAGATGATGATCCTAGTGAAAATTAAACACCTACACTAGGTGGGGCCCGCAGGCTATTTTTAGGTGTATGTCTATTTTTAGAATGGTGAGAAAATTCTATTTATAGTGGGAGTCTATTTTTAGAATGGTGAAATTTTTTTATTTATAGATGAGGTTCTTTTTATAGATGCATGTGCGAAGTCTATTTATAGATCACATGTCTAAAAATAGAATGCATGTTGATTATTATTATCTCTTAATAATAATTGGACAATAAATATTAATCTATTCTCTTGAAGCACTTGATTTTAGTTAACTGAAGTGGTAAACCAGATAGCTGAAGGAATTTTGAGTTCTAAGGTTGGTTGGGGGGACATGCAAGTGGACTTAGTTGTAACTGAGTGATTCGAAGTTGTAACAGAGTTGGATGTGTAGTTATGTGAGTTGTAAAGTAGTTTAACTCAGTTAAGTGAGTTAAACTTACTTGTGCTAGTTGTAACTAGTTGTAGCTAAAGATACACTAGTGATAGATCAATGAATTAAATATTAAATTAATTCACATGGATTGATCTCACATGCAACTGTTGATTTACTACTATTAACTACATGCATGTTAGATCCAATGGAGACCCAGTTGAGAGATAGGTGAAAGGGACAGTTTGACTATCAGTTGTGACATTAGTGGGTGCACTCATGCAACGACACACACATTAGATATTCTAATGAGAATTGCACAGTCAAGGCACGACAATATCTCATTAATTTAGGGATTGTGATCAATAGGGATTGCGCAGTGGAGGCAAGCTGTCAGGAGGCAGTAAATTGGCGCATGTATTTGCCAATTTTTGTATGACAATGTGAGACGATTGTACATTGTACTAAGCGCTCTTGGATTAGAGTTTTGTATGAGATTGTTTCATGATTCATGATATATACATAATATATGATAGTGGCGTTTTTAGCTTTATGCTTTCCCGGTAAAAACATCTATGTTATGTGTGATTGATCTTTCTTCATGTGTTTGCAATTGGCGATTAAATTTATGCAAAGATTTTAGTGGAAGGATTCTGTATTTAACAGTGGCATATAATTGTTAGATAAAGAGAATCTAGGAAATACATAATTGCATTAATTTTTTTACATGGTATCGGGGCAAAGAAGATTGCAATTTTGAAGCAATAGCTGAGTTTGTTGGTGGAAACAATTCGAATTTGCTGTAAGAATTTCTTGGTGTGACAATTGAGTAAACATCGAAATGGATTTCAATGGTTTGCGACTAGAGTATGCACTCGATAGCAGCTTGAACTACATTTCATGGAAGGACAGGATGGAGGCGGTGCTTGAAGATAATGGCTTGAAGGAATTCTTCGACAGTGATGTTCCTAAGCCCACTTCGACGGATGCTGCATTACTTGACACATGGCAAAAGAAAGTAGCGAAGACGAGAAGGATTCTGTTGGAAGGTGTACAAGACCACATTGTCTCAAGCCTTCAAGGGAAAGCCACTCCATTTTCTATGTGGAAGGATTTGACGGATATTTTCCAAAGCAACAACGACCATAGGAAATTGGCGCTGAAGGATAAACTCAAAAAGATCAAGATGGAGAAGGGTGACAATATTCCTAAGTATCTCACAAAGTTTTTCCAATGTCGGGATGAATTGGGGAGTGTGGGAATCATGGTTGCTGATGATGATTTGGTGAGCTTGGCTCTCTTGGGACTTCCTAAGATTTGGCACAACTATCAATACTTTTTCAACGAATGGGAAAAACTACTGGATTGGAAACGACTGTGGTCGGATCTAGTGCAGGAGGAGTTTAGGCGAAACACCAGAGATGGCTATTCATCAAATAATGATGATGAAGAGGATTGTGCTTTGGCTCCCAAGGTAAGGAAAGGGAAGGGGGAGAAATTCTACTCAAAATCTGAGGCTAAAGGAAAGAAGCTGGATTTGTTCAAGGTAACGTGTTTTCACTATCACGAACATGGGCATCTCGCCACTAACTGCCCACAGAAAAATAAGAAAAAGAAGGCTTCTCAAGCTGTAGTTGGTGAGGCCCTTGCCTCGCAATTTGAACTTGATTTCTCTTTGATCGCATGCTTGGTTTCAAGCACAATGGGATTGGTGTGGTATCTTGATAGTGGTGCTTCCTTCCACATGACAGGAGATAAGGATATTTTCAGTGACTTGGAGGAGAAAGATCTCCAGATGCATATAGAGATGGATGCCGATGGACGATACAGTGCGATAGAAATTGGTACCATTAACTTTGAGAGGGATTCAGGTAAACCATTTCAATTGAAATATGTTATGCATGTTTCAGGTCTGAAGAAAAACTTGGTCTCAATCGTGATGTTGGAGGACATAGGCTACGACGTTGTTTTTAGTGATGGAAAAGCTTTCCTGCGACATAAAACAATGGGTCAAGCCAAGAGGATAAGGATTCGATTTAAGAATCTCCACAAGTTGGAGGTAGAAGGCTGCGCTGTTATGATGGGAAAGGTAGAAAAAGTGGTGAGCCGGGATGAGGGGGAATTATGGCACAAGCGATTGGGCCATATTCATCATGGAGCCTTGAAATTCATGCAACAAATATCTACTGGACTTCCAATAGGAACACTTGCTCAGTTAGATCAATGCAAGGGTTGCATCATGGGGAAGTATGTAAAGTCCACCTTTCATGAAAAGGAGAACCATGCTTTGGTGATCCTAGAGAGAGTTCACACAGATGTGTGTGGACCATTCTTGGTTGCTTCAACATCAAAACACATGTATTATGTTATTTTTGTTGATGACTTTTATCGTATATGCTGGATCTTATTCATGCAGAAGAAGGATCAAACATTCTCAAAGTTCTGTGAGTTTAAGGCATTGGTTGAGAAAGAGTCGGGGAAGCAAGTGAAGGCTCTACGAAGCGATAATGGTGGAGAATACATCTTGAACGAATTCAAAGACTTCTGTAGCAAATAAGGAATTCGAAGAGAACTCATAGTGCCTCAGAACCCACAACAAAATTGGGTTGCGGAGAGGAAGAAAAACATGATCGTGGGTGCTGCACGAGCGATGCTACATGATCAGGGCCTACTAATGCATTTGTGGGTGGAAGCATGCAACACTACGATTTATTTGCAAAACCATTGTCCTTATAGAGTACTTGGTATGAGTACACCTGAAGAAGATTTTACTGGTAAGAAACCGGATGTTTCTCACTTTAAGATTTTTGGCTCATCTGTTTATGTGCATGTGACCAAGAACGCTAGGAAAAAGCCGGAGCCGACTGCTAAAGTTGGAATATTTGTGGGGTACTGTAATATTCCAAAAATTTAGCTTTCATCTAAATGGAATATTATAGTTTGTTTCATCACTAGGTAGGTGAATAAGTGGGTAGGGAGGCCCATAAATCTCTTTAGAAGGAAAAATAACACTCCTAATGTGAAAGGAGGAATAATAAGCAGCTGGATTAAGCACCTTTGGGTGTGAATTGGAGGGGATACATGTTGAATAGGTGAAATTTGACCAAATCAATAGCGCTGTCATGGAGGAGTGGCATTTATGATGAGACAATGCAGTTTTAGTGGAGGACAACTTGCATGAGCTTAGTGGCAAGTATGGATGGGACCCAATGTGAGAAGGCTCACATAATACATATGGAGGGGATGGAAACCATTGTTATTCATGTTTGAGATTATTATTTGATATTGGTCTGTTTAGACTTTGCATCCTTTCATTGTTTAGCGAGGTTTGCTGTGTTGTTTAGCACAAGGTTGTTCCTAATCTGGAATCCCTACCTCATCCTCATGGAAGGAGAGGTTCATTAGGCTGAATTTCCCCATTCCAGCATTCTGGCCAAGCTACCTCCTTTAGCTACAACCCAGTTTCTGTTTAGAGCTGGGTTGTGTTGTGGGATGCAACAAAGGAGGATCACATAGAAAAAATTATGGGATTTTTTTTCTTCAGTGGAGAGGTAGCCAATCCATTGGAGGATCAGCAAGGAGGGCTCTTGGGAATAATTATACATTTTTTGCATCAGGCCAACCATCTACCATCCCTCACAGTGCAGTTACAAACTAGAACTGTGTTATTTTTAGAGGCAGTTGCTGGGAGGGTTCATTGAGCTCATTAGGAGGGTCTATTTCTGAATAGAGGGATTAGCCTTATATTGAGAAATACCATTGGAGGATGAAATAATAATTTCAGATATGTCATAGCCTCATTTTATTCAGTTCCAGTTTGTAGTGACATAACAACCCTAGGGTTATTGTCACATTGTATATTTTTTTTGGTATTTCTAGCAATCTTTTCTGGGTTGGCTAGAAATCATGTATTAGAGCACACATCTTCTTTTCTAGGCATTTATTTTGTATCTATCAGAAATATTTCATTTATTTATGTCTATAGCAACAACTACACTGATATAGACAACGCTGTCACTGCTTTCCGACATTCTATACAGTAGCAAAAACTCATGTGCTTATTGATATGATCATTGGAGGCTTGTTCTTATTGCTTGAGTGGCTTGACCCTAAAGATATTTTTGTATATTTTTTCTGATATCTTGATAAAATTATGGCTGCATATTGATCCCTCTTATGAAATGTTCATAGTTGCTGTGTTTTACATTATTATGTCTTGTATTGTTGCTATTTCCATTTTGGAATATTACAGTGGTATGAGAGCATAATCTTGGCTCAGCCTATGCATTCAAGACATTATGCCATTAGGAGGAGAAGCTTCTCATAGGAAGGAGAAGTTGTACAGAAGAAACAAAGGCATGGATCCATTATTTGGAGAAATGAAGGAAGAGAGGATCTCCCAGCTTCTTTTCCAAACTATGAAAAATATCAATGAAGATATCAAGGAGATGAAAGGGGAGAGGTGTAGAAAATTTCCAAGAGGGTTTAAAAGGGAAGCATGCCCTAGATATTCACATGATGGGTGTGGAAATTCAGCCACACATGTAGATCCACAATGCAGTTTATTGCCCACATTCACTGCAAGAGAAATGGAGGAAGAAGATGCACCAAGGGAGGAGACCTTGAGTGACTATCTTCAGGAGTATGAGTCTCAATATTGGAGATTCAAAGAGCACTTGGAGTTCCAAGGGTTTTTCCAACTCAAGGAAGACAAAAGATCCAGAAACCATGACAGAAGCAAGAGAGGTAGAATCTTTCCACCTAACTTTGATGGATCATCAAAGTGCACAACCAAGGCTTGGGTGAAGGAGCTAGATTCCTATTTTCAGCTACACCAAGTTTCAGAAAAGGAGGCCATTAGAGTAGCAACGCTACACCTTAAAGGTATGGCCCATGATTGGTGGTTTTATAGTTCTACTTCATTTCATCATGCAAGTGTAAATACTTATGCAAGTTTCACTAAGAATATAGTGAAAATATTTGATATTAAACATTGTAAAACATCTTTTGTTGAAACCAAAAATTCAAAACCTTTGGATGAGTTGGAGGGATTTATTTTACCTACTCCACTCCATATTTCTGTTAAAGGTGATAAAAACATGATTAATACCTTGCCAAGGGAAATATCCCCACTTCTTGAAGAGCCCTCTTCTATAGATGAATACATGGAGATTCCTCCTTCAAGGGAAGACCAAGATCTAGGGTCTCTCATTGATGATGAGGCATTCTCAAATATTGGTGAAGAGGATGAGCAAAGAAGAGCTAAAAACGTTGTAGCATTAGGAGAAGATCCATCACCACATGGAGGTGGGGAGGGAGCCATTGCTTCCATTAGAGGAGCCCTTGTGTCTTTACAAGGAGTTCCAAATGGTATAACATGTGGGGACCAAAGCACAATTCCAGAGCAACATGCATCAGTTTTTGTGGATTGTGAAACTTGGCAGATGGAAGGAGGAGAAGAGGAGAAGGATCAACATCAAGGGATGATGATTATTCACCCTTATCTATTTCAGGAGGTTTTTGCACAGAAGAAGGAGACTGTATTGCGCAATGAGAGGAGGGACAAATCAGTCCACTCGTATATACAATCTACTTTAGATCTTGATGTCTCACTACATGGGGGCACTCCATTTGGGAGGCCACTAGATCTAGAGTTGGTGAGAGACATCTTGCCATTTGGTTCACCACTCTTAGATCTCAGAGGGGTGGATACTTTAGAGGGGTCTAGTATAGTGCAGAGATTCTGGGATAGACTCAAGGAGGAGGGAGACATTCTCCCATTTTCAACATTACCCCCTCTCACTACATATTCTGCGCTGAAAGAAGTTGCTGAAATGATGTAGGATGGAACCACCATGGTGTAAGGAGACCACTCCATGGATTTGGAGAAACTGAGGGTAATTCCATTGAGGAAGGAATCCTCCACATATTGGAGCAGATGGAGGCCACTCATGCTTACATTGGCCAAGATCAGGAGGTTCTTTTTGGATGGTAGCTTCTCATGGGAGGCCAACTTCCAAAGGTCACCACTTCTACTTGAGCATGAGTAGCTATATGATGAGCATGGAAGAACTTTGGAGGATGAACTTGGCATGAGGGATGTCAAAGGAAAATAAAACTTCTGAGCTCAAGGAGAAGCTGTTACATGCAACACTTATGGAATTTCTTTCAAAGCACCTTGATGCATATCATTCCTTGATGGAGGAGTTCACTTGGGAGGGAATCCAGCAGGATGTACAATAACATATGGAGAGATGAATATCCTGGATGATGATGGAGAGGTTTTTAGAACCACTTCCCTACTCATGGAGGGTGAGGGAGGACTTTCAGTGGAATCATTTCAACTCAATGACCGAAGTACATAGTAGAGAAGGTACATTTGTGTATTATGATTTGTACTCCTTTACTTTTTGTGAGAAGCATATTGTACCAAGGAGGATCATTCCTTCTTGTATATTGGATTGTGATGTACTTGAGGCCATTTGCAGCATTGATGTTGGCCATTCTATTGGTGGTTTATGGGAGAGGCCACATGATTCTTGGTGTGCACCATTGGCACCATACTTTACTTCTATGATCTCATCTTGTAGGATGATTGTGGTAGCAAACAAGTGGTTGAAGAGACACTTGTTATAATTTTTTCTGAGGTAGGCAGGGGATGCATTGCCCTGGTTCCACAAGTGGGGCCATGATCCACCTTCTGGTTGTCATATGGAAGCTTGTTTTTATTTTCTTTTGCTTCCATATATTGATGTTGTTCTTGTTCTTATGGGAAGCTTTGTTGGGAGGATGGAACAAGATTTGGAGGTGCCCATTGGGAGTATGATTCTCCATACTTCATATGTTGCATGTTTCAGGAGAAACAATGGGCAGACCATGATATCCGCAGTACATCTTTTGTCTTCATGTGGGAGGAGCCATTTGGAGAACCTGAGTTCTTGGGAGAGGCACTTCATGGATGTTTTGATTGGTGGGGTAAATTAGGTCATTATTGGAGACCATAATATTTCAGCCCGAGATCAGCAGCAACCCCATACATATCATAAATGGAGAGAGAAACAACATGAGTGGAAAAATATAATCTCTCCATACAGCCCCAATACATTGCATGAACCGGGGGTTGAGGATTTCTTTGATGAGATACCTAGAATGGCTCATTTCATTTGGATGATAGCATGGGTATGAGAGTCTCTCATTGGGAATGAGATCCCCTATGTTTTTCATCACTCCTACCTTGAGGAGGCCATTGGAAAGCAAGAAGGTTTCCACTTACACCTTCCACTTTCTCATGATATGAGCCATGTGGGGTTGCATACTTGGGAGGAACCATTGGAGGGCATATTTATTGCAGATTATTTTGAGCAGTGGTGGGGACTATTGATGAGGAGGCCAAGAGAGGAGGAGGGGAGGAATTTCACTCCACCTTTACAATTTCTTGAGGATAAGAAACATTTTGGAGGGGAGGACTATAATATTCCAAAAATTTAGATTTCAGCTAAATGGAATATTATAATTTGTTTCATCACTAGGTAGGTGAATAAGTGGGTAGGGAGGCCCATAAATCTCCTTAGAAGGAAAAATAACACTCCTAATGTGAAATGAGGAAGAATAAACAGCTGGATTAAGCACCTTTGGGTGTGAATTTGAGGGGATACATGTTGAATAGGTAAACTTTAACCAAATCAACAATGCTGTCATGGAGGGGTGGCATTTGTGATGAGACAACACAGTTTTAGTGGAGGAAAAATTGCATAGCTTAGTGGAAAGTATGGATGGGACCCAATGTGAGAAGGCTCACATAATATATATGGAGGGAATGGTAGCCATTGTTATTCATGTTTGAGATTATTATTTGATATTGGTCTGTTTAAACTTCACAACCTTTAGCTGTTTAGTGGGGTTTGCTATGCTGTTTAGCACAAGGGTGTTCCTGATAGGGAATCCCTACCTCATCCTCAGAGAAGGAGAGGTTCATTGGGCTGAATTTCCTCATTCCAAAATTTTAGCCAAGCTACCTCCTTCAGCTACAATGCAATTTCTGTTCAGATTTGGGTTGTGTTGCAGGGTGCAGCAAAGGAGGATCACATAGAGCCAATTCTGGGCTTGTTTTTCAGTGGAGAGGTAGCCTATTCATTGGAGGATCAACAAGGAGGGATCTTGGGCATATTTATACATTTTTAGCATCAGGCCAACCATCTACCATCCCTCACAGTGCAGTTACAAACTAGAACTGTGTTATTTTTAGAGGCAACTGCTGGGAGGGTTCATTGAGCTCATCAAGAGGGTCTATTTCTGAATAGAGGGATCAACCTTCTATTGAGAAATACCATTGGAGGAGGACATCATCATTTTAGATCTGTCATAGCCTCATTTTATTCAGTATTAGTTTGCAGTGACATAACAACCCTAGGGTTATTTTCACATTGTATATTTTTGTTGGTATTTCTAGCAATCTTTTCTGGGTTGGCTAGAAATCATGTATTAGAGCCCACATGTTCTTTTCTGGGAATTTATTTTGTATATATCAGCCATATTTCATTTATGTATGTCTACAACAGCAGCTACACTGATATATATAGTGCTGTCACTACTTTTCGACATTCTATACAGTAGCATCAACTCATGTGCTTATTGACATGATCATTGGAGGCTTGTTCTTACTGCTTGAGTGGCTTGACCCTCAAGATATTTTTGTATATTGTTTCTGATATCTTAATAAAATGATGGCTGCATATTGATCCCTCTTATGACATGTTCATATTTGTTGTCTTTTAAATTATTATGTCTTGTATTGCTGCTATTTCCATTTTGGAATATTACAGCACAGAAACACCCCATAATTATCATGTGTATTTTCCAAACAGTCGAATGAATCTGGTGCGATGGGATACAAAATTCAATGAGGAGAAGCCATGAAGTTGTCGCTTGAGAGGGAGCTAGACTTACATGAAGAGGAGGAACTTTTGGTTCCCAAAGATGAGTCTCTAGATGTGGATCAACCACATGAGGAGGTTCATGGAGTGGAGGAGTCCACTCATGCAGATCCAAACATCAAAACTAGCAGAAGGCGTACCACAGAAGCTGATAGGTTGAAGCTTGATGTGTCACAGAATGTAGGAGTACCTACTTCACAGTGCAGACAGAGACAGTCTCCTGACCAATTCACTGGATACATGGCTCTCATGAGAAAATGTATTGTGACTGATCCATCTTCCTTTCAAGAAGAAATGCAGGAGCCCACATGGGTAGATGCAATGGCGGAGGAGTATGACTCCATTGTCAAAAAAAATGCTTGGGAAATTGTTCCAAGGCCGGTTGATAAATCATTTGTAGGTTCAAGATGGATCTACAAGGTAAAGCAAGCTGCTGATGGGAGTGTTGAGAAATACAAGGCCAGATTTGTGGCCCGAGGCTTCTCATGGATAGAGGGGATTTATTATGGAGAAACCTTTGCACTCGTCGCATGACATTATTCCATAAGGACCATCCTTTCTCTCTCAGTGCAGATGGGTTGGAACATTCATCAGATGGATGTGAAGACTGCGTTCCTTAATGGGATCATTGAGGAAGAAGTGTACATTGAGCAGCCTAAAGGATTTGAGATCTTCAGCAGCGAGTCACATGTGTGCAGACTCAAAAGAGCACTGTATGGGCTGAAGCAAGCACCATGTGCTTGGTACACTCAGATTGACAACTATTTCACCAGGCTTGGCTTCACCAAGAGTGAGGCAGATGCAAACCTATACCAAATTGTGGTGGAGAGTAACCTTTTAATCATTGTTCTTTATGTTGATGATTTAATACTGATTGGTGATGAGCAGCTGATACACTCATGCAAGGAAGACCTTGCAAAGTAGTTCGAGATGAAGGATATGGGCCTCCTTCATTATTTCCTTGGATTGGAAATATGGCAAGGAGATGGTGAAATTTTTGTGTCTCAAGGCAAGTATGCAAGGGAGATACTGGGTAATTTTCACATGGAGGGATGCAAACCCATGGATACTCCTCTTCGAGGAAACTGGAGGAAATAGGATGCTACATCTGGAGAGGTAGTGGATGCTACTGCCTATCGACAGTTAGTGGGTTCGCTAATGTATTTAGTAAATACAAGACCAGACATATGTTATGCGGTGAACCAACTTAGTCAAGTGATAGTTAAGCCTACCAAGCTCTTTTGGAAGGCGGACAAGCATGTCCTGAGATATCTCAGGGGCACATCTGAGTATGGCTTATGGTACAGACAAATGGATGAGGTGAATTTGCATGGCTTCATGGATGTATATTGGGCGGGCAACCCAACGGACAGAAAGAGCACATCAGGAGGGGTCTTCAGTATCAGATCTGCAGCTGTTTCTTGGTACAACAAGAAACATAAATCCGTGGCACTCAATTCAACGGAATCGGAATACATGGAAGCAAGTCAAGCTGCATGTGAGACTATCTGGATGAAAAAGATCCTGGTTGGTTTGTTTGGTTATCATTTAGATCCTACAGTGATTCATTGTGATAATCAGAGTTGAATTAAAGTCTCAATTAATCCTGTGTTTCATGATAGATCTAAGCATATAAATATCCAGTATCATCATATCAGAGATTGTGTGTAGTGGAAGATCATGTTGCTTCAGTACATTCCTAGGGAAGATCAGGATGTAGATATTCTGATGAAGGCGCTCACCAGGAGCAAATTCGAATACCATAGAGACAGAATCGGGGTGAAGGATAATTCCTTTCTTGTTGAGAGGGAGTGTTGAGATTCAACAAGATGATGATCCTAATGAAAATTAAGCACCTACACTAGATGGGGCTCGCAGACTATTTTTAGGTGTATGTCTATTTTTAGAATGGTGAGAAAATTCTATTTATAGCGAGAGTCTATTTTTAGAATGGTGAGAAAATTCTATTTTTAGATGCATGTGCGAAGTCTATTCATAGATCACATGTCTAAAAATAGAATTCATGTCGATTATTATTATCTCTTAATAATAATTGGACAATAAATATTAATCTATTCTCTTGAAGCACTTGATTTCAGTTATCTGAAGTGGAAACCTAGTTAGTTGAAGGAATTTCAAGTTCTAAGGTTGGTTGGTGGGACATGCAAGTGGAGTTAGTTGTAACTGAGTGATTCGAAGTTGTAACAGAGTTGGATGTGTAGTTATGTGAGTTGCAAAGTAGTTTATCTCAGTTAAGTGAGTTAAACTTAGTTGTGCTAGTTGTAACTAGTTGTAACTAAAGATACACTAGTGAGAGATCAGTGAATTAACTATTAAATTAATTCACATGGAGTGATCTCACATGCAACTGAATATTTACTACTATTAACTACATGCATGTCATGTCCAGTGGAGACCAAGTTGAGGGATAGGTGAAAGGGAAAAATTGACTATCAGTTGTGACATTAGTGGGTGCACTCATGCAACCACACACACAATGGAGATGCCAATGAGGATTGCACAGTCAAGGCAAGGTAGTATCTCATTCATTCATGGATTATGATCAACAGAGATTGCGTAGTGGAGGCAAGCTGTCAGGAGGCAGTAAATTGGCGCATGTATTTGCCAATTTTTGTATGACAGTGTGAGACGATTGTACATTGTACCGAGAGCTCTTGGATTAGAGTTTGGTATGAGATTGTTTCATGATCCATGATATATACATTGCTATGTAGAATTATGGATTACGGATAAAACACTCTTCCCTAGATGTAGTGCTCATCTAGAACAATAGGTTAAATACTTTGCAACTACTTTTCCTAAAATAAATAGACACACAAAACATAGCAAAGAACTTACTTTCTCCTTCTGTCGCTCTTTCTGTAGCTTCAAATTTGAGCTAGATCGCCAAAATATTTCCTGCAAAGATGAACACTAAACAACAAAAGATAGCAATAATACAACTGTCTATTCAAGTTATTCAGTTAAATCAATAAAACATGAACCATATACATAAGATAAGAATTCATAATATGAAAGACAGAAGCTTATACAGATACATATGTGGGAAAGTAAGAAACAATATTTATCAATGGATAGAAGGGGAGGTTATAACCTAGTGGTTAATTTAGTGTCACCATCTCCAGCAACATCCCAACCTCATCACAATGCACATCTCTCCAAGAGCATGTCACTCAAATCAATGCCTCAATTGAAATTCCACCAGCATTTCTCTACTCAAATTCTTCCTTATCAAACATTAAGATCTGTGCTCAATTTATAGAGGAGCTGAAGGTAGTTTTACAATCAATGAATTTCTAATAATAGGCAAGACATGTTCCCAGTCTCAGAGGTATCAAATGGACACATGGATTCAAAGTTTGACACATGTGAACTCTTCTAAAAGGCACTGACCAAGTGGAGATTCCGGAACAATTAGAATTTCGCTCCCAATGTGACCAACACACCAATGAGTTTCGGGAAGTGCTTTGCAAAGCAACCTTGAGTGGGGTTCCCTGCATATGAAACACACTTAGTCCCTTTAGAGGCAGCATTAGTGAGCTCTCATATGATATAATATAAACTTCAAAACTTGGAAACCTGCAATGAAAGTCATGGATGATTTGTCTTGTTCATTGTCTTAGGGCATGTAGAAACTGAAATGATAGGGGATGATAGACCCTATTCATTGGTTCTAGAGATGATGTCCAGTTAACCAGGTCATTCGGAATGGTGTCCAAATTGACCTATAACAATTGCCCCTAAAGCATGAAGTCAGAATAATAATAACAATCTTTTGATTGAGATGCTTTACACTATGATGGGCTGGAGATGAAGCGGAGTGGAAACCTGCATCAATATTACAATACATTACATCATGATATATCCTCTTGATCATAAATTGCTGAGGGAAAGCATCCCCATTCTCAGCACATAAACTTCCTAATAACATGTACATAATTCAGAAGGTCGTCTACATTGGAATGTTTCCCAATACAGACATGCCTAGAGATATAGGCCCATGTTCAGATGACAATTTGTATGTAAGGTCACCGTGCAGATGATGTGTACAACAATCCTGAAATCGCAACCCAGATGGCTGAAACTAGATCCGTGGTCTTCTTATCTCATTCACTCGATCATTCAGGTACAAGTCTAGGCATGCGAATATATGATTTGTAGTCGAACATGGTAAGACATCATTTGATTATCAGCCAATGAAGTGAGATATTAACAAATGTGAGAGAACCACCATTAATGTCAATGGCCCTCAAGATACTGTAGTACATTTTGTAAGGCGTGACTAGATTATTTGATGTCGAACGCCAAACAAAATATTTTGTTCAAAAGTTCGGAAGTGAGGATCTTGTCGATGTTGTAACAAGCCTCATGGTGCTGAAATATGATGTTTCTAAGTGAACTTATTGGATAATGATTTTTCGTCAACAAGAAGCCACCTTATTTGGAAATGGGTGTTACTGATTTTGGAGACAAAATTATGACTTGATATAGCAATGTTCAGTGATGACTATCATGATAATGAAGGTTTATGAGTATTGTAGAAGGATGAGTATTCACTGGATGACTTCTCTTGAACATATCGGCAACACTGAGATAAGTTGGCAGCATTGACCCAAAATTGAAGTGAAGGTATGATGAACCATAGGTATGAATGAACCATCAAGAATATTACCCAACCTAAACAGTCACATTGATGGAGTGAAGTGTCATGTTTAAGAGCGACCTATTACCGTAAAAAGTTCTGTTCACTTTCCCAAATTTTCCCCGGTCTTTTGTCGATCAATACCTCTTTATTTTTTAACAAGCTTGAGGAGGATAACATTTGCTTGATCTATAATTCAACCCTTCGGGCGAATAATGTATCGCTATTTAATAATTTAATGAGTCTAGCGATGAATGAAACTCGATTCTTGCCATGATTGACAAGCTCGTCACTATTTTATGTTTTAATGAGCTTAGCGACAGTGACAACCCGGTCCTTTTTCATTTTTAGAGAGTTTGAAAAAGAGGACGAAAGAAAAATCCATAAGTAATTTTTCGTAAAGTTGTCGCTCAGATCTGAAAAAGTGTAAAATAATATCTGAGAGAACCTCTTTAGCCATGTTCATCCAAGGTATTCTTTTTTCGTAAATAATCTATCTCACTCCAAAAAAGGGTTAAACTTATACTGAGTAGATATCAATTCATTTACTTTACGAGCTCGAAAAGACAAGTGCTTGACAATCTTTTCACATTATCGGGGTCTGAAAAGAGCAGAAAGAAGACTCCAGGGGTTCCTTTTTCGTTGTCATCGAAGCTCGAAAAAGAGAAAAAAGTGCACTTCAAATCCTTTTTCATTTTTAACAAAGCTCGAAAAATAAGGAGAAAAAGTATGCTTTGTGGTCAAATCATCCTTGAAATAAATCTGCATGACTAATCTATTCATCAATTGTAAGACCTGTTCAGAACAACATCAAATGGATTAAAAATACCTATTTCATGATAAAAACATAATAAAACCATAGTCATAGCAATAAATATGATTTTCAAACAATTAAATGACTATTAAAAAGAGTTTTACTATTCATTTTTACCATTCCATAGTTACCATTTGTATTTTGGAGCTTTGAACCTGATTTTTCCCCCAAACTTCAGCTGCTGATTGTGATCATTTCTGTGGACGGATTTCATTGCTATTTGATCCAGGTTAGTGCCATGAACCCTATCTTTCCTTCAATAATCATTTCATTTCCTTTCACTGCAAATTTTTAGGGTTTTGGGATCCCTAGGGTAAATTCTGCTCCCAAAGAGGGAAACACACCCTTGGACATCGAAAGGTTCATTGCATAGCATCTAAAATGAAGGCTAGCTGCATATAGAATGCACTGTCTCTTGTCTAGGGTTACGTTGGGCACAATTTTCATTTTTGATTTTTGCATCATGCCCAATTTTTTGCATTGAATGGAATCTAATGGTTCTTATGGTTATATTTCATGTTTTCATCAGATTAAAATGACAATTACATGGAGGGAAAGAGAGAATGAAGAACATGATATGATTGCACTAAAATATCCGGGTACAGTAAGAGCCCTAATGGATTGTGGACTGTTAAAGTACTTTCGGTTGTCAGGGATGAGGCAACAAATAGAACTCTTGGAGTTCTTAGTTCAAGCATGGGATCTAGCTATCGAGGCATTTCATATTAAGAACCAAGTGGTTCCCATAACAGTAGAGGATGTATACTTTCTCACAGGTTTGTCGAGGAGAGGCTTGCCTATTTCGCTCTTAGGGTCTATTCTTGGAGGAGAGACTGAGAGAGATTATGTTTTGCAACATTGCTATCCAGGGGCAGAGCCAAGAAAAGATGGAAAGATAAACATCCGGGATGTTAGAGATTTTTCTTTGGGAACCATCCTTTTCATGATCACAAAACTTGCTGGCACTGTTACATTACATGTAGCAAATAGATCGTATATGCAGTATGCGCTAGAGTGTAAGGGGCCAACAGTATTCAACTATTCTGAAGCTGTACTTTATCAGATAAAAGAACAACTGAACAAAGAAAAGCGAGGAAGGAATAAGAACTTTAGTTATGGTTCTATCCTCATATCATTTGCCTTAGAACGGATTCCACTGATGCAACCACAACATGTGACACTGGATGTGTCTAATCCTAGAGATCCGAGGATGTAGAGATGGGTAGAGCTAATAGGTAGGCATGCAGGCCAATCGACCATTGTGTTCTCGATTGCGTTCTTTTCCTAGTTCAGGCAAAAAATTGTTGCCATTGATAAGTATGCATACGCAGGCGTTGATTTCCGAGGAGATCTAGATTTAGCTTTACCAGAAGGTGCTTAGCGGGGTGCAATAGGTAAGAATGTTTTGACCATGTTTTAGATTTTTATAAGGTTTATACAATGTTTTTGTATTTTTTATGTTTTCCTAAGACTAAATGTTTGATGTAATGTAGATGTTGGTCGAGTTCAACCGGTGGAGGAACCAGAGCGTGTAGCAGATGAGCCAACAGAGAGGGTTGTAAGGAGAGTAGTCCTTCAGGATCTTGATATGGCTGAGACTCTGACTGAGCTTCAACAACACATAGAGGGGTTGACCTTCAGGATTCCGGATTG
The DNA here is from genome assembly GCA_034641835.2 of Pinus albicaulis. Lineage (NCBI taxonomy): Eukaryota > Viridiplantae > Streptophyta > Pinopsida > Pinales > Pinaceae > Pinus > Pinus albicaulis. The sequence goes on from CM076580.1 coordinate 1,619,977,254, forward strand.
CCAGATCGAAGAGTTACCCATGCGACTACAACGTCACACTATAGGTGTTCCTAACCATTGGATGCAGTTACTACGTAGGATAGCTAGATATATAGCATGTTACCAAGAGCACCACTAGCTTATTTTTGACATTTTTCATACATTTTTAGGTCAGATGACCAATGTGTCTTGGGTACAAATTTTGTAAAAACCTATAACTATATATCTATTTGATTTCAATGTTTTCCTACGTTTATTGTGCAATCCTATTCATTGATGTGAATGTTTTCTTTACATATGTTGCAAATGTCTGTCTAAAACTTGATTAGCTAAAGAATCAGTCAATGTGTTCAAATTTCTGGAAATATGTTGATATTGAATAAAATCAAAGTGTCTTTCCAAAAGTCGAACTCTTAAGAATAATCGATGCAGTGTTTGATTTCTAACAATATAACCACTAGTAAGTTGTAATACCACAAGTTGTGAGTCTAACCTTATGATGATGCGGTTAATACCAAATGAAATGGAATCAGAGAGAAGTTTGATCAACACGCTATACTCAGCGATATTGCTTGTCTATCTACTGATACAAATCCCTTGAAAACTCAATAACTCGCTGTTCGGAGCAAAAATGGCCCACACTGTAGATGATAGATTCTGCGTACTACGACTAGCACCACCAACATATCCAACAAATGGTTCTAAAGATTCAGACATCTGCGATGAAATGTAAAGTGGATTACTAATGTCAAGAAAACTCTAAAAAACAAACTAAGACAGTGAATGTAAATCAACACCATGTATAAACAATATAATACAAAAAATTACTACGCTAATGATTAAGCATAGTAACGTTTCAGATACAACCCATTTCTGGGCTGCGCCAACGGAATTCCATCGTAATTAACTAACTCATAGGAGCCCTTAGCAAGAAATCTTTTGACAATATAGGGGCCATGCCATAATGGCTCAAATTTTCTTGTACCTATTACATCATCTTCCTAACCATAAAAGTAGGACCAAGTCGCCCTCTGAGAAAATGCGAGGCTGGAATTTTTTTTCGTATTGCGCCTTTATACGTCTCTTATGTGCTTCATTGGTCAATTGGGCTTCACGACACGTTACATCAATATGGATGAGGTTAAAAATACGTGCTTATTCTTCTGAGGTTTAAGGTAACAAGTCGATTGCGAGTTTTAATGACGGTATTTCACATTGGATTGGCAAGATAGCTTCTAGACCATACACCAATTTAAAGGGAGTAAATCTAGTTGCATTTCTCCCGAAGGTTTGGTATGCCCACAAGGCCAAGTACAAGATCAAATGCTAGTTTATTTTACGAACTCCTAGCATTCATTGAAGCATATGTTTAAGAACCTTGTTGATAGTATCAACTTGTCCATTTGATTGTGGATAATAAGGAGTAGAATTATCATGTGACAATCCTAACTTGGTAGTCAATTCATTCATCATGTGGTTGAAAAAATTCTTCCCATGATCTGTAACTATAGCCTGCGGGACCCCAAACCGTGCAATAACATGATTAAAGAAAAAAAATGCAGCTGTCTGTCTTGTGTTGTTGAATGTAGGCATCACTTCGACCCATTTGGTAAAGTAATTGACTGCGAAAATAATATAACCATGCCCCCCGGATGAACGAGGGTTACAGGTCATGAAGTTAATACCTCATTTCGAAATTGGTCCCACAGAGACAATAGGATGCATTGGAATTGGCGGTTTGCGGATTCTACGATAACAAATATAGCATGCATGACAAATTTTGATTGCAAGGATGCAGTCGCGAAATATGGTAGGCCAAAAGTAACCAGTGCGGAGTATCTTCTGCGTGGTAGCATATCCAGATAAATTTCCACCACATGCCCCATCATGACAATCATTTAAAGCCTTTTTGGCCTCCTCATGAGTGAGGCACCTTCTTAAAATAGTGTCGACACCACGACGATAAAGTGTATCGCCGAAGATCACATAATCTTTGGCTTGGTATCGAATACGTCATTTTTCAGAGTGAGAGGTATCAGGCCGAAAAGTTTGAGTTTGGAGATAAGTGATGAAATCTCCATATCAAGGATCAGATGATCCGATCAGAAACAGAGACTCGTTAGGAATTGATGGTTCTGACGTAATTGCAGTATTATCAGAGAGAATGTCACAGAGAAGCCCAACCAAAAATAAATACTTCTTTGACTTGGATTTGATGAATTCCAAATCAAATTCCTACAAAATTACAATCCATTTTGAATATTTTCCCTCCAGCCATTGACGTGATAAGATATAAGTCATGGGGTTGCAATCTGAAACGACAGTGGTCTTTCAGAGCACGATATAGTGGCGAAATCTTTGGACAGCTTGAACAACTGCCAAGGCAAGATTTTCTACGTAGGAATACTTAACTTATGTATCATTGAGATTACGACTCAAATAATAGATCGGATGTTCAATTCCATTTTATACTTGGACCAAAACCATAGCAATGGTCATTTTAGCCGCGATGATATATAGGAAATAATCATTCTGATAATTAGGGGGATACATTAATGATTCTCGGACAAGAGTATCCTTGACAACATCAAAATAAGCTTGCCCAACTTGGTCCCAATGGAAGGGAGCCCCCTTTTTCAAGAGTCGAGTAAATCCTTTAGCCATTTCGGCATAGTTTGGAATGAACCTTCTTAGGAAGTTAGCCTTTCCATGAAGTTTCTGTATCTGAAGTAAATTTGATGGTGCAGGAAAATCAAGAATGGCCTGAACCTTCAATGGGTCGATTCAAATGCCTTCTTTTGAGACTACTAATCCAAGCAAACGACCATAACCAACACAAAAGACACATTTATGAGGATTGAGGTTTATTTTTTAATGTCGGCAGCATAAGAATATGGCTCTCAAATGCATCGGGTGATCAACCCGATTTTGTGAATGTACGGGTAAATCATCTAGATAAGGTTGAACATTGTGCTTGATTTCATTGAAAGCATAATCCATCGCTCTCTAAGAAGTTGCCCCAACATTCTTTAAACCAAACGGTAGTTTCCTTTAAGCGAATGTGCCCTAGGGATAGATGAATGCTGTCTTATGTTGATCCTCTGGGCAGATATTGATTTGATTGTATCCGTAAAATCCATCCATGAACAAAAAGATTTCACATCCGGCACAATTGTCAATAATCTGGTCGATAGAGAGAGTAGGATAGTTGTCTTTTGGACAAGCAATGTTGACGTCCTGATAATTGATGCAAAATTTAATGGTTCCTTGTTTTTTCATGACAGGAATAACATTGGAAACCCACTCGGTTAGTGGAACAGGGTAAATGAAACCAGCACACAAAAGTTTTTCAATTTCTTCTTTGATGGCAACGAATTTCTTTGGATGAACAAGACGAAGCCGTTGATGCACCGGTTTGACATCAGGATACATATTAATAATGTGTTCAACAATACCAGTATCTATGCCTGAAATTTCTTGTAAGACCAAGAAAATACATCACAAAATTCATGAAATAGAGAGCAATAGGATTTGAGTTCTGATGGAGAACAAGATATACCGACATGAATATTTTCTACAACGTTAGGTTTGGTTGAAATATCAATAGAAATGGTTTCTTCAATATTTGATAGATTTCACTCGGAATTGATTGCATTAATAGGTAAAGAATTCAAAAATAAACTTTTGATTAAAGTGTGATATAGTTCACTAAGGTAATTTTCTTCATAATCAGGAAGATGGGAACGATGATGATAATCTTCCCATGGTTCTCCTTTCGAAATCATGGCTTCCAAACTGTTCTCATCTATTAAGAAAATTGAGGAAAAAGGATCAGATGGAGTACCAAAATCTAAGGAACGATCAACCCAAACAACCGACGACGTTGATTTCAGATTCGCCGCCCAAGCCAGATATATTGATTACTATGCCAACTCAATAGGGTTGGGCGGCAGAAACTCATCCAACATAATAATTTTAGAATCACTCATACTCTCCCTTAAGCCAGATTGAGTGGAAGAGATCATGTAGCAGGTCTCTATACTTGCAATTTTACTGACGTCGCAGGCGGCAGTAATGCAAAGGTTCCCATTAGAGTGGAATCCTTTAAGAGTCCTACACCAATGTTCTGAAGTGCTAGTTGGGGTGCATGAATGAACGAAACACTTCCAGTTACCTGTGAAGCAGAGGAAAATAAGGATAGCTGATTAATGACTGTGATAGTACCTTTATATGGAAAGGAAATCATTCTAAAATATATAGAAACAATTGCAGTCATAGCATATACCCATGGCCTTCCAAGTAGAATATTATAGTCAAGGGTTCCGTCAACAACCTCGACATCAACATTCACTGTTTTTCCCCCTAGTTCAACATGAAGGTTATTAATAATACCACAAGGCTTATATGTACGTCCATCGAAAGCCTTCAACGCCATTGATGATTGAGATAAACGTGACGAGCCAAGTGACTTCCAACAATTTAGAGACATAATACATGTAGATACTCCCTCATCAATAATAGTATAATGAATAAGGTGATTGAGAACATTTACTTGTATGGAGAATGCAAATTCTACTGGTAGTTGTGGCACATAGCCCGTATGATTAAAGACGACAAGATTAGAATTAGTCGGATCAATTCCACCAATAGCCGACAATAAAGCCTATTTTTTGGAGGGACAATTTTGTAATACCTCAAGAGCAAACATAACTGAAGTGGATTGAGCCAAATATTCAAATATATTATAATTTTGAGCAGCTCTTGCTCGAGGATTGTATGTTGACTTGTGAATTACTCCCTTTGGAGGCTTGATTGTCAATTCAAGAATAGCAGTATGCGGTACTGATTCCGTAGACAGATTCGTAGTCGAGGTATTAGGTTGATCAGTGGCCTGATTACCATAATATTTATTACGCGTTGACACCAAAATATCTGTTGAAGGTTTTTTGACAGATAACATAAGTATTTGGGAACTAGAAGCTCGATCCATAGCAACCAAATTTGTGTCTGGATTTGGAAACGTGTCAACACAGTTGATGCATGGGAAGTCTTAATGATTTTTGAGACTTCAGCGCGGTGAGGACAATCCTAAAAAATGTGTTCCTCATTAAATATTATGCATGGATAACGAGGTTTCCTAGGTCTAGACAATTGATCGGATGATCTTTCCTGCGGGTTAGAAGTTTGCTTTTTCTTAGATTTCCCTTTTTTCTTACTTCCAGGCTGCTTGTCACTTTTTCCCTTGTCAAATGACACGAAATTAATTTCAGAAGAAGGTGTAGGAACAGATGTAGTAGTATGATGTATGATTGCAGTGCCAATCAAGCCGTCTCTGACATGAGAGTCCTTTAATTGAGGAGGAACAGTAAAATTAGATCTCAGAGCGTTAGGAAATTTTTCATAGAGAATACTAGACTGATTATAAATCAAGTCTAAATATTTGGCATGAGAAATAACCTGCTCTTCTGTGATGACGCCACCCTTAGCCACATCCTCAATTATAGATGGTAACAGGGACTTAATGAACCACTCAGCAAGGAGCTGATCCAGAACAAATGTCTTAACCATTCTACGACGACGATGCCACTCATGAATATGATCAGAAATGTGAGTAGCATTGGTCTATTTGAAATTAGTCAAGATTTCCGTTCTAGTTTCATATCGTATGGGTAACTGGAAGTGAGTCAGAAAGACAATAGCTAGGGCAGTGAAATTATCAAAAGAAGCTCTAGGTAACTCAATATACCATTTTGCAGCCAGACCAGTGAGCGTACGATGGAAAAGACATAGTCGAATAGAATCATCATTTAGGGAATTTGATGAACACCATAAATGACAAGTCATGACATGAGTCGACGGGTCTTCTCCAGGGTTTCCATTGAACTTAGGAATATATAAGGGTAATTTGTGAGGTATCACCGGCCACCAAGGAGCATAGTTGATTGGATCATTGGTTAGTCGATTTAAATTTGGTAACTCTAAAGTTGCAACAAAGGGCAATTGTCTATTAAGGTTGGGTTAAGCATAGCCAAGGTATGATGGAATTGCTTGAGCAACAAGCCTTTGAGCACTAGCATAAGGAATCTGCTGCTGGTAACCTAGATAGGGGTTGTTTTCATGAGAAAACGATTGAGGATTATGTTGACCAAAAGTTGGATATGGTACTTGTTGAAATGAAATCCGAGGTATTTGCGCCTGAGGCTGCCAAGGGGTATGTCCACCAATGTTATAACCCAAATTAGTATAACTTGGATTTGGTTGAGGATAGGTATAACAAGGTTTTGGCTGTGACATCCCATAAAATGGTAAAACAACTTGTGAATAAATGATTCCAGATATAGGTTGTAAATTAACCGAAGGATTTGGAGTCCGTGGACCCAATATTTGAGGTTATTGAGTTGAAGGACCCGCTTGAAAAGGTTGTTGTACAACATTTTGATTCTGTAATAGGGGTAAAGATGTATTAACAAGTGGAAATGATGTGGGTGTAACAGGTTGAACTGGTTGATATGAGTGTACAATTGTTTGTGGTTGGATAGGTAGAGTGGGCTGCAATTAACAAACATTCATTTCGACATTAGGTTGACCAAAAAGTGACAGAGTACTGTCATAGTGGGTGACCAAAGGTTTCCCCCCAGCATGAGGAGGATAATAAGACGAAAAATATTGCTCTCCAAATGCTGGGAGTCCAGTTGATATGGTACTAGATGGAATAGACCCAAAAGGACCAACTTGATATTTCCCTGATGATGTGTATAAAGAATCAAGCCATTAGAATATGGAAGATGACATTGGTGAAGTGCATGTGTTTGAAGATGCACCAGAGAAAATTCCAGATAAATATTTATAACCTGATGGGACCATAGGGCCACCATAAAAATATGACTCTGGTGAAGTTGTAAACATTGACGGAATAGCGAGGGAAAGTACTGACGTAATTGGAATAGATGGCCCAACCGAAGATGTTAGTTTAGGCATGGTTACCTGACCAAATGTATACCCTTTTGGATCGACGGGATTTTGAATAAAAGCATGATAAAAAAAAGCAGAGGGTGGTGATTGAGGAAAAGACTCATATAGGTAAAGATCCTCCCCAAAATGGGTTGGAGTTAAAGGTGTCTCGTCTTGTGGGATTTATTTAATCGAAATTAAACAAGGTGGACGTATTTCGCCATCAGGCCCAAAGTATATTTCAGGAGGTTGACTGTATGATATGGGAGATTCAATGGCTATAGAAATTTGTGGGATGACCAATGCAGAAACAACTTCTGGTTGTTCGACTTCGGGATTCAAATGTTCTTGCAAAAAGGAGATAGGATATGGATCAACTTCTGGTTGAACAACATCGGGTCCAGGAGGTATGGTCTCACTGATTGGATGGATAGTAACCATGGGTAGCTATGAGGACTTCGTTTCGACAACAGTAGACAAACTGGGATGTGTAGAAACAACTTGAGCTAAATCTGGTATATGGGAAGATTATGCTTCACCGGAGGTACTAATAGTACTTGATTCGATAGCGTGTTGTCGCCTTCACCGACCAGGAGTAACTTCTGGTGGTAAAGGTGGTTTCAATGCTAATCTATGTGAACGATGGGGGAAAGGATTTTTTTCTTCGACGATTATTGATTTATTTTAACCAAAAAAAATAAAAAAAATAAAAGGGTATTTCTAAGCGAAAGGTTTACCAAGAAACTGTGAACTGTAGAATACCTCTTGGCGAACTAAGAAGTACGGGCATACAATCTCCCTGAATGTTGTGTTCGGTGTATCAAAATTTACAAGGCGGCCGACTCTGTTCACTATGGATGGATAGCAACGTTAATTTTTCCTCCCAAATATACCCGAAGGTACGTGGAGGCCCAAGTCCTTATTAGCGCTGTCTGATGTGAAACGACACAATGAGAGCACCCCTTTATAATTTTCGTACTGTAACACTGCCCGCTATACCCGAAATTACGTGGACGAGCAACGATATACTTACGTATGTGGAGTGAGGTATCACACTCGGAATGTATCAAAGACAATTAACGACAGTTGCTATGTTTTACGACGCTGGAACACATATCTAGCCTAGACCTTCTAAATGTTATCGTTATGGTTCCAAAGATTTGTTAGGTAAATTGAGATAAATTTTAAGTTGATCTTGTTTATCAATTTTCCTTTCAAGGTTCACCGTGATGATGTATTGGAAATTCCTAAAATGAAAAATAAAATGATAAGCAATCTTTCACTTTTAGTTTTTCAATGAAAATCCTAGCTACTAGAGGGAAAGAGCAATCAATTTGAGAGAAAATAATCAAAGAGCACAAAATAAAATTCAAATTTCCTAATTTTTCCTTTTGAAAAACACACAATCCACTACATGCAAATGCAGGTTTTTCTTTTCAGTCCCTTTAATGTTATGAATGCAGAAAAGGAAACTAGGTGCATCAAATCAATAAAAACAAATGCCTTTTACTTTTGAGAAACGAAGAGTTTAAACAAAAATTTCTCTTTTGAAGGAAAAATGAGGAATTCAACAACAATTTCTCCTATCAGGAAACGAAGAATTTAATGAAAATTTCTCTTTTAAAAATCAAATGGATTTAATGCAGCAATGAAAATACTTTGAAATTAATTCTTCAATGATAAATAAAAACTCTTTAAATAAACATTGAACAAACTTTTATTTCAAAGGAGGAAGGAGTAGGTAAGGTCACTGGTCAATCTGAGGTATCAGGCTCTTTAAAACACAACAAACAACAAACTGAAAGAAAATACAATGACAAATTCAATGGAATTTGGCTGATTCTAGGGGGAAATGCAGTCTCTAAGGGGAGACAGAGCATTGCAACGTACCCCTGGAAGGGAGACTGTGCTACGCAAATCACTATGTCCTGTTCAACAATGCGTTGAGCGCAGTCAAAGAATGAAAACGCAACCGTTTAACACACTTATAATGCAAATTTTGATTTCAAAAAGCGTAATATTTCTGAGTAAATACTACTGGATGAATAAACAGAGAAAATCAGAGGAAAATACACTAAGGATGAAGGGTAAACTCCCCAGTGGAGTTTCCAATTTGTTATGCAGAATTATGGATTATGGATAAAATATTCTTCCCTAGATGTAGTGCTCATCTAGAACAACATGTTAAAGACTTTGCAACTACTTTTCCTAACAATAAATAGACACACAGAATAGATCACAGAACTTACTTGGAGTCCAAGTGCTTCCTATTCTCCTTCTATCGCTTTTGCTGTAGCTTCAAATATGAGCTAGATCGCCAAAATATTTCCTGCAATGATGAACACTAAACAAAAAAAGATAGAAATAATAGAGATGTCTATTCAAGTTATTCAGTTAAATTAATAAAACATGAACAATATACATCAGATAAGAATTCATAATATGAAAGACAAAAGCTTATACATATACATATGTGGGAAAGTAAGCAGCAATCTTTATTAATGTATAGAAGGGGAGGTTACAACCGAGTGATTGATTTAGTGTCACCATCTCTAGCAGCATCCCAGCCTCATCACAATGCACATCTCTCCAGCAACATGTCACTCAAATCAATGCCTCAATTGAAATTCCACCAGCATTTCTCTACTCAAATTCTTCCTTATCAAACACTAATATCTGTGCTCGATTTATAGAGGAGCTGAAGGTAGTTTTACAATCAGTGACTTTCTAATAATAGGCAAGACATGTTCCCAGTCTCAGAGGTATCAAATGGACACATGGATTCGAAGTTTGACTCATGTGAACTCTTCTAGAAGGCACTGACCAAGTGGAGATTCCGGAACAATGAGAATTTCACTCCCAATGTGACCAATTCACCCATGAGTGTCGGGAAGTGCTTTGAAAAGAACCCTTGAGTGGGGTTACCTACATATGCAACACACTTAGTCCCTTTATAGGCAGCGTTGATGAGCTCTCATATGATATAATATAAACTTCAAATCTTGGAAACCTTTGCAATGAAATTCATGGCTAATTTTTCTTGTTGTTTGTCTTAGGGCATGTAACAACTGAAATGATAGGGGATGATAGACCCTATTCATTGGTTTTGGAGATGATGTCCAGTTAACCAGGTCATTGGGAATGGTGCCCAAATTGACCTATAACATACATAATATATGATAGTGGGGTTTTTAGCTTTATGCTTTCTTGGTAAAAACATCTGTGTTATGTGTGATTGATCTTTCTTCATGTGTTTGCAATTGGCGATTAAATTTCCGCAAAGATTTTAGTAGTAGGATTCTGTATCTAACAGTGGCATATAATTGTTAGATCAAGAGAATCCAGGCAATACATAATTGTATTAAAATTTATACATAATTTTCAAAAGAATTTATTATTATTATTAAATGACTTATTATAGCACTAGTTTCATGCTTGAGTCATATTTAGATTAAGGTCCCAATTTTGGACTTCTAGATTAGTCATTACAGATTTAAATTGATCCAATTTGGGATTTTAAATCATGTAATATTAGGTTTTTTATTATTTGGTCAAAAGGCTCCTCCATCAATTCATCTTCTTCTAGGTCATCATCCTCGGTTTATTCAGTAAAATATTTAACTCATCTACTTTAGAAAAAGTCTACAAAGTCGGTGTTAGCCCCTTATAATTTCCTTGACAAAGCAAGCAAGGGGCTAATTTGTTTTATAAGCCTGCAAGGAATGCATTTCCCTTGTAAACAAATCATCCTTGCAGCCTTTTCATGTTCTCTGCCTTGTGACTATTTCCCTCTGTTGTTTTGAGTAAGTAAACCTTGATGATAAAGAATTACGGTCCTAAAAGGCTTTATCCTGCCCTTTATACCCTTGAAAAATGCTTCATTTTCACCCCTTTGTTCCTTTCCTCAAAACCCCCTGTCTAAATCCCCCTCATTCCCCTATCGTAGCCCTTGGCTGGCCTTGAAATGTTTTAAAAATGGGCCAAAAACCATGTTTTCCCTATATTCGGGCCTCCACCCCTTTCCCTCCACATGACCAAATTTTAGAACCAGGTGCTAGGCGGAAGGCGCTTATTCCTTGCGTTCATCGGGCGTGTCTGCGACCATTGATCTTCACAAAACGAACGACGATCGCCGCCCTGCAGCCTACATCATCCAACCCATGCATCACTCGTTCGTCGCATCTCAGCCGTCCATCCAAAGCTTCAAATTCGATGGTCCTTACCCTTCTGTCTGCCTGTGGTCCCCACATCCACTCGTTGTACAAACCCGCTAGTTTATATCGCACCGCCCTTGGGCGGAGGGCGGTATTTCTTTTTTGGGAGCGATTCCATAAAACAAATGACGCGTGGCGCCTGTACGACGGAAAAACCACCCTCCCATTGCACGTTAAAGTCAGTCCGTGGATGTAGAGCGATATTCATGTTAGCCATCAGATCTGCCCTTGCGCATCCAACAGTCATCGCTCAACGAAGTCGCGCAGGATTTAACCCATAGTCTCCGTACCCCTGGCCCCCGTTCGTCGTCCTCCGCCGCGTGTTCAACCGTCGATATCCTCTCAGATCCGACGGTCCAGATTGTCTCCCCCGCTGTTGACTCTTCTGTCGTCACCCGGTCCCGCCACGTCACCTCCACGTGTATCCACCGTACCTCCGCCATCCCGTTGCATAAATTCATTCAAAGGTCGATGTTTATAAGATTTTCACATATAATTGTTCTGCATTCCGCCAACCTTGCACCATCTCTGTTCTCCACCATTCCACAACATTTTCTGCCATTTCTCTGTCATCCTCATAGTCATCCACTGCATCCACCACCCCATTCATTGTTTTCTTAACAGTTTCGTGTTCTGCAGGGTTGCAGGTAGACGGGAAAATTCCAGAGCTTATTATCTCTGCCACAGTGACATAAATGCAGGAAAGACCATTTCCAAAGGCCGAGATAATGAAGATAGCTCGAGGAAGTCCCACGACAGGACTTGCATTAAAGAGCAGAGTTCAAACTCTACAAATCTTTCCGGCACCATTAACACACAGATTTCACAGTCAAAGATTTAAATTAAGCAGCAGAGAGCTTAAGGCAAGCAAATGAGGGTATATAAGCCTTATGTTCAGAGATTTAGAGGCAAAGTACTAGATTGAAGACCCAGGGATCACACAGAAGGTACAACACGTAGAAATAAATGCATATCAGGGTTTCTACAGCAGAAGAATGTTTTTCTTCCATAAAGGACAAAGCGCCCATGCAGTTTTTATTCTACACCGTGCTCCTGAAGAAATTTCCACCTTGACAACAACCCCGGTACTATCAGAGCGTTTATTTCATCAGTATGGTAGAATTCTCCGTCATTCATTTATCTTTTGTTTATTCAACGATAGTATGCCACAGTACTGCAATCAGAGTCATATCAGAGTAATCTGAAGTCTGAAGAAGATCTTTCATTCACCCAAATAACACCAGAGATTAATGCACAGGATTTATACAGAGTGGGCTGCCGCCATCTTCCTCTTCTGGAGTTTTTAATGCTGCATTTAGTTCTTCACCTACTTTCTCTACTCCACTGGAGCTATAAATTCATGAAGAAACTCATTGTAAAGGTTGTTGATCAGTTATCAGAGAACTAAAAGTAGTTTCTTTTGAGACACAGTCTTTGTGTAAAGTTGTAAGATAGGTTGAAGGAGATGTTTTCAGACTGAGTATTCAGCTATTGGCAATGTTGTACCTGATTGGTGTTACTATTTAATATGACAAGCACATTTCTTTGGATCCTTCTCTAAAGCAGCGGTGATGTTTTCCTATATTTGTGTTTTAATTCGTTTCATTTCATTTCTACTTGCTTGCATCAGAATATTGGCATATGATTTACCCCTGTTAGGTACCCTATGTTTCTGCTCTCCTTGCCACTGGTGTTTCTCTTCTGAATGTGTTATCTAAGAAATGATTTCAGTTGGTTTAACCAGTGTAGTGGATGTTATTGCCTGCTCTCTGATGTATAAATTAAATGAATTTAGTTCTTAGATGTTTCTGGTTATATATTTAGTTGGAAGATTTGGGAACACTGGGGATTAGAGTTAGCCCTGTCCACTAGGATCCTTGTACGACCAGCTGGTCTTTAACTTTGTGCTCTGAATCTGTGTTATCTCTTCCCCTCCTACTTTTACATATCACACAATCATCTTTAAAGATCCTATGTTTTAGATGACTAGCCCAATTGAAAGCCTGCCTATTGATTAGCAAGCAAATCCTTTCTTGACTCCATTGCCCAATGGTTTTGAATATTTCCTGGAACATTTCATCTCTGCCTTATCTCTCTTTGCTCATCCTTTTATTACATTGAACCCTTCTTTCCTGATAACCAGCAACCAGGTCAAAACAAATCAAACAAACAAACCTTGTGCCTATAACTAGCCTAACATCTTAACATTTCAAGCTTCGAAGACAAATATACTTTGACTATCATAGAGAGATCCCTCTCTGGATCTAGGAGGGCTAGATCCTAAGGTATGAAAGTGGTTTTGATGTTGTCTCATCTTTTGGTCTTGCCAATCTGGCCAGAACATGGGAACCCCAACATAATGGCGACTTCGCTGGGGACAACTTGAGTGCATTACACCTTAAACATTCTTAGGCATTCAAAAAACCTACAATCTCTGGTTAGGTTGGAAGTTAAACATTCCTATTCACACATCAACCTCTATACCATTTTTTGTGTTTTCCCATACTCTTGGACAGAGTCTGGAAAGGGCTAGGTAGCCTCCAGATCTCACACTCTTTCAGAGGTGACACATCTGGTAAAAGCCCTCCCAGTCAATCTCTGGTTAGAGTTTGCTGTGTTTTGAAGAGATCCTCGAAAGGGGACATCTCATAAGCACTGTGGTGGACAGTGTACCCTCAAAAAACATTCTAAACCTTCCACCTGGCGACTCCATAATCCCTAAACGATTCAAAGACTCCACTGGTAATCAGTAGGTCTGCTGATTGTCTTGGTTTCACATAAGAATCCACTGGAAGACCAGCCTCCATAACAACATCAAACCATAGTAGTAGTAACAAGTATGGTTAAGCTAATTGGTCAGAAAACAACATTCTGGCTTCTAGAACCATTCATACAAGAGCTTACCCTAATCCAGACCCACCGTAAATAGTTGAAAACCCCGAGAGTATCCTCAAGGGAGCTCCTACACCTAAAAGACCAACTATTTCCAACCACATCCATAGAGCTAACTCTGCACCAGAGGATCTTACATCTCTATCACATTTTCACCTTGACCTAGGCCTACCCAATAGATTACCTAGAATTAGGTCATTCAACGTTCTAGACCATCTAGACCTTGAGCTTCCTGGTTCACCACCCCAAAGTGGTAGGCACCTTGGAAATAGACAAACCCCTCCCTTTACACCTCCTGATACACATTTCATAAAAAAATTGGGGCTTAGTCACCCTAGATCTGCTCATCAGCCTTCTGCTGGTCATAATATCCCTATCATCCAAATACTAGCTGCTCAAGTCAATCCTTTACCTCATCAGAATATCATCATGGCAACCTGGTATGCACCTCTGGTTTTACCCCAGCCTCTATTACCCTTACCAAATGATTATTAGTCAAAGATCCCACACTTTATTGCAAAAGAGTCCATCACAGCCCAACATCACATAGATAAGATGGAAGATTCTTTTGACTACATGGAAATAGATGATGATACAGTCAAAATGAGAATCTTTTCCCATAGCTTAGGGGTGATGTGAAGAAATGGTTTAAAGGCCTACCTCCAGGTAGCATCAATGATCTTCCAGCCTTATATCAGAATTTCATAAACAAATGGGAAACTAAGGCTAACCCTCGCCAACTCTTAGCAGAATACATGAGCCTTAAAAGAAAATTAGGAGAGAGTGTCCATGATTACACAACGAGATTTAACAATATTTATAATGATCTCCCTCCACATATGAAGCCTCCAAAAGGCATGGCTTTAGCAAAATACCCCGAAGGCTTTGATGCTGACATGGCCTATGAGCTTAGGGATAAAGAGTACAACACCTTGGAGGACATGCAGAAAGGAGCAGTGAACATAGAGGAAAATTTGATTGAGAAAAGGGCAAGACTGAGATCTGAGAAGAGGGTAACATACAGAGATGACAATGTAGCTTCCTCATCTGACCATAATTATGATAAATTGTCTAAAAATGTGGAAAAGTTACAGCAAATGATGGAAAAAATGGTTGTCATAGTCAGTAACCAAAATAGAAACCAAAACCAGAACCAAAAATTTAGAAGGAACAATAACACCCCCAAAAGACAAAGAGAATCAGATCAACAAGTTATTCCCCCATTCCAAGAGAATTTTCTTGATGAAGACGAGCGAATCATAGAAGAGTCTGAGGGAAACACAATAAACATGTTTGAAACGGAAGATTAAATCCATAACTGTTACTCAGAAGAAGATTAACCCTCACCCTCTGGTTGGGAGGAGGAATGGTTGGAATCTGAAGATTACAGGTTAGGGTTTGAAAATGCCATGATGCAGGTCAGAGAACAATATGGACTTAGAAGCAAGAAGAGTCAAGAAAATTCTAAACCAAAAGCTTCTGAGGTCACCATCAAGAAAAGACCTGAGAAAAATTCTAAAGCAACTATTGAAGGTAACAAGTCAGCAGCTGAGAGTTCTGGAAAGAACAAAGAAAATGACAACCAAAACACTGATACACAAGGTAAACCAGCTAGCAGCACTAGCACTACAGTTAGTGCTCCTGATAAAACTGTCATAAACACTGTACATAACGAGAATCAACACTCTAATTCAACCACTAAAGCAGTGGCTAACAAAACATAGTTGAACATTCCAAAGAGTCAGTCCACTTTCAATTTGGAGAGTGAGATTGCAAAAATTAAAATCTCTGTCCCACTCTCTGAGCTGGCCACTCAGGATGTATATAAAGGCTAAATTTTGAAAGCCTTAAATCTAGGCGAGAAAAGTGACACTGTAAATCTGAGTGATGATCAACCTGCCCTTCTGTTTGGTCTAAATATAGAAGGAAAGTTTCAAGAAGGGGTAGTACCCCCTTTTTATATCATTCTTAATGTCCATGATAAGATTCTCCACAATGCGATGCATGATTCTAGCGCATCACACAACCTGATGCCTAAAGTAGTGATGGAAAGATTAGGCCTAGAGATAATCCGTCCCTATAAGGACCTATATTCATTTGACTCTAGTAGAGTAAAGTGTCTTGGCTTGATCAAAGATTTGTGTGTGAGCCTTACTCAAATTATTGCCAAGTGTATGGTCATGGATGTTGTTGTGGCAGATGTGCCACCCAAGTATGGCATGTTATTATCAAGATCATGGGGAGCCAAGCTGCAAGGAACAATGCAGATGGATGGGGCTTATTCTACAATCCCAATATTTGGCCAACTTAGAAGACTGTACAGGGAAGCAGAAATGAAATTCCTGGTTATTAGCCCTGAAAAGCCTGAAAATTCTCCTCTATACTCTGTACATACAGACCTGGATTCCTTTATCTTCTGTAATGATGAATCTTTGGGGGGACCAGAATATGAAAACGTAGATACAAGCAAAGGTACACATGATGAAACAGAGTCAATGGAATTTAACATAATGGCTACTCTAGACTCAGAGGAGGAAGACGTAGAAAAATTTGAACAATGCACTGAAACAAAAGCTAAAAGTGAACCAGAAACAGAATGCAATCAACCAACTAGTCACCTCTCTGAATTCCACATCCATAACGAAAAACTAAGCAGCCCGCAGCCTAGTGCAGACCCTATAACGCAACATAATGGCGAACCCAGCTGCAGGGAAGGGAATGATAACAAAAACGAGAGTGAATCCCTGTGGGAAATGAATTTCGATGGGTCCTGCACAAGAAGAACTGCTGGGGCAGGAGTGTGGATACATAACACAGAGAGTGATTACACAGAGAGCCATGCCTGCAACCTTCACTTCAAATGCACAAACAATGTTGCAGAATACGAGGCCCTTATCCTTGGCTTGAACCTGTTGAGAAAATTAGGAGCCCGTAGGATAACCGTGCATGGGGACTCTGAGCTGATTATTAAACAGGTGAATGGTGAATACACAGCAAAACATCCTAGATTGAGAGCTTACAGGAATGACACTATGGATTTATTGAAAACATTTGTTGAATACGAATTAGCGTTTGTTCCTAGGAGTCAAAATGCCATTGCAAACGGATTAGCTTTCCTAGCTAGTTCATTCCCTAAGACTCCAATTGACCAACGAATTATCATACAGACCAAATTCAGACCTGCAGTGTTGGACAATGAAAAATATTGGCAGGTTTTTGAAGGTGATAAACAGATTGAGGATTTCCTGATAGGCAGGAATGAGTTTGAATTTTCTGATTCAGAATCTAAATCTGAGAACAGCTACCTAAGCGAAGAATCCTCTGACAAAGAAACCCCACCCTGTAACATAGAAATAAACACTCTAACTGAAGAAACTGGAAGTCCAACCGGAAGGTGTGAAAACGCAGATATTAAGGAGGTGGAAGTGCTGCAGGCCAAAGATAAGAATATACCCAGAGGCCTGGCACCCTTAGAGGACCTTTTTGACTTTGATGATGTAGCTAAAAAGCCTACCATAGAGCATGCAGACTCTGACGTGGAAGAATGCAATATAGGCAAAACAGATAAGCCAAAAATGATCAAACTAGCTAAGTCTCTACCTGCGGACATGAAGAAAAAATACATTGACCTTTTCAAGGAATTTATTGACGCGTTTTCTTGGAGCTACGAAGACTTAAAGGCTTATGACACGAACATCTTGCAACATAAAATACCTTTGAAGGAAAATCGGAAACCTTTCAGGCAAAAACTTCGTAGGATAAACCCAAAACAATTGCCTGCAGTCGAAAAAGAGATTAAAAAGATGTATGAGGCAGGCATAATAGTTCCTGTGAGGTTCTCTGACTGGGTATCAAATCTAGTGGCTGTGAGAAAGAAAACAGGGGAGATTAGATTATGTATTGACTTTAGAAATATTAATAGAGCATCACTCAAAGACAACTACCCTCTGCAAAAAATGGAACACATTCTTCAGAAAGTAGTAGGCTCCAAAAGAATCTCCCTGCTAGATGGTTTTCCAGGTTACAATCAAGTCTTAGTAATCCCAGAAGACCAACTCAAAACAGCATTTACCACTCCATGGGGCACCTTTATGTATGTAAAAATTCCCTTTGGACTGATGAACGCTGGGGAAACCTTCCAAAGAGAAATGGATATAGTTTTTTCAGATGAGATAGGGAACTTCATTGTTATTTACTTAGATGACATAACAGTCTATTCTAAGACTGAAGAGGAACACCTGAAACATCTGAGGAAAGTGTTTGAAAAATGTAGGAGGTTTGGTCTGTCATGGAATCCTAAAATGCCTGTATTTGGGCTGCAAGAAGGAAAGCTTCTTGGCCACATTATATCCGAAAAGGGAATTAGGATAGACCCACAACGAGTTGAGGGAATACTACAGATCACACACCCAAGAAACATTAAATAATTACAATCCTTCATTGGGAAAATAAAATTCCTTAGGAGATTCATTCCCAACCTGGCTGAACACCTTAGGAATATGACTAATATGCTGAAGAAAGGTGAAGGGGTTAAATGGACTGTTGGAGCTAAACAATCTTTTGAATCAGTAAAACTCGCACTCACCCAAGCTCCTATCCTGATCAGCCCGGATTTCTCTAAAGATTTTCTGATCTTTTCATTTGCCTCTGAGCATACAGTGGCTGCAGTCTTACTGCAGAAAATCCCAGAGGGAATGGAACAACCAATTTCTTTTTTTAGAAAAGCACTAAGGGATGCATCCTTGAAATACAACATAATGGAAAAGCAGGCCTATTCCTTAATCAAGGCCTTAAAGGACTTCAGGGTGTACATATTGCATTCTCACACCATAGCTTATGTGCCCAACATCATAATCAAAGATATATTGTCCCAAGATCCTGATGGAAAGAGGGGAAAATGGATTGCTGTGATTTTAGAATACGACCTTGAGATAAAACCCACCAAAATGATTAAAGGTCAGGGCCTGGATCGACTAATGGCTGAATAAAAGTTACAAGCCCTAGACATTAACATGGTAAACACCTTGGATGAGTAACAAGAATTGGCTGATCCCACTGTTGAGGAAAGGTTTCAGAGCTCTCCTTGGTATTCTGACATTTTTTATGTGCTTACTCACCTAAATTCCCCTCCTAAACTGTCAAAGACTAAGGCCAGATTCTTAAAGCTAAAAGACAAGAGCTATTGCATACTGAATAATTGCTTATACTGGAAAAACCCAAATGGCCTATTGCTTAAATGTTTGCCTGAAAACGAGGCAGAGAGGATTAAACAAGAATTCCATGCTGAAGAATGTGGAGGCCACCTGAGTTGGAAAGCCACTGCACACAAAATACTCAGAGCTGGCTACTATTAGCCCACACTCTTCAATGATATTCATAAGATAGTAATTGCTTGCCACAAATGCCAGATTTTTGAAGGCAAGAGAAAACTCCTTCCCCTCCCTTTACAACCCATCACTGTTGAAGGTCCCTTTCTACAATGGGGCCTAGATTTTATATGAGAAATTCATCCTGCTTCTTCCGCACAACACAAATGGATCCTAACAGCCACAGATTACTTCACTAAGTGGATAGAGGCCATACCCACTAGGAATGCCACAGATTCAGTCATCATTAGTTTCCTAGAGGGTCACATCCTCTCTCGGTTTGGCTGCCCAAGGAAAATAATCACTGATAATGCTACTGCTTTCAGATCCAAGAAAATGGTTGATTTTTCTCATAGGTATCAAATAGCACTCGGTCATTCAAATGCCTATTACCCACAAGGTAATGGATTAGCTGAATCATCAAACAAGAGCCTGGTGATCATCATCAAGAAGTTGTTGGAAGAGAACAAAAAGTCATGGCACAACAAGTTGGTGCATGCCTTGTGGGCTGACAGGCTTACAACAAAGAAGTCCATTGGCATGTCACCATTTCAGAGTGTCTATGGTACAAAAGCAGTGTTTCGTACCAGCCTTGGGGTACCAGTGATCAAGCTGGTCCAGGAGATTCAAAAAGAAGAAGACAGTATGGTGAGGAGAATAAACCAGAAAATTCATCTCCGGCAAACAAGGGAAGAGGTCTACAACAGAGCAGTCAAATTTCAGGAAAACATAAAGAGGTGGTTTGACAAAATAACCAAAGCTGCTGATTTCAAAATTGGGGATAAAGTTTTGAAGTGGGACTCAAGAAGAGAGGATAAAGGAAAGCACAACAAATTTGACAGTTTGTGGTAGGTTCCATACATCATCCAGGCCACTGTGGGTCCGAATGCCTTCTTCCTACAAGAATTAGATGGTACCAAGCTGTTTTGGGGTCCCGTCAATGGCAGGATGCTCAAACACTACTTCTGCTGATTTTCAATTTCCAGTTTCGTTTCCATTGTACATACCATAGCAGTTTTTATTTTCAAGAAAAAGAGAAAATGTTCCAAAAAAAAAACAAAGGAAAGGAGAGGTTCAGACATGCCCAAAACATGAACCTCAGAAGTGAAAAATATTGGCTTTGATATGATCAAAACCTGAGCCAAAGAAAGTAAAGACAACTAGTCCTAACACGCTCAAAATCTGGACCAGCAAAGAAAAAGGAAGAACCAGCTCCAACATGCCCAAAACCAGAGCTGAAATGAAGAAAGAAGTGACTCTAACATGCTCAAAACTTGAGTCACAAAAAGGAAAAGAAGGATATTTCAAAGTGTCAGATCTTAAGCCTTCACAGTTGTTTTCAGTGTTCTACAATTTTCTGTCCATGTGTAACTGCCTTTATGCCTTGGACTCACAGCAAGTCAGACAGTTTAATCCTGGCTTGATTGTTTTTCAATTTCTGTCGTAGAATATAGAGAAGAAATATGCTGGACAGTTTAATCCCAGCAGATATTAGACTAGGTAGAGAAACATATGAGACCAACAGTCTAATCTGGTCTCATGGAGGAATAAGGGTAGATTTAGAATAGGTTTATTTTCTGTTGCAAAAATAAAATGACGTAAAGGGTCTGCTATCTCAAACGCACCCTAGAAGAAGAAAAAATGTTGGGATTGTAGTGTGGGTAGGTAGTTTTTTGGGAAATTTTTTCTGCTGATGTAATGTCTTCATATTGTGGAAGCTGAGCTAAAGAAAGAAAGGGATGTGTGAAGCAGAAGGCACCTGGCCTACGCCAAAGATCTATTCTCTGAATTCTTGACTCCTTCAAGAAGAATCCATCCCCATGTGGAGCCACTGTTATCCCCTTATAATTTCCTTGACAAATCAAGCAAGGGGATAATTTGTTTTATAAGCCTGCAAGGAATGCATTTCCCTTGTAAACACATCATCCTTGCAGCCTTTTCATGTTCCTTGCCTTGTGACTGTTTCCCTCTGCTGTTTTGAGTAAGTAAACCTTGATGATAAAGAATTACACTCCTAAAAGGCTTTATCCTGCCCTTTATACCCTTGCAAAATGCTTCATTTTCACCCCTTTGTTCCTTTCCTCAAAATCCCCTGTCTAAATCCCCCTCATTCCCCTATCGTTGCCCTTGGCTGGCATTGAAATGTTTTAAAAATGGGCCAAAAACCATGTTTTCCCTATATTCGGGACTCAGCCCCTTTTTGATCTAGCTCTTCCCCTTTCCCTCCACATGACCAAATGTTAGAACCGGGTGCTAGGCAGAAGGCGCTTAGTCCTTGCGTTCATCGGGCGCGTCCGCGACCATTGATCTTCACAAAACGAACAACGATCACCGCTTCGCAGCCTCTATCGTCCAACTCGTGCATCGCTCGTTCATCGCATCTCAGCTGTCCATCCAAAGCTTCAAATCTGACGGTCCTTACCCTTCTGTCCGCCTGTGGTCCCCACATCCGCTCGTTGTACAAACCCGCTGGTTTATATCGCACCACCCTTGGGCGGAGGGCAGTATTTCTTTTTCGGGAGTGATTCCATACAAAAAATGACGTGTGGCACCTGTACGATGGAAAAACCACCCTCTCATCACGCGTTAAAGTCAGTCCGTGGATGCAGAGCGATATTCATGTCAGCCATCAGATCTGCCCTTGCCCATCCAACGGTCATCGCTCAACGAAGTCGCGCGGGATTTAACCCATAGTCTCCGTACCCCTGGCCCCCATTCGTCATCCTCCGCCACGTGTTCAACTGTCAATCTCCTCTCAGATATGACGATCCAGATTGTCTCCCTCGCTGTTGACTCTTCTGTCATCGCCCGGTCCCGCCACATCACCTCCACGTGTATCCACCGTACCTCCGCCATCCCGTTGCATAAATTCATTCAAAGGTCGATGTTTATAAGGTTTTCACGTATAATTGTTCCGCATTCCGCCAACCTTGCGCCATCTATATTCTCCACCATTCCATAGCATTTTCTGCCATTTCTCTGTCGTCCTCACAGTCATCCACTGCATCCACCACCCCATTCATTGTTTTCTTAACAGTTTAATGTTCTGTAGGGTTGCAGGTAGAAGGGAAAACACCAGAGCTTATTATCTCTGCCATAGTGACATAAATGTAGGAAAGACCATTTCCAAAGGCCGAGATAATGAAGATAGCCCGAGGAAGTCCCACGACAGGACTTGCATTAAAGAGCAGAGTTCAGACTCTGCAAATCTTTCCAGCGCCATTAACACACAGATTTCACAGTCAGAGATTTAAATTACGCAGCAGAGAGCTTAAGGCACGCAAATGAGGGTATATAAGCCTTATGTTCAGAGATTCAGAGGCAAATTACCATATTGAAGACCCAGGGATCACACAGAAGGTACAACATGCAGAAATCAATGCATATCAGGGTTTCTACAGCAGCATAATGTTTTTCTTCCATAAAGGACAAAGCGCCCATGCAGTTTTTATTCTACACCGTGCTCCTGAAGAAATTTCCACCTTGACAACAGCCCTGGTACTATCAGAGCATTTATTTCATCAGTATGACAGACTTCTCCGTCATTCATTTATCTTTTGTTTATTCACCGATAGTACGACACAGTACTGCAATCAGAGTCATATCAAAGTAATCTGAAGTCTGAAGAAGATCTTTTGTTCACCCAAAGAACACCAGAGATTAATGCACAAGATTTATACAGAGTGGGCTGCGACCATCTTCCTCTTATGGAGTTTTTAATGCTGCATTTAGTTCTTCACCTACTTTCTCTGCTCCATTGGAGCTATAAATTCATGAAGAAACTCATTGTAAAGGTTGTTGATCAATTATCAGAGAACTGCAAGTAGTTTCTTTTGAGACACAGTCTCTGTGTAAAGTTGTAAGATAGGTTGAAGGAGATGTTTTCAGACTGAGTATTCAGCTATTGGAAATGTTGTACTTGATTGGTGTTACTATTTAATATGACAAGCACATTTCTTTGGATCCTGATCTAAAGCAGCGGTGATGTTTTCCTATCTCTGTGTTTTAATTCGTTTCATTTCGTTTCTACTGGCTTGCATCAGAATATTGGCATAGGATTTACCCTTGTTAGGTGCCCTATATTTCTTCTCTCCTTGCCACTGATGTTTCTCTTCTGAATGTGTTATCTAAGAAATGATTTCAGTTGGTTTAACCAGTGTAGTGGATGTTATTTCCTGCTATCTTATGTATAAATTAAATGAATTTAGTTCTTAGATGTTTCTGGTTATAGATTTAGTTGGAAGATTTGGGAACACTGGGGATTAGAGTTAGCCCTGTCCACTAGGATCCTTGTACGACCAGCTGGTCTTTAAATTTGTGCTCTGAATCTGTGTTATCTCCTCCCCTCCTACTTTTCCATATCACACAATCATCTTTAAAGATCCTATGTTTTAGATGACTAGCCCAATTGAAAGCCTGCCTATTGATTAGCAAGCAAATCCTTTCCTGACTCCATTTCCCAATGGTTTTGAATATTTCCTGGAACATTTCACCTCTTCCTTATCTCTCTTTGCTCATCCTTTTCTTACATTGAACCCTTCTTTCCTGATAACCAGCAACCAAGTCAAAACAAATCAAACAAACAAACCTTGTGCCTATAACTAGCCTAACATCTTAACATTTCGAGCTTCAAAGACAAATATACTTTGACTATCATAGAGAGATCCCTCTCTGGACCTAGGAGGGCTAGATCCTAAGGTCTGAAAGTGGTTTTGATGTTGTATCATCTTTTGGTCTTGCCAATCTAGCCAAAACATGGGAACCCCAACAGTCGGCCTAAATAACTCTCCTACAAGTTGACTTTACTCAAGTATTCAAGTTGACCTGTATGTTAGAAACACCTCTTCACAGTGCATAAGTGGACTAATATCCTAGGGAAAAATTTCTATAAATAACCCACTATGATTTTTCATTTTTACACTCAAATTTTCAGACCTCTCTTTGCAATCAGGTTCAAACTTTATTGCAGGCTCAGTGAAGTTGCAGTAGTATAGTGGTTCAGTGAAATGATGATGATCTATATGCTCGGTGAAATTACAATGGTACAATAGATCAGTGGTATGATAATATGATTCTATAATACTGTCTCATCTCAATGATACATTAACTCATTACTATCTCAAATTTGATGCTATCTTGGTGCGCTACAAGAATGTGGTGTTGTCACAAGTGCTACATAAATTTAGTGTTATCTCGGTGTGCTACAAGAACTAGGTGTTGTCTTAGTGCTACATGAATTCGATGCTACTCCAGTTAATGCCTATCATAGTAAGTATTTTTGTGTCATCAAGATGGAAGAACCTCAGAGCTATATTTGGAGTAAGATATAATATTGAATGTCTCGGTGTACTTGCATTAATGAGGATGAAGTTTTGGTGCAAGCAAAGGAGATCTCGATGTAATGAGAACTTAGTGCTAACATTGTGAAGGGATGAATTGATGTAGGAGGTCTATAGTCTAAGGGTATTGTTCATCTCATCTTGAACCTATTGAAAAATGGATTTTGACTAGGTTTTCTCCAAAGAGTGTGGTTTTCCCCTGACATTGTGACTATATCTTGTGTCATATTTTATTTGTTTGGCATTAGTATTGATGATAAGAAAATATAACATGAAGGAACACATAATAATAACAAGAAACATTACAAGATAATTTCATGATAAGAGAAAATACTTAATTTCCATTTCTCTAACATGGTATTAGAGCTATGGTCATGATCCAAGGAAGTTTGAAGATAACTGAGATCAAGTCAAGAAGGACTCAAGGATTGAATTCAGAATATAAGTTCAAAAGGTTCAAAATCATAGTGAGATAGTTCAAAGAATGGGTGATCAAGATCGGTGCAATATCAATGCATCCTCAGAGAACACGTTCAGTAAGTGAGAGAATTAAGATCAAATCCCATGCTGTCTCATAAATTGGTTCAATATCACAGAAAACTTCAAGATCATTGATATGTTTGAAGCAATAAGTGTTGAAGCCATGGTAAGGTTAATATATACAAAAAAGTATAGCTCAATATGTTCGGATATCTCATATTATCTCTTATAACATTATTTCGGTACCAAAATACTGAGGAAATTAAATGAGAAAGGTGTATGTATAGTTAAGGGTATAATTAAAATGACAAAGAGTTCAAAGAAAATGAAAAAATATCAGATAGATCATGCCATTGATTATTATCTTAGAGGATTGGTGTTTCATTCTCTCATAGTCTCGGTGCTCTCCTTAAATAAAATCTCAGTGAAAAAACCCGGTTCCATTTAATGAGTAAGTCTTGTTGAAAAGAGTGTCGGTGTTACTACACAACTTTGGTGCTTCCAATAAGAAAAAGGAGGTTTGTAATACCATAATGATTAGGTGTCACTACAGTATGAGGGGTTCATTACGTTAAGAAGGAATGGACCATGGCACAACAACCTATGAAAGTATATCAAATACATGCACAAGAAATCAACTTAAGAAAATAAAGTATCACAACAAGTCCAACAAGCTACCTATCAAAGGTATGTAACTACAAGGTACATATGAATTTCTAAATTTGTATTACATCTAATAATTCTTATAGCTAGCCTAATTTTTGATCCTTAGATAACATAAATGTTAGAATCTTGATCTTTGTACTCTAGGATCTACAAAGTAATCTAGTTATAAGATAAATGTCCTCTTGTCAATTAAATTGATTCTTGGTATCTTAAAATTACATCCCTCACAATTGCATAAAATATCTAACTTGAAATATTAGATTATTCTCTTCATATCACGGTTTGCTTGAAAGTATGAATTGTAGTATAGTAGACCATGACTCAAGAACTCTGGAAGAAGGCCTCAAGAATTAAGAAGGAAGCTCTTACTAGACAAATCATTGCAATAAAAAGGTTTGTCAAAATATAAAAGGTAGGTCTTAAATTACAAAGTCTTGTTATTTTATTTGGTATATCCATTCTACACTACTAATTGTTGCTATGTCTAGCTCTCCTGAATCTTAAAAAATTCTTGTTTGGGATGATTCATCATCCGATGAATCTACCCACCTTATATATCTCTAATTATTTGCATGAAAAGAACCCTGAAAATTTCTCTGGAAAACCCTAGCCTAAGGGTATGTTGATGATGTGTGAAACCCTAAACCTAATTAGTGTTATTAATGAAGACATTTCTATATTGGTTGACGTATTGATGATGTTGTGTTCTAGATTTTGATATGGTCATAGAAGCTCTAACTTATTAGGGTTGAAATGATGCTGTTTGAAATATCGAACCTTTGAAGTTTTGATATAATAAGGGTTTTCTTTGATAATTAACCAAAACCCTAGGTTTTGGTTAGGTATACAAGGAAAATCCTTGTTATTAAAAGTCCTAGGAATGAAACCCTAGGTATATATTTCTTTGATTAAATCCCTGACTTCTTCTAGGTCAATGTATGTCTAATATATTAATATTGTCTAATCATATGATATGCTCTTGCATGATTATAATCTCCTAGATATGTGTGTTAAACAAATTTATAATGGTCATGATTTCTAGGGTTTGAAATCAAGCTCTAATCAAAGTTTGAAGTTTCTAGGATGACGATTGAAGAATCTAGGGTTTTACATCTAAATCCTAGTAATGATTAAATTATCTAGTATGTGTATTCATATGAATTGATTTAATGTTAATGAGAATTTATAGATGGAAAATATAGGGTTTACATTAAACCCTTGTAGAATTTGTTCATGATGTTTTTTGATGATCAATTAAAAATCTAGGGTTTGCAACTAATTCTAGTGGAAGCTGGTCATATTAATGACTAAGATGTGGTTGATTTTGATTGACTCTAGGATCCTTGTGGGAAGTCTAATATAAAATATGAAAGATATAAAATACTTTTTCTTTTGACTTATTTCTAGGGATCACTATATGACAAAACCAATCTTCTGTCATCTTGATTAAATTGCTAATGTGATTTAGGGTTTGTAACAAACCTGGGAAATAAGTTGAAGTATTGAAGTATAGTCTCTTGTTGATTATGAAAAGTATAAATGCTTCCGCTACTATAAAGTTTTTTTGATGAATAACTTCATGCTTCTCCATAATTGGTTGTAATTGTTGTCTAAATTATTCTGGTACATCATATTGGTGAAGAAGTCCATAAGAGAAGTTGATATGATCAACAGGATGAAAATAATGGAAGCCATAGAATATTCTCCATCACTGAAGAAATAATTTAATCTCCCTACATTAATAGGGAGCTTGGATAAAATAACTCTCCCTGGTTAAGAGGGAGGGCATAACATAAGTCTTGATTGGAGAATATATACTGGAAGAAATGTTGCTACATATGAAGTAGGAAAATGAATATTCTCTCAAATATTCAGCTGATATTCCTACCGAGATTAATAGAAGAGAAACATCGAAACCCTTAAGGTTTGTTTTAATTATATATTTGAAATTTTATTGCTGATTGGTGTTGGGTTGGTATATGTAAATGTCTTGGAGTGTTGGTAGCATGTTTTAAATGCTTGTTGTTATCTATTTGTTTGATTTGGAGATATTTGTTGTTACCAATTTGAAAAATCAAGTGTGTTGAGGATTTGTGTGTAAGACACATTTTCTGGGAGGACATCTGGTCGACCTATGTGTTGATGTATAGTTCCCAAAGTAGGGAGGGTGGTGTTGGTCATAAAGCTCTAACCTTGCATTATGCACCTGGATCCCTAGGTTGATGGTTAGCAAATAAACCTAATAGTACCTAGAGTGGTTGAAAGCTTTAGTCCATATTAGTCCCACTCGGATAGATTTTCGTGGTCAGGAATCTAGTCCGTGGCATTGCGATGCCTAAATTGTTGAGAAACCAAATTGATAGATTTACCTGGTAAGGAATCTAGTCCATGGCATTGTGGTGGCTAAACTTCTTCATAGATAAAGTGAGATCTTCCACGTACTTCTTTTATATATGAATAAATCCCGATTTAAGAGGAAGTGTTGAAAAATGTAACTAGGTTAAGTCTTCATTATTAATGTATTTTTCAAAATAATTTATTATTATTATTAAATGATTTATTAAAGCATGGGTTTCATGCTTGGGTCATATTTAGATTAAGGTATCAATTGCGGACTTCTAGGTTATTCATTACATATTTAAATTGATCCAATTTTTGATTTTAAATCATGTAATATTAGGTTGTTTATTATTTGGTAAAAAGGCTCCTCCATCAAGTCATATTATTCAAGGTCATCATCCTCAGTTTATTCAACAAAATATTCAACTCATCTACTTAAGAAAAAGTCTACAAAGTGAGCCTAAATAACTCTCCTACAAGTCAACTTCACTCAAGTATTAAAGTTGGCCTATATGGAAGACACACCTCTTCAAAGTGCACAAGTCGGATAATTTCCTAGGGAAAAATTACTATAAATACCCCACTGTGATTTCACATTTCCACACTCAGATTTTAATAATTATTTATGTAATCAATTTCAGACTTTATTACAGGCTTGGTGAAGTTTCCATAGCATAGTGGTTTGGTGAAATAATGATGATCTATATGCTCGGTGAAATTACAGTTGTATCGTAGCCCGGTGGTATGATAATATGATGCTATAATACTTTCTCATCTCTGTGCTACATGAAATCATTACCATCTCAAATTCAATTCTATCTCGGTGTGCTACAAGAACTCGGTGCTGTCACAAGTGCTACATAAATTCAGTGCTATCTCAGTGTGCTACAAGAACTCGATGATGTTTCAGTGCTACATGAATTCAATGCTACTCCATTCAATGGCTATCGCAGTAAACATTTCGGTTTCATCAAGATGGAAGAACCTCAAAGCTATCTTTGGAGTAAGATCTAAGATTAAATGTCTTTCTGTACTTTTAGTAATGAGGATGAAGTTTTGGTGCAAGCAAAGGATATCTCGGTGTAAGGATATATTGGTGCTAACATAATGAAGGGATGAATTTATGGAGGAAGTATATAGTCTAAGGGTCTTGGCCATCTCATCTTGAACCTATTGAAAGAAGAATTTTGAATGACTTTTCCCCAAAGAGTGGGGTTTTTCCCTGGCAGCGTGACTATATCTCGTGTCTAAAGTTTGGTAAGTCTAAAGTTGCAATGAATGGTAATCGACGGTTAGGGTCTTGTTGTACTGTACAACGACCCTCCCTTTTTCAAAATTTTAAAAATAAAATTAATTTAGAAATAGGGTCTCTTTTTTATTTTTTCATATAGAAATAAAAGACTTAGAAATAAATTCATTGTTTGAAAGACTTAGTGCATATCTTTATGACCAAGTGTGTATAAAAAAAATACAACATTCAAAACTTTCGAATCCGATCAAATATAAAAGACTTTGTCATATAAAATAAATCAATTATAAAAATGTCTCATGAACAGTAATCGCAATCAGAAATCGGAGAAATCATTAAGAAAAAGTTTTACATACATGCTCAAAACTCCGATGCGATTATTTCAATCTCAAATCGCCAATCGCAAAGGATTTAAAGTTACACATTTTGTTTACATATTTTTCGATGCGATGCGATCAATCGCAATCGCATAATCGGAGCACTTTTTAAATTCTTTGTAGTCAAATTGAGAAATTCCCGATGCGATGAAATTTATTATAAGAACTCATTACAAAGGAAAAGTAAACATTTTAAATTAAAAATCCCTATGTGATGGACCCCACCATATCGCAATCGGAAATTGGAGATGGTCCTTGATAATTCTTTTCGATTGAAACTCCCCGATACGATATACCGCAATCACAATCGGAAATCGGAGAATTTTGTGTTGGGAAAAATACTGAGAGGGGGGGGTGAATCAATATTTACTGCATAATCAAATCTTTTTACTTTTTCATTCCTTAAAAACCATACGCTACTTTCCTTCAGTAAACTAGCGTATATACGCGGATCCCCTTTATGAAACTCGCGTATACACAGAGATCTAGATATGTCATTAAACTTCACTTAAACCATTCCATCATTTATTCATCAGATATTCAATAAGCAGTAAACATGTGTAGTAAGAACAGAATAAACCATCACACAAAGCATCACACATGAACACCAGGATTTTTAGGTGGAAACCCAAGTCGGGAGAAAACCACCGCTGCAGTTGCTCAGCCTTCAATATTTTATTATAGAGAAAACATCTTACAACATGTGTGCTGGCGCAGACTTGACCAGCACGCAGGCACCCACCTGCGCTCGTTTACCAGCCTCTCCTGGAAGGGAGCTCCAACCCCCTGACTCGTTTACCAGCCTCTCCTGGAAGGGAGCTACGACCCCCCGATCTCGTTTACCAGCCTCACCTGGAAGGGAGCTACAACCCCCTGACTGAAGGCTACAACCCTCAGCACTACCTTGGACCACGTTTCATCAATTTTCACACTGGATCCAACAACTTCAATAGAACAACATTTGCAGGCCACGTTTCATCATATTTTCAGACTGGACCCTTTCCATACTTTTAAGCACAAACATACAACACCAACAGATACTTATCAACACAGATCAGATAGCAGAAACACAGCAGAACAGATCAGATATTTCATACCCCTTGCTTCAGCAAACCCTAGTTTTCATACGCGCTTTCCCTTCACTGATGTCGCATATATACGCGCTTCCGTCCACACAAACCAGCGTATACCTCAGTGTATATTTTATTGCGCATACGCGCTTTCTTTTCGCTGAAGCCGCGTATATACGCGCTTCCTCCGCGGCAAAGTAGCGTATAGATCTTCAATCATTACAGAGCAGCATACTTCATCAGATCAGATATTCAGTTCAGATCTACCCTTTTCCTTCAGACAGATGTTCGCCTAGATGTTCGCCTCATCACAGATCTAATCACTCCATAAACAGATCTAGCAAATACAAGTACATTTCAGATCTAAAGATCCCGCTTCATCATTTCTTCATAAGTGCTTCATAGATTCAGATCTATCATCAAACCTTTACCCTTTCCATACAGATATACTTCACAGAGAAGTATTCATTCAAGCTCAGACATCTTGCTCACACTCACCCCTTGTGCATAATGAATTTCTTCTCCTTTTATATGTTTATCCTTTTTCAATACCATGAGCCCCTTTTTCAATACCATGGACCAAAACAATACCATAAGCCCAAAACTACCTGGACGGGGTCAATTAGGCGGATCATTACCCAATACAATGGGTCAATACCATGGTGGTTACCCTTGGATTTGCACTTTTTGAGCGCTTTAGCCCATACGCGACTTGGAACGTTCTTTTCCGCGTGCATACACGACTTCCCCTAGGCCAATCCGCGTATACCAAGAGACATACTCTTTTTCATCATACTTTGAGTACATTCTGAAATCCTTTCTTCATTGCCTTTTGTACACACTGTAGATACATCATATTTTCTTCATCAGGAACATCTTCTCTTAAGCACAACTTCATCAAGTAAGTTGTCATCATCTTCATCAAGAGGGTTGCCTTTCAAGTACAACACTCAACATCATATCATCAACAAACATCATATCACATCAGATTTACATCATTTACTAAGTCCATCAAGTCAAGCATAACTTCATCAGGTGGATTTCCATCAAGGACAACACATGTCAACAGTCGCATGTCTTCATCTTCATTCAGTGGGTTGCCATCAAGGACAACACTCTGCATCATATTTCCAACAGTTTGTAATCGCAATCGGCAATCGGAGAAATCTTTATTGTGATATCTATGTACCATTTGAATACTTCCGATGTGATTGATATTCAATACACTATACACTCATCACATCGGAAGAATTCAAAATAGGTAATTTTATATTATTTCACAAGCGCCAAATCTCCAATGGTACGTTCGACATTGAATAACAAATCAAATGAATATTGGTTTATGATTCTATTTTGAATACATGAGTGTGACCCAAGGAAAACATTTAAATGTTATACAGAATCAATAAATAATGAATCACGAGTTCATAATTTTTATAGATGTTCCCTTCGCTTGCTTGTTTATCACGACTGAGAGCTTATTGCCTTGCAGAATCAAAGAACACCAAACCCTTTCATTCGTAGACCGAGAGAAACAATACCAAATACTGAAATGTCGAAGAGAACAAGAAGAATGAAGGCTGCTGTTGCCGCTAAGTTTGTTGAAATTCCTACAGTCTCAAAGGAAAAGCCAGCAAAGCTGAAGCTGGTTACGGATACATCATGTCAAGGGCTTGGAAAAATGACACGGGAAGGAGTTTATGATCTGATTGAAAGTGAAAACCCTAAAGTCACAATATCAAAGGTTTCAGTTCCTAATGAAGATGACTCAGATTCCGACTCTGAGATTACTAATAGAACACTTGAAAACTCATTCCTACATCGAATTGCAGCCAGAGAAAACATCATTCCTTATTATGATGTGATTCGGTGGGTCATAGATAATGTAGAAATAAAGAACAGAATGTTTATTTCGGCTTCTGGAGCATCTTTTGGATCATTTAAAGGAGAAGACATTAAAGCAATGTATCATCTCCCGGATCCGCAGAAGATCTATAACAAAGAATTTGTCAAAGAGTTTGTTGACAGTAACAAGGTTCAATCTGAACCTATCAAAGAATGGAGGAAAAATCTTGAAAAGCACAAAAATGAATCATCCAGTATGTATTCAGTAGATTCTCTTTTACCCCCATACTGCTATGCCGCTGCCATGATGTGTAGATTATTTGGTAATGAAAATTCTACTAGGTTTTCTATACAAATGGTTCCTTTAATCCTTGCTGCTGTCAATTCCGAAATTATGGACTAGGCTTTCATTCTTTTTGATAGGATAGCTAATAGGATACTCGAATATAGACAAGATAAAAATGCTGGAAATGCCACTCCCTTTTTCTTCTGTGCTTATATTCTAGACGCCCTTTGTTTCAATTCTGAGTTTCCCTTGTTAGGATGGAAATGGACTTCTAAAGATCCTACTCCAATTCATATATATCATAAACTCCTTTGGAAAGTTCATTTCAAAGATCATGTTTATAGAATATGTCATGGTTTCCTTATCCTAGTATTTCAAACCATTTTCAATCACTTCCCTCCTAGATTCTCTGACAAAGCTAAAACTGACTTATCCTCAATAGGAGATTGGTTTGGAGAAGAAAAATTCACGTATGTCAGGATTTTCGGGAGTATTGTGGAACCCCATGTTCTCCCTCTTTTTGTTCCAGATAAACTTCTAGCCCAGGAAATATCTTATCAATTAACAGTTGAAGGAATGTCTAGATCTCTGAGCAACAATAAGAAAAGAATGTGGCCTTATTTTCCATTCAATTGTGGACATTTTACTTTGAATAACTTCAAACATGCAGAAAAGGAAGTCGTCAAAATAAAGGACTTAAAATTCACAACAATCCCGGGGAGACAGTATGATCCACAAAAGATAGCTTTTAATGTTACTTCTTCAGTTTCGATTGCTCGATTCGAGCATGAACCGGATGAATTTGATGATTTGTTTGTTTCATTAGATAACTTTTCTCAATTTTATAATTTGGCCAAATCCAAATTCTAGAAAGAAGAGATGAATAAATTTATGTTATTTAGAAGACAAAGATTGTTGAAAGCTCCTCTAGATCAATTAAGAGTTCCTATGCAAGAGTCAGAAACAGAGGATGCATTTGGAAAAACAGTAGGAGAAACATCTACCAGTAAGGTCACTACACAATCATCTACTGGCCAGCCCATTGTGCATGTACATACTGAAAAGGTGAGCACTGATGGCAAACCCAATGTTCAGAAATAAAATACTGATGGCAAACCCGATGTAAATATTGATCAACAATCCACAACTCAAACAGAGAAATAAGGCACACGTACTGATACTAATGTGCATAGTAAAAAAGAAGGATCAGATAGCAAAACTAATGAACAAGAAATAAATACAGAGAAATCAAATACACAACTTGGAGGAAACAAAACTACTGAGAAAATAGTAGACTCTGTTGATCCTAATGTTTCCTCACAATTGTTGAAACAATATAATCAATTTGCTCATCAATTAGGACTGCAGGATGATCCCAAAGAGAAAGAGCCAGAAGATCAGGATGTTGAAATCATTCCCGAACATCCTATAGGACAAATTATATTGAAAATTGAGGAAATTCCTCCTCTGGATATATTCTACATCCCTAAACATAAGGCTGTTGTGAAAAAATAGAGAAAAAAAAAGAGAATTGATCAAGACATTTTTTCTTCTTCACAGGAGGAATTCATGAACATTGTTTATAAGAATGCTGAAGTGAATCCATCTGAGGATCTCACTAAGATGTCCCAATATGCAGGAGCATACAATGCTGCAACAATAGATAAAGCTGCAGAAGTTTCTCAGTTAATGACCCAAAAATATCTACATATATCTTTACTTGAAGAACAAGCTAATAAAAATCAGCAGAAGATTTCTCAATTAGAAAATCAATTACAAGATCAGGAACTCAGGTCTAAAGAGCTAGAAGAGCAGCTTGCCACAGAAAAGAAGAAAGTTGATGAAAAGGCTTTGAGAAAACGACAACATTTGAATCAAGAAATTTCAAAGCTACAAAATTTGTTACAAGATGAGAAGAATACAAAGATTGTGCAAGAAAAAGAATTTCAAGCAGCTTTAGATAAGTTCAAGGATTTCCCAAAATTAAATGAATTCAAATCAAAGGCTCTTGAAGCCAATAAACTGCTGTCTCAGCAGTTAAATAATTTTTGTACAAAATTGACACAAGCAGAACCATTGTTTGATATCACATCATATTTGATCCAGGACATAATTACTCTCAGGCAAGAAATTGATAACACTGATGAAAATATTTCTGAATTTCTTACTTGGAAAGACACAGAAAAAGGCAAAAAAGCTAATCTTCCTAGGATAGAAGAAAGACATAAAGAAATCTTGTTTACAGAGTGGGAACAATAGTTAATGAAAGCCGAGAGAGCTATATCAAGAGCTAGAAGCATGATGGGTAATATAACACAATTTATCAATGACATCTTGTATGCAATTAATTTAATTTCAGATTGTGTTCCAGGCAGTTTACTCAAAGTTAAAGAAGCTGATTTCAGATGGAAAGAAGAAATAATGAATAAAAATCAACAGATCAACAAAATTCAAACAATATCTTGGGATAATATGTGGACTTATATGATTAAGCCACTCAATCAACAATTAGCTATTAAAATCTTATCAAATGCTGTTGATTGTTTAATTCCAGAATTCTATGATGCGACATACGCCGGACAGTTACATTCAAATATGAGTCATCCATCGGAGGTCCATGAAATGCTAGAAATTTTCCACCTGGCTACATTGAACGAGAAGCAAAAGCAATGAATCAGTTCCACAAAAGATAACATTTCTGTTTTTAAAGTTAATAGATTGTAGCAGTAGTAGTAGGATTCTGTTTTCATGTAATGTAATATTTAAACCCCTCTCATGCATTGGAGAAGGGGTCCGGAGTTGTAATATTTTTGGACTTGGAGATTACATTTATGTACTCCATTGACTCTTATATTTTATAAAGGATCACATCTGGTGATTTTTGTGCGGAATTATTTTTAAAGAGTTGCATTTATGTACCTTGGATTTGATTTTGCATTGGAATTACTGGATCAGAGTATCGGATTTCATTTGAAACTTTCAAGATGGATAAGGTATTTTTATCTATTCACTGTTAATTTCTTTTGTTATATGATATTCTCTTTTAAATTTGTTATCATTTATATATATTTCATTTTCACCATATTTCTTTATATATCATTTTTGATTATATTAGAAATATTCACCTTTCATAAATGTATGTAAACTGATATACAATGATGAATACAATATGCTAATATAACTCTGTTTAAATTCTTAAATAGAGTTATCTTTATTTGTCACTGCACATTTCAATTAAACATTAATACATTTTTATGGTTATTGTTAAATTGGAATAATTTTAAGTTGTATTCACATATGATACCCGGGTTAGTCTTAGAATTTCCTTATCAGTACTTAAACTAGATTAGATAGTTTCATTTTAGTTGTTTAGTCCCATTTTCATTCATCCAAATCAATCCATCATCAAATCATTAGTTATAAGGAAACTGGTCCTTTCAATCCAGTCAGAGCCACCATACCAAACGGATAAGGAGCTGTCCTAAGGTCCCGACCGGGTGGTTTTCCCCAATGTTTGAAGCAGAGATTTTCTAGGCTTCAACAGGTCTTAATGTGCAAATTGATAACCTTGAGGAACAATACCTGTAGCTGGAGGAGGATATCTAGGATAACCTGAGATAGCTTGAGAAAATGGGATTGGAATACCTCCAGGGTATCCAGGGTTAGCCATACCAAACTAAGCCTTGAGCTGGTATTTGATATGTATAACCAAGGTATGGTTGACTCTGGTAAACTGGATTTTGTCCCATTTTTCCATATTGAAATTTCCCTTTAAATGGTTGACTTTGAACAAACTGACCTTGAAAGGTTTGACCCGTAAAAGGTAGAATTGTTTGAACCGTAGTTGCACCAGGTTTTCCTACAAAGGTTTGAGTCATAGAATGAACGGTAGGTCCAGTTTGATGAGCAGTAATCTCAGGGATTTCTTGTGTAACCGTTGGTGTTTTGGTTTGAAGGGTTGTAACAACAGGGGTTTGAGAAACTCTAGGGATAGGTGTACTTGGTTTTTGAATGGAAATTTGCGCAGAAGATTGGATAGGATTACTTGGAGTACTCAGACTAGCTTGCTGACTACTAGGCACAGATACCTAAGGGGTAATTTGAAGTGCACTCTAAACATGTTGTTGGAATTGGGTAAAACCAAATTGTCCAATTGACTGAGCAAGTTGATTATACGGTACTTGTAAAGAAGGCTGCAAATATTTTTGATTCAACAACATACTCCACACAATATTAACGCATGGGTAAGGAGCTCCCATAAAAGGTTGCAATGCACAAGGTTTACCATAACCAGTTTGAGGCATTGGAACATAAGTTTGATAATTATTGGGAAAGTTTGATCCTACAACTGAGGGATAATTTCCAGTAAAATATTTTCCTTCGTGAAAGGATAGATGCTCTTGATAAAACTACTATCCTTGGAAAGGCAACTGTGCTTGGAGAGGCTGTTGCCCTTAGAAAGGCTACTGCCCCCAGGCGCTATATAGCCACCTTGAGAGCTAGCTTGAGGAATATTTCTGGAAAACATATATACATGTTCCATTGTCAAATATTTGGTGGTAGATTCATAGAGACCAGTTGATTTTGTAAAAGTTTCAGAAGATGGAGATGCTCCTGAGAAAGTTCCAGAGAGCAACTGATACCCAACATGAACCGATGGAACACCATACAAAAATGTTTCTAGTGATGATGAAAACATAGATGACTCAATAGACATGTTTGGTGAAGCCATGTAACTACCTCTGGGTATAGAGTAAAAAGGTATGCGACGTGGTGAATGATTGTAACCAGAGTTATGCGGAAAGTTGGTAATTTGATGATACCAAGGATCCAGTCTAAAAGGAATGTAAAGGTAAATTTGTTCACTAAACCCTAGATCTAAATATTTTTGACATGAAGGAATTGTGATCTCTTCTTCCGTGTCAGAAATCTCTTCAATACTAATTAGGCCAGGAGGAAGATTCTTAGTAATAAGAAGTTTCACTCGAGGTCGACGAGGATGACCAGGAGTCTGGGCTATGAAATCTGAAGGTGACTAAGACGAAGTATATTCAAATTCAGGCTCAAATATTTCAGGTTCAGTGAATTGAGTATCTGAAAATTCACTAGTAACAAATTCAACTGTAATTACTTCAGAAATTTCTGGTTGTTCTTGATCTTTTTCAATTATCTGAGGTTGATTAACTTCGAAATCAGGATGTATTAAAATGGATGTTTCTCCTTGTTCAGTAGACCCGGTTCCTGATTGTTGAAATCTTTCAGTTTTAATTTTTTCCAATTGACTGGGTGTATATTAAGGGGGATTCCCCTACATTCTACGTGAATTTCTCGGTAAGTCAGCCACGTTTAATATTTTAACACACGAAATCAAAGCATTTCAAAAGAATACACCTAAGGTTGCTAAGAAAAATCAAGCAAATGAGCACGTGCCTACAAAATCTAAGAGAAAAACCATACAAAAACAATATGTTTCCATAATAAAAGAGTTATTTGGTGATGAAATCCAACATCGCGGAAATTATTGTGGAAAAATGGCAGTTGGAAAAATTGCCCTGACAACCTGCTTAATGAAACAGTCTGGTGCAAGTACCTCCACTATGCCATCTCGAAGTGAAGAGTACCCTTCCAAAAGTTCAAGTGAGTCTAGTCAACGTTTGCTCCAGGTATAGTGGGACCTTCCCTCCACCATCACCTTGGGAAAAATCCTAAATATTATGGCCACTAAGGTAACCAACTAAGACAATTGCACCTGGGGGAACAATCTACGATCCTATATACATGCAAGGGCATTGTATCAAGCACAATCCCCTTGAAATCTCCTAAAAATGGTAAATTCAAGGTTTTCTAACAAGCGACCCTAGGCTCCTCAATAATGGTTAATCTGAGGTTACCGTTTGTATTACGTGCACATATTCTATCTTCACCAATGAAGTAGGTACGATTACCTCATTGGGTCTGACATGACCTTGTGCTTGATTCTTATAAGAAGAGATTCCCAGAGTACAAATGCAACAATTAGATTTCCCTATCGCAATATGCTACTTTTTTGTTTTAACTGCTTTGGAATGTTTATTACAACCTATTCCAAAACAGTAGCCTAAGCTGAATTGGTGGAATGAGCCCTAGAAAATGTAAAAAATGTCTATATTGATTTTATCAAGTGCTGTATTGATTTGGCTGTTATTTAACACAAAGGGGTATGGAGATGAAACTTGATGATATTGTGACCAGACTCAAAATTACTCTAAATGAATCAATATGAAAAATGTGACTCTTTTATTTCGATTAATTATATTTAGGAGAAAGTTGAAAGATTTTTGAACTCAAAAGCACAAGTTTCCTCAAACTTCAAATAAAATTCCTTTTCAAAAAGAAAACAATTTCATTAAGAACACAATTTCCAAGCATGATCAATTTCTCTTTTGCGAATAAAATTCCATTGATTACAAAGTCAAAAACTACAATTTTGATAAAAAAACAAATCTCAAAAGAAGGCAATTTCTAAAAAACCCTAGAAACTATAAAACTTCAAATCAAATCAAAGTTCTAATTATCAGTCCTTACTAGGATATTTATGAATGTCTTTCTAATGATTTCCCTGAATTTTAATCAAACTAAGAATGTTTCCACTTATCCCAGCATAAATGAAATCATGAAAGACTAGCTTGTGATAAATCAAGCTTCAGTGATCTAGAAGCTTTTTCATTTTGCAATCGAATAAGAAACAAATATTCAAAAAAGGTAAGGTTGGAAATAATCCTGGTGGCTCAAGGAGACAATAACATAAAACCAATGGCCTTAGGCAAATGAATGTATCTTCCAAAAGGAGCAACAAAAAACCAGGGAAAACCCTAACTCTATAATGCAAAAAGGCTGATTAATTAAACAAGACTCTAAGATATTAAAGAGGAGTTCATACACAGGTTTTGACAACTGGAGTAAATGAGGTTAAACCTCAAGAAATTGGTTATCTAATTATGGAAGAGATAATTTCAAAAATTTCAAAATTTCTGAGTGGGTGCACAACTTCTCAGTTAACACTAGTGCGCATGCACACTGAACTATACTGACAAGTCATGCAGGTTGCCGCTTTATTTTCCATAGAAAACCACGTAGGAAGAGAAAAAGTTGGAAAACTTTTTTTTTAGGTTTTCTATGTCAGAGAATCTAAAAGGTCATGTACCCAACCATACACATATAAGTTGAAACAAGAAAGATAGAATTTCAAACTGAACATAACCAAATAAAACTAAACATGTATTCCTGAGTATGGTCGCCAACTTGTTACCAGGATTAATCCTTCTTGTAGACAAGAGAGATCTCCCTAGTACTCTAATGAGTAACTAGAAACAAAGATCCATTGAATATCTCTTTCTCTAGATTATTTGTACTTTAGATTATTCCAACCATAAGATAAGGAGTTTATGCTCCTACCTTTAAACCGATATGTTCGATGTAGCCTTTTTCCTGTCACTCCAAAGCAATTCCTTAATGCTGAGAAGAACCTGCAATCAAAAACAACAAAAAATATCAAAGCATCTACAATATATAATAATCATAAATACTAATCCAACTTACTGATCAAGGAATCTAAATATTTACATCATTTCCATGAATTCAGAAATAAGACAATGAGGAAAAGAGATCCATATTTATTATCAGAAATTAAAAAGAGAAATCTTACAACCTATGGCTTGATGTTGCACAGATTTATCCCGTATGTTTGGGAAATCATTTTCCTTCAGTATGATAAGCATTCCTCTCTAGAATGACCAACATGAAGTCGTGTGCACAAAGGTGTAATCTTCACTGTGCCAATAACAACTTACTAGCTCAGAAACTATGAACTCTCTCCAACTTCGAATCTATACAAATCAGTATCTACCCTTAAACCTGAAACCTTAGTTCAATTTATAAAGAGATTGAAGTAGTTTCAGATCCATTAAGAGAGGTATGGGTTCCTCCCATGAAGGGATTTGAGTTCCTTTGACCAAGGGATAATCTCCATGAGTAGAGGGATAAAGCTCGAACTGACGCGACTCTAGAGGCTTCCAGTTGGGAGAATATTCAACCAAATAGGCTTCTAGAAGTTACTTTTTATGTTTACTTTCTTTTTATGGGGATGCACAGGTTTTAGTGGTGAAAAAAGTGATGATCATCATGGCTAATGGAAGAAGCATCAACGCATGCATAGGAAAAGGCTATAAAAATGCGCAAGCAATCTTTTAAGGGTTTTACAGAGATTTTCTCCAATTTCCAAGACTTGGTTTAGGAACATGATATGGATGGTGATAGACCCATATTGACAGTCAACTATCATGGTGAAAAAATGACGTGTAACACTCCTTCATTCACACCATACAGATTGTACTATAGTACTTTGAGATCCATTAACATCATCAGTGTTTTCTCTCGTGTCTGTTAATGACTTACATCATTGGTCAGTAATCAGATGGTGTCTACCATGTTCTACCTCAATTCATTGATTCACATGGTTAGAATCATACATAGGACGATCAAGTGAACGAGATAGAAGACCGCAGATCTAGTTTCATCCATCTAGGCTGCAATTTCAGGATAAATGCAAGATTACAAAGCATGATGGCTATGATAAAAAATTCATCCAATCATGGGTCCACGCTTTGTCATCAATGGATGTGTATTTTTGATCATTATACGTGTAATGTTGGCTTATGTGTTGATTATGGGTATGCCTCCCTCAGTAAATATATCATGATGTAAATGTATTGTAATAGATGATGATATCAAATGGTTGTTCTTGATCCAGACTTGGCACAAAGTAAAGAAATTTAGTCATCATCCACTATTTATGAATTTGCGCCTTATGGGGAACTCTGTTATAGGCCATTTTTCGCATATTGTCAATATTCCTATGAACTAGATCAATCAACATCCATGAAAATTTTTTCATCATCCCTACACAAATCCCTAGGCTTGACTCTCCCAAATCCCTGAGTTTCTAGGTTTAACAACTTCATTTCCATTATTTTAATTCCCAATGCATCCTGTTACCTTAGGAACCCGCATTTAGTGTAGGTTTCTCCATTCTACACCTACACTGATCATTAGTAGGTTGTCCCTTGCTGGGGGTGCGTTGATTCTAGAAATTTGGAAAAAATAAAAATAATCCCAAAGATTCCTCTTCCAGAAGATTCCAAGAGTTGATGCAACCATTTACCTTGGATAAGAACTTCAAATCCTATCTAATCCCACCTTGGAGATTTCACCTCTTATCCCTTGATCTCTTCATCTCATCAAAAGTTTATCTCAAGCCTATATTGGTAAATGGATACGAATTCCTAAACTACCATCCTCTCCTATATATTTACTGCCATCGACAAGATAGGGGTTGGATTTTGGAGATTGATTACCCTCGTGTTGTTGCCTTGGTTCTAAGAGAGTCATCATTCCATGCATTAAGGTGACATAGATGTGTGATTTGTGGCAAGGAAGGACAAGTCAACTTGGAGAGTTCTATACATGATCAACTCCTATATTTGGTTGTAACTCTCTCCATTTCTATTAATACAAATATTACATTGTTTTCCTATATATGATGTTTATGTTCATATGTTTCAATTCTTTGTTGATCCATTGAATGAAGTGATTGGATAGTGCTACATAGATATCATAGATATTTTTCATGTTGTGTTTGTATTTGCAAGTTCTAATTATAGCAAATGGAGCTAGGATTGGAGCGTACAAGGCAAGAAGAGAGTGAAGCTTATGACGAATTCCAAGTAATCCTAATCTATTTGTTCAATTAATTTAAGGGAAAAACTATATAATTTGATTTATGTTGTTATAGACCAGGGAACTATGTCTAGGGAAGAAACTTTTGTCCGTAATCGTAGATTCCACATAACACTCCTATTGACGTGAGCAGGACTCCAATATCTGATTTGATGATGCTTATTTCACTTATGATGAGTTCTATCCTTTAATATGTTATTTATTTCAATGCTAGTTCATAAACCAAGACTTACTATACGATAATTCCAAGACCTCCTTGAATCCATTTTGGAAAACATATGGTCTTCAAGCTACGTTTTCCCATTCTTCAGCTTAGCTTTGATACCATGTTAGAAAATCAGAAAGGTAGAAATATTTTTTTTATCTTGAAAATTACTTGTGATTTATTAACAATCTTATTAACTTCTCTTATGTCTTATTTTATCTTCTTATCATCAATAAACTACTAAAATATAAATTCATGAAGATTTAAATAACAAGGACATGTGATATAGGCTCTCAGACAGGGAAAAACCCCTCTCCTAAGGGAAAACCCAAAAATTCTCTTCTCTTCCTTTAGAAAAAAAACAAATTAGACAACCAAGACCCTTAATAAAGACAAAAACCTCCTCTAATATACCAAGACAACCTTGAATATAGTCCTTCTAATAAGCTTCTTCAATACTGTATCAACCAAAATTTTAGCCCTATTTCATCAAAATTTCGGCCTTACATCAGACCTACAATTTTGGCCCCCTCTACAACCTAGAAACTTGCACGTGTGATAGAAAAAATAATAATTTTAGATTCCTTTTGCTATATAAGTGTCTCCTTCGCTATGATTCTCCTTTCCTTCTAGGCCTTTCACACTTATTTCTTCCTCTTGCAACTGCATATGAAAAACTTGTTGAGTGAGAGGCTTAATAGGTCGAATTCCCATCTTATTTATAGTTTGTTCAAGGTGGTTGAATCCCTTCATGAGGCCAACTTGTCTTCTCTTGAGGCTGACTTGGTGGAGGAGGAAAAAAATACATTTTTGACTTAATTACAAATTTCTTTCTTGACACAAAATCCCAATAAGGGTATAGGACAAGATGCCATGGACAATGAATCATGACATAAACCCTAGAAGCACACAATAGGTGATTTGACCTAGAAACAAAATAAATAAAACATGAAACCCATGCTTATAAATAAATTTTTTCTTACAATATTTTTTCTTTTCTTTTGATAAATACATTACATCATGACCTAAATACAATTATGAGGACCAATACTAGTTACATTTATCAACACTCCCTCTTAAATAGGGAGTTATTCATAATTGTTCAACTGGTATAAGGTTGACCTCAATTTG
This sequence comes from Pinus albicaulis, assembly GCA_034641835.2. Taxonomy (NCBI): domain Eukaryota; kingdom Viridiplantae; phylum Streptophyta; class Pinopsida; order Pinales; family Pinaceae; genus Pinus; species Pinus albicaulis. Next base: position 1,620,021,418 of record CM076580.1, read on the forward strand.
AAATGTTCCAAGAAGAGTACAAAAACATACACAATGTTAGGGATACCAAAACTGCCAAGGTATCCAACACATTAAAGATCCAAGTGTTAATGACACTATTTCAAGGATGTATCAACTTCATGATCCAAGTGTCATTTTAAAGACACTAATACAAGGATATAAGACACTTTTAGGGACTAAGGTGTCATCATGGTAGCATGTCACTATAGGTACCATTAGGCTACAACCTTGGTATAAATCCAACTAGATATATATACCATCTAGGCCTTTATTCTAAGACACCAACCCTCAGGGATCCATGTATCATCAAGGTCAAACACAACAAAAAATCTCCACATGACCAAGATACCCTCCTAGACCAAGATCTATACATCATAAAGGCCAAAATATAACATGAGATCTTATTCCAACCTGGCCACAATGTCCTCCCAAGTATCGTCATACATGCAGTTTTATGGTGCTCATCTCTCCCTCTCAACAAAATCAGAGATATCCACCAATCCAAGCATGCTTATCAATTATTCAAAATTTCTGAGGGAGAAATCCACACATAAACTATTAAACATATTGTAGTCTAAATCACTTCAATGTATGGGTTCTTATTATCAATATGCTATCACATTCTTCGGGATCCTCAACCTTTTTGATGCTGCTTAGGTCATCATAGTATCTGATCACGTGTTCATAAAATTTTCTCAAAATTGAAAGTTACAGGAATGGGTTGAAACTAGAATGGCTACGTAGATCTCGTCTTCCTGATTCCAGTGTCATGAATGGTTCGAAAAACTGATGTCGTATGAGGGAGATATTGCGTTCTAATCAATTTCCCAAACAGTTAAATTTTGCGATAGGTTTGAATGGGATGCCTAATTGTTAATTTTGGACAAATAGGTCCAAAATCCATGTTGTGATGCTCATATTAAGATGCCGATATTTTTATTGGACTCCTCTTTTCGAGAGGTGCAAGATCGACTTAAATATTATCTTAATCCGATGAGCAGAACATTTATTTTGAATTTATTCAAAATATGTGCAGGTCGGCCTTAAGGTTTTGTGCCCCAGCAGTTGTGTCACACACACCCTCATTGATGGATATATATCCGTCAACGTTGGAGGACATTTTCACTCATTACATCCTCTCACATTTCTCTCTCCTCATCTAATTGGTTTGATGACCTTGGAGGCTCTTCTCTTCAGACGTGGGAAATTTCAGCAAGAAACACATTTATGTTTTCGGCCTAGGGTTTCTACAGCAGCATTGACTTTGGACAACGCAAGGTCAAATAGACCTAAAACTCTCCCAAAAGTTTGATTTTCCAAATCCACATTTTTTGGCATTATTCCCAAGGCTAGACGTTGACTTTGACTTGGCTACGTTGACCTAGTTGCTGTTGTTGTTTGTGTTGACCGTTGACTGACAACGTTGACTTTTGGTTGACTTTTGGGTTGACCGTTTTGGTTTTCCTAGAGGGTTGTGTGACATTTCTAGTTGGCTGACCATATTGAGATTTTGCTGGTTGAAGCATCCTGCTGATCACCGTAACACATCAACACACTTATATATTTTGGCTTGTCTTCTGTCGATCTACTAGTATGTTCTATTAGCATTTTAATTTGTTTTTTATGTGATTGCTGACTGATATTGGGATAAAAAGTAAATTTGAATCAAGCATAGAACGTCTACAAAAATTTACATGGAATCAGAGCTGACATGAAGACAAAGCCCTAGTTTGTAGCAATCACCGAAGAAGAGCATGTGTCCCTCTAACTACAATGGATTTAAGGCTGATGACAAATTGACTGGGAAGGATGAATTCCATTCCTGGAAGATGACATTGGATCTTATGTTTGAATACCAAGATGTCATGGACTATGTGCATGGTAAAATTCAAGAGCCTCCATCTACTGCAACTGCTGCTGCTAAAACAAAGTACAAGAAGGGAGAAATCAAAGCGAAGCTGGTGATCAGGGGATCTATTCATAAGAGTTTGGTTGCCTACATCTCTGAGTTGGGAACATCCAAGGAGATGTATGATAAGTTGGTCAAATGTTCAAGGCCAACAATGTGAATCAAGTCCTATTATTCAAGCACCAACTGAAGAATCTGAACAAAGGAAGGGACGAGTCTGTTCAATGATATTTTTTGAAGCTGACCGAGGTCAGGATTAATCTGTTGGCTATTGGGGAGACAATAGTTGATCGATAAATGGTTCTCACCGCACTTGGAGGTCTCTCATCCAAATGGCATGTGTTTAACACTACCATTCTCAATAACAATTTCATACCTAACTTTGACAAAGTACTATCAAGATGCATACAATAAGAGACATGGATGAAGAAATATGAAAATGAAGGAAATGCTGCTTTCACTGCTCATTCTAGAAAGAAGAACTTTGGTGGTCCAAGGAACAAAGGAAGAGTAGGGGCCCAAGGAAATAAGGGCAAGTGTTACACTTGTCACAAGCGAGGTCACTATGATAAGGAATTCCATTTCAAGAAGGATTCTCCCTATGATGATGACAACAAAAACAACCGGAGAAATGGAAATCAAAGGAACAACAGGTTCAAGGGAAAGAGGAAGGTTCCCTCTGGTGGAAATGGTCAACCTTTCAAAACTTCGAGAAATTTCAGGTATGAGGAATCAAATTTTGTTGATAAAAGAAATGAATTCATTCTTGTATCTGCCCTCTCTGCTGCATCTCCACCCGAGAATATTAATGTCTGGTTGATAGATAGTGGTGCCTCAAGGCACATCACTGGGTTCAAGGAAGCACTTTCTGATATGGTTGAGAAGGATAATAATATGGAAATTATCCTTGGAGATAATTCCACATATCCTGTGAAAGGGACAGGGACTGTGACCCTCCACTTGTCTCAAGGTCAAGTCCTCCGCTTGTAGGATGTACTCTATGTACCTGATTTGAAGAAGAACCTTGTGTCTATATCGGCCATGGAAGACAAAGGTTTCAATGTGGAATTCATTGATGGGAAGGTGCGTATCTGGAAGAAGAATTTCAAGGAAGCTATCACGATTGGGTTTAGAGTTGATACACTCTACCAGGTTGGAGAAATCCACTGGGAGCGATGACGTGTGATACTATCCAATAGACTGAACTATGGCACCAGAGGTTTGGACACCTTCACTACAAGGCCCTTCCCGAAGCAAGGAAGGTGGTGACGGGGATGCCCGAGTTCACAAATAATCATGAAGGTGTATGTCAGGGTTGTGCCAAAGGAAAGCATACAAGGGACCTTTTCCCTCAAGCGTCACAAAGACATCTGATGTCTTACAATTGATACATTCTGATCTATCTGGTATGCTGCCTATGACATCCTTGGGAGGATGTTCTTATTATATGACATTCATAGATGACTTCTCTCGCAAAACTTGAATATACTTCTTGAAGAAGGATGAGGCTTTCATGTGGTTCAGTACCTTCAAAGCCTTGGTGGAAAATATGACAGGGAAGAAGATCAGATTTTGAGGATAAAAACTGATGGCACTAAATATGAGTCAAATGAGTTAAAGGACTTTTGCGAGGCGCATTAGAGGAGACTTCTACGGCCTATACTCTTGATCAGCTTGATCGGAATGGTGTTGCTGAACAAAAGAATAGGACCATTATGGAAGCTGCCCATGCCATGCTATGTGACTAAGGTCTTCCGAAGTTTCTGTGGGGAGAAGCTGCGAACACTGTTGTGTACATACAAAATCGATACCCGCATTCCGCTCTGAACTCCAAAACTCCCGAAGAGGTTTTCTCTGGTAAGAAACTTGACGTCTCACATTTTATATTTTTCGAATGTCCTGTTTATTTTCATGTACCGAAGGAGAAGAGGAGCAAGCTAGATGCTTCTAGAAATAAGGGAATGTTTATGGGCTATAGCGAAACTTCAAAGGCCTATAGAGTCTATGTGTTTGTTCAAATGGAAGTGGAGATATGCCACGATGTTACCTTTGACAAAGATGCTTCTCTGAGGAAAGTAATCAATCTTCCAAGAACTGAAGAAGATCATGAAGCAAGGCCTAGAAATCAAGAAGAACTGAAGGATGACACGATGGGCGATGTTGAAGGACCGATGGACCCAATTGATCCACCCCCTTCAATGAGGAAGAGACCATCATGGCTCGGGGACACTCTCGAGGATGCCGAGGGACATATGGCCCCAAGGGGGACATTCAGCGATAGTGTAGATACCCGAGGGTATCTGGTACGCCATAATTACTATTATCTGTCGAACCTGGATCTTTTGAGGAAGCCGTAAAGCATCAAGTCTGGAAGGATGTTATGCACGAAGAGTATGAGTCCATCATGAAGAATGATGTCTGGGATGTGGTTCCAAGACCGGAGGACAAAGCAGTTGTCACCTCGAAATGGCTCTACAAGATCAAGCATGGATCTGATGGAAGTGCTGAAAAGTTCAAGGCAAGATTCGTTTCCCGTGGCTTCTCTCAAAAGGAAGGCATAGATTATGATGACATATTTGCACCTGTGGCCCGATATACCACCATTCGATCTATTATAGCCCTTGCTGCTACGCAAGGATGGAGTCTGCGTCGGATAGTTAAGATTGCCTGCATGGTGCAATAAAAGAGCAGGTGTATGTAGAACAACCTCTAGGGTTTGAAGCCCGGGATTGGGACACTCATGTACAGAGGTTGAAGAAAGCCCTCTATGGGTTGAGGCAAAGCACCCGAGGAAGCAGTACGAGAGGATGAGTAGCTACTTGATGAAGGTAGGGCTTCCAAAGTGTCATCGATCTAAACCTTTAGCATTGGGTTGTCCGGGGAAGCCTCTCGTGCAGTGTTGTATGTGAAATGAACTCTTCTAATATGTGTTGGACCTCTCATTCATAAATGCGAGAGGGAGTTGGATTGAGTTTGAGATGAAGGACTAGGGTGATGCACTACTTCCCGAGGCTTGGAGTGCGAGACTGGAGATTTTCCTTTCTCGAGGAAAATATATTGTGAAACTTCTAGAAAGATTTGGTATGGTGGATTGCAAGTCTGTGTCAACACCAATGGAACTCAACTTCAAGAAGTTGAGTGGCAGCGCTGTTGGGCCCGTATTGGCAAATCCTACTGAGTATCGTCAACTCGTAGGGGCTCAAATGTTCTTAGTGAACACCCGTCCAGATATATGTTTTGCAGTGAACACTTTGAGTCAACAGATGGTTGAGCCTCATCACTTTCACTGGGTTGGTGCCAGGAATCTTCTGAGATACCTTCGGGGCACGATAAACCATGGACTGAGATACACTGCCGAGAGCGTGACACTTTGTGGATATACTGATGCCGATTGGGCTAGCAGTGTGGTGGATCGTAAGAGCACATCGAGATGTTGCTTCAATCTTGGTTCTGCTTCGATTTCATGGATGAGCAGGAAGTAGAAGTTGGTGGCTTTAAGCACCGCAGAGGCCGAATACATTGCAGCAAATATGGCCTGTTGTGAAGCAGTTTGGTTGCGAAAGCTCTTTAGTGAGTTGTTTGGACATGTGCTAGATAACACCGTGATACTCTGTGATAACCAGAGTGGGATTCGCTTGACCGAGAATCCTGTGTTCCACGACCGATCCAAGCATATTGATATCAGGTACCATTTCATCCGGGATATGGTATAGCGAGGCGCCGTAAGGCTCGATCATATAAAAACTGATGAGCAGGTCGCGAATATTCTCACCAAGCCCCTCGGGAAGGTCAAGTTCGTAACCTTCCGTGAGAGACTTGGTATCGTGGAACGACCCTATGATGTGGGTCCTGTTGGACGATGAGCTCGAGGATCTCTGGGGGCTTTGGGGACAGCTTCTCGGAGCTATGAGAAACCACAAGGCTAGGCTTGCCAAACCTTGTTGGTGTGCTTGGACCCCACTGTTATGATTATTGAGTTGGTTCACCTCTCATTATCTGTGCCCCGTATGCATCCTACCCATTGAGTTCAGGGCTCATGGAAAGTACCTCTCATTTGGCCAATGAGATGGGAAAAGCTAGAGACCAGTAGCAAAGACTGATGGACACATCAGAAATTGACGTACTCTCTATCTAGGAAGGCACGGTCCAACCACTTAATCTCGGATCAAGTCTAGTGAGGTCTCGGACCTCTGCCCGACTTCAGGTTAGATGAACCAACTTCGGGTTGGTTGGAGACTCTTTGTGAGTGTGATAGAGGTTTCGGACCTTTGGGCTGAATTTGTCAGCCGGGGGATGATGTCTTTGTGATTGACCCACTTCTGTTCTGAAATAAAGAGGCCAGCAAAGCAAGTTATGGCGGGATGACGCACGATGTTTGAATGCACTGGTGGATGGAGTTCTCCCTAGTTGAGAGGGAGTGTTAAATTTTGACAACTAGGTCCAAATTCCATCTTGTGATGCTCAAGTGAAGATTCCAATATTTGTATTGGATTCCTCTTTCGGAGAGGTGTAAAATCGATATAAAATTGATTTTAATCTGATGAGCATAGCATTTATTTTGAATTTATTATTTACAATAAATTTAAGTGCAGGTCAGCCTTAAGGTTTTACACCCCCAACAGATGTGTCACACACCCAAATGATGGATATAAATACAGTCAACTTTGGAGAGCTTTTCACTCATCTCATCCACACACTTCTCATTGGATACGAGCATCTAAGAAGCAGTTCTCACATGGGAAAAGGACGAAGTAGCTGCAGCTGGAAAAAGGATGAAATTTCTGCAGTTAGGGTTTCTGGACGAAATTTTTTGCAGTTAGGGTTTCTGGGCAAGTTTGACCAGCGTTGACTTTGGTCAATGCATGGTCCATTTGAGCTGAAATTTTGTGGAGAGTTCGATTTTTGAAGGCCATACTCATTGGCACAAAAATCGAGGTCAAAAGGTTGATCGAAGTTGGAGCTGCGTTGACTTTATTGTTGCTGCCCTGCGTTGACTTTTCTGGGGTTGACTTTGAGTTGAATGGATAATTGATTTGAGGATTGTTGTGACACATTTTGGGTTGGCTAACCAAGAAGACTTCGCTGGTTGAAGCATCCTGCTGACCACCGTAACACACCAACACATTCTCCTATTTCTGGTTTGTCTTCTATAGATCCATTGGTATGTTCTATCAAAATTTTTACTTAACTGTTTATGTGATTACTATTATAAAATTAAAGTTGCATCAAGCATAGAACATCTAAAAAAAATTACAAAAGCTCCGCCCAAACTATAGAACAAAGGAAAAAACAAATGCGCGGTGGCACAGGACAACTCGCCAAAGCTGCAAGCAAAGAACAACACCACGAAGCCAAATAAGGTATCTGGAAAGTGGTTTGAGTTCCATAAGAGCTCCACTCACAACACAAGTGAGTGTCGGGCCAGGCAGTCACTAGTGGCTGAGCTGAAGGCTTCTAAATCAGATGCATGCTTCGAATCTGAATCATAACCCAGTAAGGGGAATGCCAAAGCAAGATTATCAATGTGGAACCCAACACCACTGTTTCCATCATGAAGATATAGAACTAGGAACCAGGAGATCAAGAGGAGGGGGAGCACGTCTTCCATTCCTAGATGTGGGTAAAGGGTTCCCTGCTATAGTTTATTGTCGATAGTGGGAGCCAAAAGAAACTCATCTCAGTAGAGATTATGAAGCGGTTGGGGTTTCCAACCACTACACACCCACACTTGTACACCATTAGGTGACTTCATTGAGGACGGGATCTCCGCGTCAACCAGTAGTCTCACCTTCCCTACAACATCAAGCCCTTCACGGATGAGGTATTATGTGACAATGCTCCTCTTAATGTTTGTGATGTATTATTAGGCCAACCATACTTGTCGAAGTGACATGTTGTGTATGAGTTTAGGCCTCGCACTATTATTGTTACTTTGGGCAATAAGTTGTACAGTTTACTAGAGGTAGAACTACCTACCACCATATCTTTGGTTACTGCAAAACAATGCAATAAGCTCATTTCCAAAACTAGGAAATTTTCTTTCTTGATGATCTTCCCTCATGAAAAGAAGAAGACTATGACCATGACCTCGAAACAGGGCTCCTCCACATGACAATAATAGTTGGAAAAGGTCGTGGAGGAGTATGAGGAGATCTTCACCTCACCTGCAAGGGTGCCTCTGCATTGTCAGGTTAAGCACTTGACAATATGATGTGAGGTTCTCCACTTCCCAAAGGACTAATCTATCGGTGTTATGTTATGGAGAACGACCAAATCAAGAGGAAAATTTAGGAGCTGCTACAGAAAGGTCACATCCAAATGATTTCATCACCCTAAGGGAGCCTGATTGTGTTGGTGTAGAGGAAGAAAGGGATTTGGATACTTTGGATTCAATATGGGGTTGTGAACAAGATCATTGTTTGGAATAGGTACCCGATCCCACGGATTGATGACCTTCTGGACCAACTCAAGCGGGAGAAATATTTCAGCAAGATCGACGTGAAGTCCAAGTATCACTAGGTACCGATCGAACCCTCAGGTGTGTGGAAGACTTCCTTCAAAGCGAAGGTGGTCCTTTTCTAATGCCTGGTCATGCCTTTCAGGTTGACAAATTCTCCTGCAACCTTCATGAGGCTGATGGACGACATCTTGTGGCCATTCACAAAATCATTTTTGGTGGTGTACTTGGATGACATCTTAATCTTCATCCAAACATGGGAAGATCAGCTCCACCACATCTGAAAATTCCTCCAAACACTACGATAACACAAGTTGTGTGCCATTTTAGAGAAGTGCACTTTTGGCATGACCTAGGTTCAATATCTGGGATACATTATTCATGAGCGGGGAGTGCAAGTGGATCCAACCAAGATCCAAGTAATTCAGGATTGGCCAACCCCAACCACTCTAAAAGAGTTCCACATCTTTCTGGGTCTTGCAAATTTCTACCATAGGTTCGTGTTTGGATTCTCTTATATCATTTGGCCCTTGAGTCAAATCACCAAGGGAGGAGCGAAAGAAAATTCTTTTGTTTTTAATCTCAACAGAAGGTGTTCATAGAGTTGAAACATCGCCTCAGCTCTAAACCAGTGCTCACATTACTGAACTTGCAACAACCATTTGAGATCGAGACGTATGCCTCTAGCTATGCTATTGGGGCAGTTCTTACTCAACAGGGGCATCTTGTGGCATATCTCTATGAGACACTTTAAGACACAGTCTGGAAGTATCCCACTTATGACAAAGAGATGTATTCCATTGTGCAGGCTTTTCAATAATGGAAGAATTACATTTTAGGGAAGGAAACAATCATCCACACAGACCACCGACCCCTGCAATTCATACAAACACAAGGGAAGTTGTAGAACGATCACCATCACAGTGGTCCACATACTTGCAAAAATTTCATTTTAACATCAAGTACAAGAAGGGCAACAACAATAATGCCAACTACCTCAACCGACCATCGATCGTGGCACTAACCACCATGCCCAACCCTTGTGGGAACGAGATTTCTAATTGGCCGCTTCTTATAGAAGTGATCTAGAATTTGGCCCCACATACAATACACTCTTGGAGGGTAAGAAAGTTCCAAATTTTCACCTCCAGGATGCACTACTATGTCCCCTGGGACACTTTTTTGTTCCTTCAAGTGAGAATGTCAAGATGGTTTGGGAATCGAATTACAGTCAAGTCACTCAGTATTTTCTGGCTAAGAAAACAGTGGCAGTACTGCAAATATTTTTTATATTTACTAAACCTTGAATATAATGTCAGGAACTACATCAGAACTCACATTTCCTTCACCAATTCAAAACCAACCATCAAGAATCAAGGCCTCTATACACTACTTCCTACACTTAGTTCTATTGGAAATACTGAGAGGGGGGAGGGTAAATCAATATTTCTTTCCAATTGTTATTTTTACCAGTTAGATAACTTATATTTAGGACACAATATGAAAAATAAGAATAAATTATTTTATTAAATTCTTCTTTATAATAAAATAGATAAAGTAAGTGTAGGGCTCCAACCCTATATGAAGACACAGATCTTCAATCCTTCGAGGCACCAACCTGTAATTTTCCAAGAACCTACTTGGACATCACATGGCTTCGACCTGTAGGGAACCAAACCTATCTTCCAAGGCTCCAACCTTGTCACCTTGAGGCTCCAACCAATAGGGCTCCAACCCTATCTCTGGTACAGGCACCAACTTAGTCTTCTTGGGGACACCTATCCTCTAGGGCTCCAACCCACTGCTTCAATTTGTTAAGTTAAACTCACTAATTCTTCACGGCTCCCATTATATATATTTTTTTTTTCTAAGTAAAACTATATCTATTAAGTAGTCAAACCAGCGTTACAATTCTCATCCTCAGAAATGGATGAATCCATGACGGAGGGAATAGGAAAAACGCTACTATCCAAAACTAGACTGCCCCTAGATGGGAAACCAACCTTGAAATCCAACCATAACATGCTGCCCATAACGGGAAACCAGCCTTAGTAGCAGTACAAAAAGAGATAAACAGAGCTAAACAAAGATAGCATTTAAACCAGTAAACGGAGAAATTCGAAGAATGAACTCTATGGAGAACCTTCATGCGAGTCGCTGGGGGGAGGCGATTCTTCGAGAATGCGATAGATATATCCATAATCCAGAGTGTCTAGCCCTTGGTTCGCGTCCTCAAGCGGTTCATGCAGAGAAGGAGGAATACCAAGGCACTTCTCCGGTTAGTCTGCAAAGGCGATATCCTGCAAGAAGTCTGGATTGTCCAGAGAGGCCATCACATTGTTGTCATCTTTCTTTGAGGGGGTGCCCGAATGGCTCAACTCCGGGAGTCGCTTCTCCACAGCTGGTTTAAAATAACTGTCATCTGAATTAGAGCTATAAGTAGGTTGCACAGGGAGGGCTTTAAGTTTGTGGGGGAGGAAGGTGGGCTCAGCAACAATGGTGGATTTATGAGCCCTCTTCTTGCAACGGGAGGAGGAGGGTAGAGCATACGAATCAGAGAGCTACGCAAGAGGAGCCAAAGGGTTGGAAAACACAGCGGGAGGCAAGGCCGGAGCAAGGATGGAGGGTGAAAAGTCCGCCATATCCCAGTCGACAGGAAGATTCAAGTTCGTGTGGAGAGCATGCGATAGAGGGGGCCATGCAAGGAAGCCCCTTTCCTCCGCGCGCCTGCAACGCTACCGATGGCGATGTGGCATCTTAGTGATCCTAGGTAAGGCGCCGTGTTGTTGTAGAGTCAAGACAGAAGATGTATCCCAGAGGCTTCTAGCCAAAGCCGAGGGGGGCTGAAGCCACAAAAGCCTAGGGAAGGCAAGTAGAGCAGGCTAAAGAGCCGAGGGAGGAGTGGGAATGGTGAACCTCATAGTGCAGGAAGGAGTAAATAAACAAGATTCTAAGTACGTCGAGGGAAGGGTGGCACATGGGACTTTAAAGCCCAACCCACGCGAGCAATAAAGGCTTCGGGTATCCCCAGGCCATGGCACATGGGCACGCCGTGTGGTGAGCCACATGGCCGCCCCTTGTAGCCCATCGAGACTATATAACACCCGCATCCAGGGTCACAACTCCCATTATCATCTGAAACGAGCCATGACAATATCTTCACCAACGTTGCCCTTAATTAATCTCCAATATGCTTAGTCCATCAATGACAATTTTTTCTTCACATGAAGGGGTCTCCACAGCTCCTCATGGCACCCAAAAAAATCTCCAAGGTCCCCCCATGAGGGCCTCTAAGAATATCTCCAAGGTAGCTTCTACAAGTCCTCCAAATATCTTCTAGTATCCTTCAAGATGTCTTCAATAGCTTCAAGGTATTCTTCAATAGTGAATTTTTTTTCAAAAACTCTTCAAACTATGCTTCAAGAAGGTCTTCAATAATTTTCCCCAAGAAGTGTCGAAGTTGATACAAAAGGGTCTTCAAAATGCTCTTCAAACAAGTCTTTGGGACTTCAAGATTTGTTCAATACTGGTTCAACAAGAGTGCTTCAACAAGGTGTCTTCCACAATGATGTTTCAGCTGCTCCAAGGTACTCTCTAAGATTTGATACAAGAAGTTGCTCTCAAGTCTGCACTGACAAGATTTTAAGTCTAATCAAGAGATATTATAAAGGTTATCCCAGTAGTGGCTTCCAAGGAATTTCAATACTGATTTAACATATCATCTATAAGAGCCCTTCAAAATCTTCTCTAAGGTGCTTTCAAAGTTGCTCTAAGGTACTCACAATATAATCCTCAAGATTCCCTGCTCTAAGGCTGCTCCACAAATATTATTTAAGAGATGTTTCTCAAAAGGGAACTGCTTAAAACCTTGTTTTAACCTTTCAACTAAGGTTTGCAACTTTCAAAAGAACTTCAAGGTATATCGTAAATGTTGTAATGAAACTCCACAATTTTCCTTAAACTCGGTCTAGTTTTGTTGTAGCGCTACAGGTCTGCTGCTCCGAAAATTACTCTATCCATATGTCACTAAATCTGCAATATCAGGTCTAAATCTCTTTAATAATGTACCATGAAATAGAGTTGTCCACATCAAGAAGAAATTCTTCCGCAAATTCAAATTTTGTCAAGCTTCAAGAAGCAGGTCTAAAATTTATCTTTTGCCAAAGGTTCAATCTTTTGTTTCATTGATCCTTTGTCACAGGTCCAACATTTTTCTGTAATGAAAATATGTGTTTTTCCACTGAAATCTTATGCCTAAACACCACTTCACTGACCCTTCATTACTCTGAATTGTCTTCACTGCATTTAGAGATCTGAACCACTTTCTATTCTGCCCATCCGAAAATATCAGAGATGAAGATGAAAAATTTTGTCTCTAAAATGAAAAGTTTGTCCACATATTTATAGTGGTTTTCCAAATTTGAAGGGACACATCTATTTGGAGGGAGGCCAACATGAATGTGTGAATCTAGGTCGGCTGGCCAAAAAACAATATTTTTCTAACTTAAAAATTCATTTTCTCTTAGGATATTCGGATTTAAGAGTTGAGTGAGGGCTTGTTAGAAAGAGGGAATAATCCTCTTTAAGATGGTATAAGACTCATTGTGGTAAGATGCTTCCAAGGTGTCAACATTTATTTTTCTTTTTGACTGTTTTTGAATTTTTCTATGTATAAGGTGTTTGGGACATAATGAGGTCATTAGGGCTTCTCCATTGTCATGTCTTATGTCATCATATTATTTTCATGTCCATCTATGTTATCAAGCGCTTTAAGTGAGGTCTCTACTTGTCATGTCTTCAATTATGTCATCGTATGTCATCAAGTATGGTGTGGTTATTCATGCCATTATAGGCACATGATTGACTCTTAGGATTTACATCAATCTTTAGTGCATTATGGGCATCTAAGACCTCTTTCTTTAGGGTAAGGACATTAACATGATTTTAGGGCTTTATTATCAAGAGCATAATATGAATGAAGTTAAGGATATCATCATGATTTTAGTTCAAGGACATCTAGGGCACTATGATCAAAGGGAATCTAGGGCAACATGACAACTCACAACTAATTTTCCATCATGAACAATGCCATATTGACATCAATGAAAACCTTTACTAACAATCTCCCCCTATTTCATTGATGAAAATATTCTTGCCCTTCAACATTCTCTCCCGCTTTGCCATCAATGGCAAATGGGGTGCCCAAGTACTCCCCCCTATCAAGCTTCTTCTTGATTTGCTGCTCCTGTCGTATTAAATTCATCAGTACTAGTTCTTCATAAGTATGTTTCTCCCCCTATCATGGTGCTCTTCCTTCTAGAAATGTGATCCATGATAAATGTGTTTCCATTTCTTAATGTGATGAACCAACTCTCCCTGCTTGCATACACTCCTCTAGCTCAAAAAAATTTCTTGCCTTGTGATCAAGTGGAAGACATCTTCAACAATGGTCCATCAGATGAGTAAGGGATTATTTTCTTCAATGTAGTTTCTCCCAAGAGATGATCTATCAAAAGATGATTGTCCTTGTGTGACTCATCAAGGATTTCATAGGGCCCTTTCATGGATAGCTTCTACAAGAATGATCACAAGATCTCCCTAACTATATGTAGGGTCTCATTTTGGCAAAGTCTCATCATCAAACGCTTGAAATATCACATCTTCCAATGATATATTCATCAAATCAACAACATATGTTGTTGGCTGGAGTGTTCAAGAAAATTTTAGATCCAATTTTATTCCTTCTCCATACTTGTGTAACTTTCTTTTCTTGCTTGGTTTTCATGGTTTTAGCTTTTTTAGGAACCCAAGTCAAGTTACAATCACGTGCCATATTTCCAATGTTATGGAAATTGAAGAACTCTATCTTCTTCATGAATAAGAAATCATGACTTCTTACAAAATTCCTTCTAGGAGATTGACGAGGAACATTATATTTGTCTTTGTGATATGCCCTACAATATTTTTCCATGTGCCCAAAGTTTGTACAAGAATAACAATATCGATGAAATATACTTTCGTACCAAGGATATGAAGAGTTCCTTGAAGTACTTCTATAGTCTTTTTGCCTTAGGATTCTTTAATGATATTCATTTCCTTTTGTATTCTTGACATCATTTCTAAGTCTCCTTGGATTAGGGTATCTTCTAATGTCATCTTGACTCTTGCCTTTGTTGGAACTGAGATTATCATTTCTTCCTAGTTTCCTCACATCCCTATTGTTTGAAGCATTATCACTCTTTCTTGAGGGTTGACCTGCATAGAAAATACCTGATTTATCAAGAGGAGATCTTTGATGAACTAGGATTTCATCTAAGGTTTGAGAGCTTTTCAAGTTCTTATTCAGCGAGACAACTTCCTTTTTAAGAGTGACAATTTCTCCTTTCAATTTTTCACAATCTTCATCTTAAATGACTAGTTGCTTCTTCATTTCTTCCATCATTCTTGTTGCTTCGTGTGCTTCTATTTCAAGGGTGATGATATTTTATTTCATTATGAAGATTTATTTATTCTCATTTTCTAAACTTCTCTTCATTTATTCTTTCATTCTTTTAGCTTCACATGTTTCGGCCTTAAGAATATTGATGTCTGATTTTAATTTGAAGATTTCTTCATGCTTTTCTTTTAGTTCGCATATCGTGGTATTTCTCTCCTTTTCTGCTTCATCAAGTTTTCCTTCTGTGAATGCCAAAAGTTCCATCACCTTTTAGCCTCCTTGCGCTTATTTCCTTGCTTCTATAGTTGAGATATAAGAGAGGAGACCTCTTCCTTGTATTGGCCAATCTCTGCTTCAAATTTGTTCAGGCTCTTAAGTCTTTGTTCAAGGTGGATTGAAAAAGTTTCTTCCCTTTTCTTTGCCTTATCCAATTGATTTGTCATGGATATGACTTATTCATGATGCTTTCCTTTGTTTTAATGAAATTCCTCCTTAATTTTGAGGAGCTCTTCATCTCTTTCTTGAACTTGAAGCTTGACAAAGTCAACTTCCTTCCTTGTCTTATTTTGGTCACCAACTTGCAATTTCTTCCTAATTTCCTCATTTTCCTTTTTCAACATGTTAATATCTTCCATGGAATCCATAAGTTTATTCAGTAGATCTTCTTCAAAGTCTTCTTTGTTCTCTTCATCTTATAGGTCTTCTTTAGCCTTGTTGTCATCTCTCTTATCTTCAGCTTCCTTGATGGATTTTTGACTTGTTTCCTGTTTTCCAACATCTTCTTGACTTGAGATCATTTTCAACGCTCCTTTTGAGTGAAGCTCTTGAATTTTATCTCGTGTGACTCTTGTTGACAAACTTTTTTCGAAATTTGCCTTCACAGAATTTGGTAACCCATTCAAAATTTCCTTTATTTCTCTTGTATTATACTCCTTGGATTCTTCATCCATTGTATCATCAGTAATCACTTATTTCCAAACTTTAATTCCTTCAGTCTTCAAGAAATTCCTCATTCTTGCCTCCCATATATCAAAATTTCCATTGAAGAATGGAGCTTTGTTGACATGGTTTACTTCTAAATTCTTAACTGAGGAAGAGACATTTTGACATGCTTTGGAGCCTTTATTCCTTGGATTTTCCATTTGTGTTCTAATGATCAACCTTCAAGTTGTTAGGCTTTGAATGAAGGTACTGGCTCTAATACCAACTGTTGGAAATACTAAGAGGGGGGAGGGGTGAGTCATATTTCTTTCCAATTGTTATTTTTACGAGTTATATCACTTATATTTAGAGCACAATATGAACGATAAGAATAAATGCTTTTATTAATTATTCTTTACAATAAAATAGATACAATAAGTGTAGGGCTCCAACCCTCGATGAAGACATCGATCTTCAATCCTTCTAGGAACCAACCTGTAATTTCCTAAGCACCTACTTGGACTTCATGGGGCTCCGACCTCTAGGGTACCAAACCTATCTTCCAAGGCTCCAAAATTGTCACCTTGAGGCTCCAACCTCTAGGGATTCAACCCTATCTCTGGTACAAGCACCAACGAAGTCTTCTTGAGGACACCTATCCTCTAGGGCTCCAACCCACTACTTCAATTTGTCAAGGTAAGTTCACTAATTCTTCATGGCTCCCATTATCATCTGCAACGAGCCGTGAAAATATATTCACCAACATCGCCCTCAATTGATCTCCAATATTATCAGTCCATTAATGAAAATTTTTTATTCACATGAAGGTGTCTCCACAGCTCTTCATGGCACCCAAACAACATCTCCAAGGTCACCCCATGAGGGCTTCAATCAAGGCATCTAATAATGTCCCCAAGGTAGCTTCTACAAGCCCTCCAAATATCTTCAAGTATCCTTCAAGATGTCTTCACTACCTTCAAGGTATTCTTCAATAGTGAAGTTTTTTCAACAACTCTTCAAACTATGCTTCAAGAAGGTCTTCAATAAGCTTCCCCAGGAAATATCGAAGTTGCTACAAAAGGGTCTTTAAAATTCTCTTCAAACAATTCTTAGACACTTCAAGTGTTCTTCAATATTGGTTCAACAAGATTGCTTCAACAAGGTGTCTTCCACAATGATGTTTCAGCTGCTCCAAGGTACTCTCCATGGTTTGATACAAGAAGTTGCTCTCAAGCTTGCACTGATAATCTTTTAAGTCTACTTAAGAGACATTCTAAAGGCTATCCCAGTAATGGATTCCAATGCATTTCAATATTACTTTAAGATATCATCTTTAAGAGCCCTTCAAAATTTGCTCCAAGGTGCTTTCAAAGCTGCTCTAAGGTACTCTCAATACAATCCTCAAGATTTCCTGCTCTAAGGTTGCTCCACAAATATCCTCAGGAGATGTTTCTCAAAAGAGAACTACTTAAACACTTGTTTTAACCTTTCAAATAGGGTCTGTAACTTTGAAAATAAATTCAAGGTATATCTTAAATGATGTAAGGAAACTCCATAATTTTCCTTGAAGTCAATCTAGTTTTGTTGTAGTGCTATAGGTCTATTGATCAAAAAATTACTCTTTCCATATGTCACTAAATCTACAATCTCAAGTCTGAATCTCTTTAAGCATGTACCATGAAATGTCTATAATCTGCACAATTTATCTACCTCAAAAAATTGCAAAAAGAGTTGTCCATGTCAAGAAGAAATGCTTCCAAAAATTCAAAGTTTGTCAAGCTTCAAGAAGCAGGTCTGAATTTATCTTTCACCAGAGGTT